>CM035169.1:29597788-29736447 GCA_020205615.1 Panax quinquefolius | reverse complement strand
GTTCATTAATATATTAGCGTATTTTATATATATATGTGCATGGCTAAACAAGATGAAGACAATTTAATAACAAACCCTCACATTTTATATTAAGTCTAAGCGTTCAAAGATATTTGGAATATCGAGCGTCACCTTACAACATGATAAAATTAATAGAGTATTAAATATTTAATATGAGTTTGTTGTGTCACCACAATGCAAGTATTAAGTATTTAAGATGTTAATTATCACATTTGATGTTATATAAAGAAAATTGAACAATATTATTTTGTTGTGTCACCACAAGGATGATATTTTTCTTTTTTGAATATATGGAGTGCTAGGTCGGACTTAACTTGGATAATTTTGATTCGGATGTGCCACCAGTCAAAATAATCTAAGAGGCAAAATATAAGGAGTTGCATAGTTGATGTAATTGACAAAGTTGTCTATCTATTTATTTATATATAGTTTGTTGTGTCACCACAAGGCTATATACATTTGAAATGAGATCCTTAGTCTCACTAGCAAATCTTTAATTAGATTTTGCGAACTATATAAGTGAGGTAATATAGTTTGAAGAAAAAAATAGTGGGAGATACCAATTTAAAACAAGACCTAATTTATTTTGGTAATTAATAAAAGAATGTATGTTAAAATGTTGTTAATTACAAATTCATTTACGAATTTTACAATGTCTAAAATTACTATCCTTTGTGAAGCATATTAAATGCTAAATTAACTGAATCAAGAATTAAGCGGATTGGTTAAGGAATTTGAGAATAGTTCTCATAGGTGAAAAACTATCTTATGTCATGTCGCGCCTATCCTACGCAATGGTTGCAGACAATGCCTCTGAGGAAGAGATTGCTACTTTTAGAAAGTGGCAAGATGATGCCTGATTGGCTCGATACATCATGCTTTCGCATCTATGAGATGCTAACGAGCTTGACGTCGACAACATGAAACTATGGATGCGCCTACTATATTCACGCACATCAAGTAGTTGATGGTGAGGAAAAATGGGGACCGATAGATGTCGGATATCTAAGGAGCTCTTAGATCTAGTGACCGAGTGACACTTCTGATCAAGATGGATAAAAGTCCTTAACATTATCAATTTGATTGATCGATTAGAATGACGAAGTTTTGTCATGGATGGAGAGTTGAACCAAGATTTGATCTTGCACTCACTCCGGACTCCATTCCACGATTGTTGTGAATTTTTCATATGAACAAGCTAGATATCGACCTCACGGATTTGCTTAACATATTGAAAAATGTTGAGTGTCACTATCCAACCAAGAAAGATCAAGTCTTCTTGGTAGGGGCCAAAGGATCTTCTGAAAGAAGAACAATTCAAAGAAGGTATATAGAAAGGCAAAAACAAAGGATAATAAGAACAAAAGCGATGCGGATAGCAAAGGAGTTTGCTTCCACCGCAATAAGCACGGACATTTGGAAAGAAAGCTGCAAGAAGCATCTTGCGCAGAGGTTAACCAAAGAAGCTTAGTGAAGTTTGGGTTACAATCTGAGTTTTGTTCATGATTAAAATAAATTTTCTTTAAGTCGAGGTTCTACTTGGGTATTGGATACCGACTTTGGTTATCATAAATATAGATTTATGAAGGACCAAATAGAGTAGAAAGCTAAACAAATATAAGTAATCCTATGTGTGGAAATGAAGCAAAGGTTGCAACATTAGCCATAGAAACTTATAGTTTAGCATCGCTACGAGCAAACCTATTAAGTCGATAAGTTGTTATTGTATTCCAGTTCTCGTTGAAAACATTATTTCCATTTTATTATTGGACAATGAAATCTTTGGTATTATAATTAAGAACAATTGTTGTTCTATTTATAATAATAATGTTTTGTATAAATGGAATATTACTTAATAAATTTTGTATACTTGACTTACATGAAAATAATTTTTGCAAATTGAACAAATTAGTATAAGAAAAGGAGATGATCATTCAAAGAGTTGAATGTATGTATTTGTTGAAATACAAGTATGAATTATTTGAAAGGTTCAAAGAATTCAGAAGTGAAACAAATTTGCAAAGTATTAAGACTCTTTGATTAGATCAAGGAATAAATACTTGTGCAATAAGTTTCTAGATCATCTCAAATAGTTTTTCTCATAATGGACACCTCATGATATGTAATAATTGATTGATGTATCTGAAAGGTAAAATCATACCTTGTTGAACATGGTACGGTCCAAAATGATTTTACCGACATTCCAGTATCCTTCTAGGATCATGTCCTAGAAATGGCTGCATATCTACGAAAAAGGTAACCTCAAAATCCATTTCAAGACTCCATAAAAGTTATGGACGGGGAGGATTCCTAATCTTAAGTATGTTAAGATAAGGGTTGTCCAACTTATGTGAAAAGGTTTGAAGGATAAGCTTGGGACAAGATTTGACATGTACTGATTTGTGGGACATCCTAAAGTAAGTTTAGGGTATATGTTACTATAATTCTACTTAGCAAAAGGTGTTTGTTACGAAACACGCCGCCTTCCCAAGATAAAGGTGTTTATCATTAAAAGGGCTAGTGGGAGGATTATAAATCTTGAAGAGTTCATGATCCACAAAACACTATAAGTCAAATAAGAGGAACACGTAGATGTACTTTATACCCACAAATCGAATCATAAATGCGGAATAATCTTAGAAGATACCTATGAGGTATGGATTCATCATAGATGATGATGATGAGGTACACATCATAGAAGATGATGATCCAATTACATACGATGAGTAAGTGTTGTGAACACTCTGAGAGAAATGGATTGAAGCAAGTTTCTCAAATATGGAACATTCGTTTTGATGAGGCAATCAAAGAGAGTTTGATTTTATCAAAAAAAATAAGAATGAACCTAGTGTGTACAAAAGGGTCGATGGGAGCATCGTGACATTCCTAGTACTATATGTTGATATACTACGGATAAGGAATGACATATCAATGCTACAATCGGTAAAGATAAAGTTGTTCAAACATTCCTCCATGAATGGTTTGGGAAGAGTATCTTAATTGGGATAAAATCTATATAGATGAATCTGAGAGGATGCTCGACTTAACCCAAGAACGATATATTCATTTGATGCTAAAGTCGTTTAGCATGGCAAACTCTAAGAGATGTCTCATATGTCGATGAGTTATGGAGTGTATCTCTCTAATAGTCCCCACAGGACTCACGAAAAGAGAGGTCGCATGAGTGACAATCATGTATATGCAATGAAATGTACGAGACACGATGTTGATCGACATATTATGGAGAAGTTCACTATGAGTCCATGAAAAAAACATCTTAAAGTGCTTGGCCCAAGCGCACTAAGGATATGATCATATTCATGGTGGGTCTTAATTAAAACTAGAGGGCTTAACAGACTCAAGTTTTTCGAGACAGACAAGACGACGAGAAAAATCCACTTTAAGGTAAAGGGTTACCTTGAAGCAATGGTGCGATGAATTGGAAAGGTTCCAAACAAAGAAAGAGTTCTGGTTTAGTGATAAAGGCAAAGTATATAGCTATAAATGAAGGCTGCCAGTTGATTGTTTGGATTAAAAGTTCATTCTGAGAACTAGGAATAGTTCCTAAGTCTCATCTTGGATCTAAACATGTGTTGTGGCACTTTCATTTGATTATTAGAATCATTGAAAGATGGGAAATCACTATAAAGATAGTGGACTCTCATGAACAACATTACATATCCATTAACTAAAACTTATTCAACAAAGGGATAATCGTCACTTAGAGAAGAAGAGTATGAGATACCATGACGATTGGCTTTAGTGCAAGTGGGAGATTGAATGTGTAGTATGCACACAAAACCAATCATGTTTGATGATAAAGCATATACTTTGTAACAATCTTATTCATTTATTAATAAAAGGTATTAATTTATTAAAGGCTTTTAATTATCTACGTGATCTTTATTTTATAATATGTGATAAACCCATAGTTTTAAAGCAATGCTTTTAGAATAATGATGATGATCATTCTAATGAGATCTAAATTCTTAGAAAGCTTAAAACTAAAATAGTTCTCAATCATTGGATTACTAAATTGGGGATTAGTGAATCCGGATAGATTGGTACATCGTTGCTTCTTTCGTTGGATGAGCATGATTGATCTCGTGATCATTTGTGTGGAACACTAAAGCAAGTATGTAGGTGCTTATTAGAGAATAAGTTCACCGAGCGTTGGCTCGCTAAGGAATACCTAATGGAGTTTTACTTACACACATCGATAGGAATTCTGTAATGATAGTAATCAAGTGATCCTTGGACTTGAGATCATCATAGTATCTTGTGTATGATGAGTTATACTTTGACTTATTCCTTAAGACCCTTAGGGTATATCAAAGGGTATGCTTGGGTATAATAAGTTGTACATGGAGATAATGTATGATCAATAAAGAATCTACCACTTCATTAAAAGAAGAGAATATCCTATGTGATTCGATAAATGACAACCCAGTAGTCCTTGGCAAGGCGTAATGAAATTAGAAAGGAGTTTCTAATTTGCATTATTTGGAGTTGTGCATTTAAGAGTCGAAATACATATAATTAAATAAAATAAGACTTGACAAATAATTCCATGTCTTATATTTAATTGGGACATTGTATGGTGGAATGATTGAATTGTACGGTAACTATTTACTCAAAGGTTCTTTTATGATTAATGTTGAAATATATATTATCCGGAAAGTGCGTTGATCGCTAGGGGAGGCTTATCCTATTGTAGAATAAATATTATTTATTTAAATAAATTAATTATTTAATTTATTTATTTAAATAAGATTAGAATTGTTCTAATTGATTTATTCACAACCGGTTTAATATACGGAGAACCTAAAGGATCACACCAAAAAAGGAAGAATAATTATTTAAGAAGTTAATGGCATAATCGTAATAATATAGTTATGTATATTTAATTTAATCTATGGTGATAGAATAAATTAAATAGCTTAATATTATTATTTAATATTTTAGAAATATTAAATATAAATTAATAAGAGGAGTCTTATTAATATTATTACAATTATTATTATTTTAATTTCTAAAAGAGTTTAGGAATTAATTTAATATAAGTACTCTCATTTATTCCTAATTGGATTAGGAAGGAAAATTAGTTAAAGGAGTTTAATTAATTATCCCTAATAAGATTAGGGAGCTTAATTAATTAAAAGAATTTAATTAATTAAATAAATCCCAATTCCTTAATTGTTAAGGTGGGTTGTCCACATCTATAAATAAGAGGAGTCTTATTATGGGTGAGGAGGTTGTTGACTTTTACAACATACGTAATAATTCTAATTTGTTGGAGAGTACGCCTTTTCTATAGAGATAGAAAACTAGGGTTGAGTCAATACCCCTTCTTCTTGAAAAATTCTTTTTCCTTGGTGGATCACCTCTAGAGGCCAAACACTTGGGTGGCTAACGTTGATCAAATGAAGGAACTTAACCCGGTGGATTCAAGTTGAACGCGAAAAAGATTGGAGGTGAACTTGTACCTGAGGAAGCTCGATCTTCAAGGGTATGATTCTTATTCGTTATCTTTTTCGTTTAATTAATAATTATGCATAAAGGGTGATCCGGGTATATGGTTTGTAAAATTTTTTAAACTCTAATTTTTACGCCCTTAAAGCTTATTTTTGTAATTTGATTGCGTTCATGAATATTACAAACCCTAACATCACCCATCTTGAGTCGCCGATACATGGCATGTAATTCAAATACAACTTAATAATACAAGCTGTCATGCATAATCGACAAACATAAACATGAGTTTGAATACAAATATTGTCTCTTAGAGAGAATACAAACTCAAAAGGAGTCCTCATTACAATTATTATCATACTATTTCACGAATAGTGAGGGACTACTAATGCACCATCTAGGACCATCACTCTCGTTCCCAACTAGTCCCCATTCACGTTCTCATTTCTGAAGAGGAAGCGGTGAAAGAAAGGGTGAGCTCAACTAGCCAAAGAAGAAATATTATGACTAAGATAATGCGAATAATTTATCATTAGCCTTGATAGTGTTAAACCGATAAAATATAACAAACATCAAGTTTAACTGCGGTGAACAAGTAATCCATTAGAAGAGTCAAGTAGAGAATAAAATCTACTATCTTCTATGATTTAAAAGGTTTTCATCACTTTTATCACGGGACTCAACTTAATAAATAATCCACATCATTGAATCACCCCCGCACTTTACTGACGAGATATTCTTTAAAGTATCACGCGACCATAATTATCCATGCACTTCGGGCCAAGAATATTTGTGTATTCATTAGTGGTCATGATTATGCCAACAACTATCCATCAATGCACTACGAGCCAATGAGGACTTTTACCACATCATTTGTAACATTACGATCGTGATTACACCGAATAATCCTCGAGTCAATGGTAATCATACCAAGTCCATTTATGCACCTGAATACAGATGACTTTCAAAAATATAAATATGAGGATGATGACAATGATATAAGAATTTAATAAAACAAGTTCAAGAATTAATTTGTCCAAGAATCAATAACGTCCAAATTGTCAACATGATACCGCTTTGTAGAGTAAAATTCAAGAATGCTCAGAAGAATATTTCCATGAAAAGATACTGGATGAAGCGCAATTATCAAGGATATTCCACTAATTTCATGAGTATAGAAGTCAAAACTTTAACCAACTGGGTATAATAAAGAATGGAATAACAAAAAAAATCACCATGCATGCGGTACTTCACATAGACAGGTTATTCTAACAGAATACTAAATAACGGAACCAGTCGGTGAAATTACCGCATAGCGTGATGTTCAACAGAATAATAAAGAATGGAATAACAATGAAATCACCATGCATGCGGTGCTTGCATATGGCGGTGTTATTCCAACGAGAATACTAATAAGATTTTAATCGGTCCTGTCGTAAGCGCATGCACACGTGATGATATTCCAATAGAATAATAATAAAAAGACGGAACCGAGTCCAGTAAAGCCTTGCAGATGCGGATATTCCAAATGAATAATAAAGATGGAACCCGGTCTAGTGTAAAACACACGCACGAGGATATTCCAACATAATAATAAAGACGAAATAATAGAATAATGTCACCAAGTATAGGGTAGCAGCGTATCTGAGTTATTCCAATGTAATAATAAGGAATGGAATAATGAACTCTCTTCGTGATCTACAAAAGAATAATATCCCTTCTGTAAAAGTAGAGTATCCCGACTAGTAGGGCGAGGATATTCTTGAAGAAAACTTGCATTACGCTCAAAGCTTCTTAAAATTCTAAAGAAATACGCTCAAGATTATAGAAGAGAATTTCTCTGAATTTCTGGTGTGATTTCAATTCTAACTAAGCATCCTATTTATAGGAGAATAGAAGGGGTACTGTTTAGAAAATAATACAGATGCAATAATTCACGGATGTCTGTTGCCATATCAGTGCCTGAATGATCAAAATTATAATTGAGTAAAACAACAATAATATATATATATATATATATATATATATAACCCATGGTTTTTAACAAAACCATCCAATTTTTCAACACCTATCACTATCACCGGACAATCGTACCACCACCACCATCAATTCAACTTACACACACCCTACACACACACATATTCCAATTCTACCCCACAGATCCCTCCCATATCATACATATATATATAATACATATATATATATATATACTCTACCAATTATTTTGAAAATAAATAAATAGGGGTCCATAAAATAAGCAAAACTTCATAAAAATTATCTTAATAATTTTAACAACATTTATCACCTTTATTATAATTTACAATATTAATCGATCAGGTCATTCCCAGGAAAGAGGGGGCTTTTCAAGAAGGATTTCTCCTATTGGCGCGCATTAGGTGACCAAACCTCTCCTCGAGCGGAACTTACTAGACATCGTTAATATTGCGAATAATAATATTAATAACTTTAATCGTCTCAATTATTGATTTAATAATATATAAAGATATCGACAATAATTGAATCAAATAACGTGAGATACTATGCAACAATTACTATAGCAATAATTGAACAAAATTGGTGACTTCTTACGTAAGCATCAATAATCAATACCGCCGTGCTACTCTTGTCTGCGACCACGCGATATTCTTGTACTTTACTACTGAAGTAGTTCAACAAAGATTAACGGTAAAACTTCCATGATTATTTTCATAAAAATATTTTTGTCGTTTTCTTAATCCGACAATAATTACATTGTGGGGTCCACCAATGATTGAGCCGTTATATCGAATATTGTGACGCCCCAAAATAGGTATACATCACCCATTCTCGAGTTGTCAATACATGATGCGAAACAACTACAACTTTATTATTACAACAAGAAAAGCTGTGAGTTTGAATACAAATATTATCTTACAGATAAATATCTATACTCAAATAAATCCTCTTCACATTTATTGATACATTATTTTACAAAATGGTGAGGACTACTAAACAACTCTCTCTAAACCTTCATTCCATACCCCGGCTAGACCACTTCATTTCGCTATATTCTCGCCTCACGAGAAGAAAAATGGAACAAAAAGGAAAAGGGTGAGCTCAACTAGCCCAATAAAGAATATTATGACTAAGATAATATACATACATCCGGAATCAAATATTCATCTTTGCACTTTCAGCCCAAAGATATTCATCGATTAATTCATGTTCATCTAAACACTGTTCATCTTTTGCACTACGGGCCAAAGATATTCATCGAAATCATTCATCTTTGCACTACTGAGGCCAAAGATATTCAATAATATCATCATTTTAAAGACCGAGGATGATGAAAATATTTTTAAAGAAACGAATCCAAAGTGAAACAAAATGACAAGGATTAAGGATTCAGTACTTTGTTTTATCCATGTCCAAAAATACCTCAAAAATAATCATAGGTGGTGTAAAATTCAAGAATGATCAAAACATGGATACAATCAAAGCTAGTATCCGAATAGATATTTTGAACGAAAAGAAAATTTTTCATTTTTCGATGAATAGTCACGTATTCGTGAATAGTATCTTATCGTGAATAATTATGTCAGATATCGTGAATAGTCTTAGTATCGTGAATAGTAACTCAGAACCAAAAGTTCCAAATTTGATAAAAACTTGGATCAATATTTCAACATAATGATATTGAAGAAATAATATTATTACAAAAAAATAATATCCCTTACCTCGAAAGATCGATCTTAAATGAAATCTGGGATATAGGCTATGACTTGAACTTGCATCGTATATAGCAATACTCAAATTATACTCAAAATACTCACAAGAATACGCTCGATAATATAGAGAGAAAACTTGGTTTAAATGTGATTTTCAATTCTAACCTAAGCACCTCATTTTTATAGGAAAATGCTTAGAACACCAAAAGCGAAAATTTAATATAATAATAATATATATAATCAAATTTCCTACGCACAAATCTGGTCCAAACTTCATACCACACATGTGCCAAAAACAATAAAAATGTTTTCTTAATAAAAATAATTAAAACTTCCAAAAATCAATTATTTGAACTTGAAACTTGATAATTCACAATAAATAGCCCTTTTATCGGAAAATTTGAAACTCGCAACTTTTTATAGGAAATTCAATTCTCTACAACTTTGTAGAAGAAAGTTTTCAATTCCAAGAAATTGATTGAAATCCACAAGCAGACGATTTTACAAAGTTATAATCAAATTTCGATTCGATAAATGGGGTCCACCGACATGTTTAACATGTTTTAAACATTTATTGCAACAAAAATACTCTTCCTCCTCGTATACTCATATATCCCACATTCGTTGTAAAAATATCACCATTATTATATTATTAAAATATAATAATATATTTAAATAATTATTTTATCGAGAAAAAGATAAAATTCAATTTTCAACAATTGTCACATTAAAATTTTCTCCATCTATATCCACATAAAATCAATATTTTTCTCATCATATGAATTAATAATTAATTATTCACAAATAATATTACAAAATCACAATATTGACAACCAAGAGAGTTCCAGAAAGGAAGAGGTGCTTTCGATAAAATTTCTCCTACTTGGCGGCATGATTAGGTGACCAAACCTCTCCTTGAGCGAGAACTTTCTAGACATTGCCAATAATGTTATCTAATAATATTATTCGGATAATATGAATTATTGCTTCGATAATGAAAATCTTGTAATGACAATTATTGAAACAACAACAATATAAAATATCAACGCAGACAATTATTAACTCAATAAAATACTGAACAGTAATTACTGTAACCATTATTAAATTTCATTAATAATAAGTTGGGGTCTTACAAATATTCCCTGCTAAACCGAATATTCTCCGACCAATCGAATATAATATAACAACTTGCATACTTTGCAGAATTTATAAATACTACCCACAACTATAACATTATTTCAAATTTATACCTTAATATTCAAAAATGATAATTATAGAAAAATTCATCTTTATTCAAAAAGTTAGGGTCTTACACATAACACCAAACTAGAATTCATATAAAATAAGTTTTAGTTTAAGTCTAAGTTTAAGGTTCTTATAACTTATCAATTCACAACTTGCATTTCAAATATGCGATTACAACTCGTGGTATACAATTATACATGTTTAAAGTTTCTTTATGTTCATTAGATTAGATTAGGTTAGGTTAGCACCGCCCTGGACTAAACAAGCAAACAAACATTTCAGTCCACTCTGCCAGTACCTCGCCGGAGCGAGGTTTTGTATCACCAAATCTCATCCAGGCAGAGGCATACTGTACATGTGCCCCCCAAAATAGGTATACATCACCTATTCGAGTTGTCAATACATGAGTGCGAAACAACTACAACTTTATTATTACAACAAGAAAAGCTGGCTGTGAGTTTGAATACAAATATTATCTTACAGACAATATCTATACTCAAATAAATCCTCATCACATTTATTGATACATTATTTTACAAAATGGTGAGGGACTACTAAACAACCCTTTTCTAAAACCTTCATTCCATACCCCAGGCTAAATACTTCGCTATATTCTCGCCTCTCGCGAGAAGAAAAATGGAACAAAAAGGAAAAGGTGAGCTCAACTAGCCCAATAAAGAATATTATAACTAAGATAATATACAACAAATTACAGTTAGTCTTGAACAGGAAAAATCTAATAGAATCTGATAGACAACAAATTTTAAATCAATATTCATGATGAAATAATAATTCATTAGAAGAGTTAAGTAGAGAATGCAAACTACTATCTTCTATGTATGAATTTAAAAGTTCATCGTCTATCTTTTATCCTCAGAACATCAATCAATATACATCTGGAATCAAATATTCATCTTTACTTTCTGAGGCCAAAGATATTCATCGATTAGTCATGTTCATTTAAACACTGCTCATCTTTGCACTTTCTGACGAAGATATTCTTGAAAATCATTCATCTTTGCTGCTACTGAAGAAGATATTCAATAATATCATCATTTAAGGCGAGGATGATGAAAATATTTTTTTTAAAGAAACGAATCCAATGAAACAAAATGACAAGGATTAAGGATTAAGGATTAAGGATTAGTACTTTGTTTTATCCATGTTCAAAAATACCTCAAAAAATAATCATAGTGGTGTAAAATTGAGAATGATCAAAACATGGATACAATCAAAGCTAGTATCCGAATAGATATTTTGGACAAAAAGAAGAAATTTTATTTTTAGATTGAATAGTCAGATATCGTGAATAGTCTTGATATCGTGAATAAGAACTCAGACACCAAAGATAGAAATTCCACAAAAAACATCTTCACGCTTCATGAATAGTACTCGTGAATAATAACTCGTGAATAGTAACTCATAAATAGTAACTTTCGTGAATAGTAACTCATGAATAGTAACCCCAGGCATGAAAAGTTCCAAATTTGATAAAAAGTTCCAACCATATTTCAAAGATAATGATATTGAAGAAATAATATCATTTGAGAAGAAAATAACATCCCTTATCTCGAAAGATTAGTACTTCTAAATTTGGAATCTGGGATATAGTCTTTGAAGGAACTTGCAGATCTAACAATACTCAAAGTATACTCAAAATACTCACAAGAATAAACTCGATAATATAGAGAGAAAACTTGAGTTTACGGTGTGATTTTCAATTCTAACCTAAGCACCCTATTTATAGAAATTGCTTAGAACACCAAAGCGAAAAATTTAATAAATTAATAATATAATTATATAAATTTCCTACGCATGCCTAGAATCTGATTTCAGCCATCAAACACATGCCACATTCTAGAAAAAGTAAGAAAAAACGTTTTCTAATTTTAAATATTTTAAACTTCCAAAATCAATTATTTGAACTTGAACTTCAATAATTCATAATAAATAGCCCTTTCATCAAAAAATTCGAATCTCGAGAGTTTTATAGGAAATTCAATTCTCTACAACTTTGCGAAGAGAAAGTTTTCCAAATTCCAAATAGAAATTGGCCAAAAATCCACAAGCAGACGATTTTACAAAATGTTATAATCAAATTTCGATCGATAAATGGGGTCCAATTTATATGTTTAACATGTTTTAAACATTTATTGCAACAAAATACTCTTCCTCCTCGTATACTCATATATCCCACATTCGTTTGTAAAAATATCACCATTATTATATTATTAAAATATAATAATATATTTAAATAATTATTTTATCGGAAAAGATAAAATTTCAATTTTCAACAATTGTCACATTAAAAATTTTCTCCATCTATATCCACATAAAATCAATATTTTTCTCATCATATGAATCAATAATTAATTATTCACAAATAATATTACAAAATCACAATATTAAACCAGTGCGCTCTCGGAAAGAGGGGCTTTCGATAAGAATTTCTCCTCTTCTTGGTAGCGCAATTAGGTGACCAAACCTCTCCTTAGACGAACTTTTTAGACATTGTCAATAATGTTATCTAATGATATTATTCAGATAATATGAATTATTGCTTCGATAATGAAAAATACTATGTAATGACAATTATTGAAGCAACAAACGATATAAAATATCAACGCAGCAATTATTAAATCAATAAAATCTTTGAGCGATAATTCTAACCATTATTGAGTAGTGTCTTCTTACGTAAGAATCAATAATTGGTGCAATACTGGTATCTTCTTGTGTTTTAACCAATTTAGTATTTTAATAGTATTAACTTGAATAACTACGCTGTTATTATTTTAACCAACTTATATTTATGCGTTTTCTTCATCCAATCGCTTTCAGTTATGGGGCCCACACATGGTCGCTGCGTCGTCATTTAATATTCCCAAAGCGATCATTTAATATTCCACGACCAAACGAATATTCCCCGACAACAATGAATATTTTATAACCACTTTAACTTTATTTTGAAATATTTGCGTATTTTACCCCTAACTATCCACATTAATCACATCAACCCTTACTATTTCAAAATAATAAATAGAGAAAATTAAATTTCATTAATAATAAGTTGGGGTCTTACATGCGCCATAGCGGAGATTTTGAACTGGGAACTCCGTCGGGGCGGAGAAGCCCAGACTCGGCTAGCGCTCTCTGTTTCTTCATAACAGTTGTGACCCAATACTCCCAAAACCACATATAAACGACAATTTAAGCATACCAACTTTATATAAACTCCACAAACTTACTACCAAACATAGATAACATGATTTTAATAAATTAAATTAAATAAACAACCAATTTAAAGAATCAAATTCAAAATTCATGCCATTTTTTCAATGTTTAACATGTTTAGCGATTTCTCTCATAACATAATTGTTTCTAGACCAAATTGAATCGTTTAACACTCGTTGTTTTCGTATTCGACTATACTAATGATATCCAACAACAATATACATATTATATCAAGCTTACACCATCAATTTTTGACTCAAATAACAAGTATTCATACATATTTCTAAGAACTATCAAACTTGAAATCAACAACATGGTTTAGGACATTAGCTCTTGAAGTTGTGAAGTTAATTTTTGCTCCTAATCCCTGATTGCTCCCCAATTCCTCAGCACTCACTCTCTATATGGAATAGAATTCTCAAAATTTCAAGTGCTGAAGAAAGAAGAAGAAGGTCTCTCTATTTATAGAGAAGCCATGGACCAGATTTGGGTCTTGCACATTGAATCAAACCAATGGAAGAAGGAAGAAGGAAGAAGGAAGAAGGAAGACGTTGTTGAGCATAGATTGAATAGTTGAATTTCACTATTAGGGCCAGTCCCGCCTCCATCATCACTTTCCTCTAGCCTTTTTGGTTTCTTCAGCAAAGAGGGAATAGGCTCTATAGCTATACACGACTGATATAAAAATGTGACTAACAAAATGGGACAAGGCTATTTTAGTTTCCCAACATTAACAAAATGGAGACTAGTATACTTATGTTTTACTCCCCTTTTTGGCTTGTAAAGTAAAATTTAAATTATTAAATGCTATTACCTTGTGATAAGTTAGGGTCACATGTACATATAATCATATAGTCTATGTACATTGGGTTAACCCAAATAATATTTAAATTGGGTTAGAATATAATTTAGTCGAGTATTCCTAAGTCATTATTTCCCATAAATTTTATTATCCCAAATACACAAAACTTATGGGGATAAATATTTAATAGTAAATATATATTTACTTAAATTTATTTTTTCCCATACATTGAAAATACTCATGTAATTTAATTTACCATACACCATAATGCTACATAAGCTTCTTTACGCCACTTAATAAATTATATATTTCAACTTACTTTTACCAAATAATCTTATACATTAATTATTCTCATCATTTTATTATTCTTGATATCCCACCTTATGTTTTAATCACAAGGTAACTTTATTACACTACCACTCACATATCATATATGGTTGCACATAACAACAGTTAATCAAACAATAATGATAATACTAATAATAATAATAGTACAAGAAATAATTATTAATCTAACACAATATTTATTCACTCCTTCACTAATTTTAATCAAATAATTACTTGATCCTCCACATGCCACACAAGGCATATAACATAAGCTTAATCTAAGTTTTTCATCATTTCTACCATATTACATACTCATCACACATTTAACTCAACTTAAATTGAATTCTCTTTTCTGAGACACGCATATTATATATGTATTCAATAAAATTATTCAAACATTTTATTCTCAACACTAGTATTATTTATAAAATTCACGAGTATTACAATTGTTGAAATATGAATTTTAATAATTCATACTTACTCGAAGAAATTTTAATAAGTTATAGTTAATCATTAAATTTTTATAATTTATGTTTGTCCATATTAATTATAAAATTACTATATTAGATGGAAGAGAGATCACGCCTGCATAATTAAGTTATAAGAAAAGTAAAATTGATGTCGACCAATAAATAATTTTACAATTATTTATTTTACATGTCATCTGCCACATATGATGCCTACTCATCGCTAGTTAATCATGGTTCAACATTAGCTTATTTTAGGGGTACTTGTTGTCCAATTATTAGAGTTGAAAGGTTTTTTTTATGGAAAAAAATATTTGTTGGTTAAACTAAGAAAAAAAATATAAAGTTGAAAGATTTTTTGAGTCATTAAGTCAATTGAAAACACAAACTTAAATTCACAAATTTTTGTTTCAGATTTTTGCCTTTCCTATCTACTATGTTTATGTTTTAGTGTGATTTTTATTTGTAATATGCCTCCTCCTTTATTTTCTATTATATTTGTTCTATAACAAGTCTTAATTTAATTAGTTATCTTTTGATTTTTTTTAACTATTAGTGTGATTTATTAATATTATTACTATGATTGCTTAGTAAATTAACACAATTCATTTTTAAATTAGAGGGGTTTTTTTATTTAAAAAAAACATTGTCATCAGCTAGATGTCGCCACGTGTCCGTTCAATAATCCACGTGTCCCAGTATCGTTCACCACGTTATCTGTTGTTGGTACTCAGCCAAACACTCAAAACAACAAGAATTGTACCGGGAAGCATTAAAATACAGTGCTGATTTTGCGAGAGCCAGAGGAGAGAGAAAATGGCGAAAGTTGACGGTACAACGGAACAATTAAGGTGATGTTTGATAAAATTAATTATTAAGATCCAAATAGTTTAGACATTTGAATAATTTAAATTCTCGAATTATGTCTAAATGAAAAAAATGATGTTTGATAATTAATTTTTTCAAAATGTCTAAATAATAATATTTTACCATATTAGCTCTGTGAACAGTTTAAACAAAACCTGTTTGATAATCAGAAAGGCCTGAATAGTATTTTAAATACATATTTATAATATTTTGACCACAATATGATAAAATAAAAATAAATACGTACAAATTAAATTAACTTCAAACATAGTATCATGCCCCAAAAACATCAACATAGCATAATAATTCAACCATACAAATTAAATTAACTTCAAACAGTTGTTAAGAGTTGAAGTGCAATTTGTTCACGTAGATTAAACATAAATTCTACTCTTTGATCACGTCATTGTGGTTCATCTTGTCCCTCTTCTTCGTTTCCTTCATTTTGCCCCGCTTCATCGTTAAACATGTAATCTCGATCATATTGCACAAACAATTCATCCTCAATGTTATGCTTCCTTATGAAATTATGGACTGTGAAGCAAGCGATAACTATATCCCTTTGTACTGGTAAAAGAGTAAGGAGCCATTCTTTTCAAAATTGGGAATCTTGCTTTCAACACACCGGGCACGCTCGATAACATTTCCGAGTTGTGCATGAGCATGGTTGAATTTTTCCACTTTATTTAAAGCGCATCTCCGTCAAAAATCAGCTAACCAATACCTTGTATTGCGATATGGAGATAAAAATCCTCGAGTGTTTATGTATGCAACATCACAAAGATAATATTTATCTGTAATTGAGACAAAAACTGATGATTATTATTAATTAATTGAATGATGAAATTTTATGACAAAAATAAATAATAATTGGAAATGGTAAAAAAAATTGTAATATATACCGGGGGAGGAAATAGAAAATCAGAAGATGGATCAAATGCAACTTCTTTTACAACTCGCGAGACGTGTGCAATCCCTTCCCATCCGACCAAAACAAATGTGAATATCATGTTAAAATCACATATTCCTACAACATTTTGATAACATTCACCTCTTCCTCTTCCTCTATAACGCTTTTGTTGACTAACAAGAACAACTGCATGTAGAAGAGTACCATCTAATGAACCTACTGCACCCTGCATTAAAAAATTTAAAGATCTCAAAGTATTTTATTGTATGGAATAAATAAAAAAAAAAGAGAAAAGAATTTATATGCCATTTACCGAAAATATTTGTCGTAAATTTTTATGGTTCCCTGGAATAACGAGATTTGGATCAAATGATGTAGGCACTATAATTTCTTTTGAAAATTATATCATTCTGTTTAACACCTCATGAAAATATCTATGTATTGTTTGGGTAGAATGTTGGAATCTGCGTTTTACAACTCTAAAGCGTTCATTATGGCCTATAATAGTTAAGAATATTGTCATCTTCTCCTCAACTGTTATGTGTCTACTATTGTGTACCAATTATTTTTTCTTGAAGTGTTCACATAGATGTACATATGCATCACGAGAGAGACGCATCATTCCTCCAACTCACTCTAGTCCTTTTTGATTTTTGAGTTTCACTAGTTTGTTCCATACCTAAAGTACATAGATTATAAAAAGTGTAAATAATAAAAAACAAACATTTAAATAGTTTGAACAATAAAGAACAAATTATACTTTATAGACTACAACATTAACCTGTATAACAAAGATCATATATTATGAGTTCGCAACCAAATAAGCAAATCATCAAAAGAAAAAGAAAAAAAACTTACTGTTTGGCATATTCAAACTTACTGTCTGGCATATTTAATTGATGTTCATATTGGGATGAGGACTATGGAGAACTTAATGTTTCTTTGTTTGTTTTCTAAGTTGAGAATTTATGGAGAACTCATAAAGGTTAGCTAATTCCAAACTTTGTTTATTAAACTTTTTTTATCATAACCATTTGACTTAATGTTATGAATGGTATATATGCAACATCCTTGATAACTAGAACTATGGTTACAAAGAAGTTGGTTTTTCATATTTTATAAGTGCATAGAGAATTGTAAATTCAACACTTCAATGTTGTTTGTTATTGCTTTAAAGTTCATTTTGTTTGTTTTATTATATATATATATATATATGAGGTTAATTCATTCACCAGGAGAAAAAAAAAAGAAAAAAAAAAGAGAAGATGTGTGTCAATGAATAACAGAGGCACATTATCAACCAAAAGTGGTAGTATATGAAGCACACCAAGAAAATTAGTATCAAAAATGAAGAACAGGAGCAATGCCCACAGATAGAACCTCAAACTACGGCAACATACTACTAGAATAATTGCCAGTTTGATGACTAGTTGCTTTACAAAAAGCCGATTAATATACGTTCTAACAACATTCTTGTTGGAGATTTTCAATAATCCCCAAGTCTCCAAGTATACCCTCGAGTCTGCCAAAAAAAAGGTCTCACTCTCTTTAACCACATTATCAACCAAACGTGGTAGTATATGAAGCATTAAACCTTTTTGAGGTATTTTATCAAACATCATACATACAAGGCTTAATTTTAAGAATTTCATAGATATTAAGGTATGGTTTTAACAAAAAATTCATCCTTTATTACTCCTCATAACATGTATAACTCTTCATCCATACCAATCCACAACCAATCATAACAATTATATTAACATTTATATATATTTTCACTTAATTTCGTATGAGCATAATGGAAATACATGGGTTACCTTTTTGATTGATGTAATATCTGAACCCTTATTTCAATTTTGTAATTGATTGAGTTTACTCCCTCTTTAAAACTGCACCTTGTTCCACTCTTCCCAAATTTTCAGTTGATGGCTTCAATTTTAGAGGAATTTGGTAGTTTAATAGAATTTGGGAGTTTGGTAATTGAGAGAGAAAAGAAGAAATGTAACGAAAATGAAGCGGAAGGCCGATAATGGTTCTTGATTACAAGCTGTCTAACTCTGTCTCTCATCTTGACTTTAGAATCCAGAACTTAGATATAAACCAACTTATGTTGATTGCTCATTACCCAAAAAAACCGAAAAAAGATGGTTCAACAGAAGATATTGCACAAGAACACAAGAAAAAATAACACAATCATTTATAAGGATCTACAGAAATATTACGTACGCAGAAGAATAGGGTTATGCAAAGATGCTATAAGAGTGATCTTATCATGTAGAAATTCATAATAACAAACAATAGATGAAAAAAGGAGAGAAGGTTTACTGGTGAAAGAAGAAGATTGAGCAGCAAGGAAGGAGAAGAGGTTTAATTTGATTTGGGGATAACAGTCAGAACTTGAAATATTGAAGATAGGTTATTTTTGTCCCAAAAAATTATTTTCTCGCTCAGACATGTCTCTGACCGAATCAAAGGCAAATCCATTAAGAGACATTAAAAGGTAATCAAACAAAACCTAAGATAGAGATTCTAACAAATCTAAGCGGATTCTTACTCAAGAAAAATAAGTTACTTTGCTACATCAGATTTTCTTTCCAAATTCGAACACAAGCTATAAATCTAATACTTTGCTACATCAGATTAAAACCTCTGTATCTAAAAATTTGCCTCTGCTTCGTGAAGCTTTACGGAACACTGGTCGCGATGTTCTTTTGTGAATTATTAATTTTTCCCGTTTTGGTGAGATTTAAATTGCTGATTTTGACCTGTTATGTGATTATTGAAAGAATCAAGCTTTCGGTATGCTGACAAATCTATTTAATGTTGGAGTTCTAAGTGTAAGGTTTTGAGATTTTGATTATGAAAGATGAAACAACCCAGGTCAAATCCCGAGTCTGGAATAAATCTTAGGTCAAATCTCAAGTTCAAATCGAATCGAATCTATCCAAATAAGGACTTAAATCACTGACCCAATAATATCTTCTTAGGTTATCTTTGTAAGACCCCGAAATTTTTAAATAAAAAAGAATTTCCTTTATTTATTATTTTGAAATAGTAAGGGTTGATTTGATTAATGTGGATAGTTAAGGGTTAAATACGCAAATATTTCAAAATAAGCAGTGGTTATAAAATATTCATTATCGTCGGGGAATATTCGTTTGGTGCGTGGAATATTAAATCTTTGTCGGGGAATATTAAATGCGACAGTAGCGACATGTGTGGGCCCCATAATGTGACGATTGGATGAAGAAAGCGACAAAAATAAGTTATTTTTAAATAATCTACGTAGTTATTCACAATTATCTTTGTTGGAATACCCGTTGGTTAAAAACACACTAAATGCAGCGTTGTTGAACGATTAGCACACGGTATTGCACCAATTATTGATTCTTACGTGAAGAAGGCACTACTCAATAATGGTTACGATAATTCTTATTCGAAATATTTTATTGAGTTAATAATTCTTTGCGTTGATATTTTATATTCTTGTTGTTTGATAATTGTCATTCTGATTTTTCTTTATCGAAGCAATAATTCATATTATCTGAATAATATTATTAGATAACATTATTGGCAATGTCTAGAAAGTTACATCTAAGGAGAGGTTTGGTCACCTAATTGCTGCAGCGCAGATGAAGAAATTCTTATTGGAAAGCCCTCTTCTCTGGGAGCGCACAGTTGTCAATATTGTGATTCTCATAATATTATTTGTGAATAATTAATTATAAATTTATATGATGAGGAAAATATTGATTTTATGTGGATATAGATGGAGAAAAATTTTAAAATGACAATTGTTGAAAATTAATATTTTATCTTTTTACGATAAAATAATTCGTTTAAATATATTATTTTAATAATATATTAACGGTGATATTTTTACAACGAATGTGGGATATATGAGTATACGAGGAGGAAGAGTATTTTTGTTGCAATAAATGTTTAAAACATGTTAAACATGTCGGTGGACCCCATTTATTATTTGAAATTTGATTATAGCACAAAAAATTGCCCGTTTGTGGATTTCGGTCAATTTCTGATTGGAATTTGGAAAACTTTTCTTCTGCAAAGTTGTAGAGAATTAAATTTCCTATAAAAACTCAGATTCGAATTTTTTGATGAAAGGGCTATTTATTATGAATTATTGAAGTTAGAAGTCAAAATAATTGATTTTTGAAGTTTAAAATATTTAAAATTAGAAAAACGTTTTTCTTATTTTTCTAGAAGGTGGCATGTGTTTGATGGCTGAAATCAGATTCTAGACATGTGTAGAAAATAATATAATTATACTATTAATTTATTAAATTTTTACCAACTTTGGTGTTCTAAGCGTTTTCCTATAAATAGGGTGCTTGGGTTAGAATTGAAAATCACACCAAATCAAGTTTTCTCTCTCTATATTATCGAGCGATTCTTGTGAGTATTTTGAGTATACTTTGAGTATTGCTATACTGGTGCAAGTCCAAGTCATAGCTTTATATCCTGTGTTTAAATTTGTAAATCTTGATCTTTTCGGTAAGGGATATTTTTTTTTTCGTAATGATATTATTTCTTCAATATCATTATCTTTGAAATGTTGATCTGAAGTTTTATCAAATTTGGAACTTTTCATGTCGGGGTTACTTATTCATGAGTTACTTATTCACGAGTTCTTATTCATGAGTTCTTATTCACGAGTTCTTATTCACGAAAGTACTATTCATGAGGCGTGAAGATGTTTTTGTGGAATTTCTATCTTTTGGTGTCGAGAGTTACTATTCACGTCTGATGAAGACTATTCACGATATCACGGCACTATTCACGATATCGATCTATTCAATGAAAAATAAAATTTCTTCTTTTAGTCAAAATATCTATTCGGATACTAAACTTTGATTGTATCATGTTTTGATCATTCTTGAATTTTACACCACTATGATTATTTTTGAGGTATTTTTGGACGTGGATAAAACCAAGTACGAATCCTTAATCCTTAATCCTTGTCATTTTGTTTCACTGGATTCGTTTCTTTAAAAAAAAAATATTTTTCATCATCCTCAGTCTTAAATGATGATATTATGGAATATCTTTGGCCTGTAGTGCAAAGATGAATGATTTCTGAAGAATATCTTTGGCCTGTAGTGCAAAGATGAACAGGTGTTGAGATGAACATGAATGGATTGATTAATATCTTTGGCTTCAGTAGTGCAAAAGATGAACAGTGTTTAAATGAACATGACCAATCGATGAATATCTTTGGCTGTAGTCAGAAGATGAATATTTGATTCCGGATGTATATTGATTGATGTTACAGGATAAAATATTGATGATGGACTTATTAAATTCATAGATTATAGTAGATTTCATTCTCTACGTAACTCTTACATGAATTATTATTTCATTGCGAATATTGATTTGAAACTTGTTGTACATTGTATTCTATCAGATTTTTCCCTCATTGAAGACTAACGATAATTTGTTGTATATTATCTTAGTCATAATATTCTTCTATGGGCTAGTTGAGCTCACCCCTTTTCTTGTTGTTCCATTTTTTCTTCTCGGGAGGCGAGAATGTAGCGAAGTACTAGTCGGGGTATGGAATGAAGGTTCTAGAGAGTTGTTTAGTAGTCCTCACCATTTTGTAAAATAATGAATCAATAATTATGATGGGGATTTATTTGCGTGTGGATATTGTCTAGATGGCAATATCTCTGTATTTAAACTCAAAGTTTATATGTTGTAATAATAAAGTTGTAGTTATTTACATACCATGTATTTGGCGACTTCGAGAATGGGTTGGATGGAATGGACCTATTTTGGGGCGTCACGGTTAATATCGAGCTTAGGGATATGATCTCATGCGGAGATCGGGAATAGAACTAGGAGGGAGAGACGAGTAAATCCTTTTTAGTAGTGTGTCCTACCTAAGCTTATTTGTTAGTTGGTCGATATATAGGGATATTATGTGATATATTGATTTATTTAATTAACCCTTGTTTTATGATAGTTTTTAAGAATGGTCACGAGAATGTTAACAATGGAGTGAATGAGATCGTGGAGACACCTCTAATCGCCAACCGGGATAATGTGATGTCGGTGAAGAAGGAATTAGAGATATCCATGTGGTGAGTGAAGAATTGATAGTTGCACCCCGAGATAATCGCAGAGGTAATTTGAGAGTGAGGAGGAAGAGAAGAAGAAGAGGTACACAAGAGAGTTTATTAGAGGTATTTTATGATCAAAATATAGAATTGCAAAATCGTATTCATGAGTTAGAAGAGCAGGCTAAAGAATTGCAGGCAGTCGTGGAGCAAAAGGATGCAACGATTCAAGCTTGTGTTACCCGATACATGATGCTTGAACAGAAGCACTCTTTGACAGAGTATAAGATGATAAAGCTGGAATCTGAGCTGAAAGAAGAAATAACTGAACGAGTGAGAATGAGTGATGCATGGGTAAAAAGTTGCACGACGCGTTGATATTATG
Source organism: Panax quinquefolius (assembly GCA_020205615.1). Classification (NCBI taxonomy): domain Eukaryota; kingdom Viridiplantae; phylum Streptophyta; class Magnoliopsida; order Apiales; family Araliaceae; genus Panax; species Panax quinquefolius. Next base: position 29,712,933 of record CM035169.1, on the reverse strand, counting down.
GAAAGAGATGTCCAATCTAAAAAGAGAAGATTTAACGATGACGGGAAGGCGTCGGCGACAAAGAACATCAAAGACCATCAACAAATTCTAGGGAAGAGAACGATCGCCAGGTTAGATGCTACGATGTGGAGAGAGGGACATATAAAGTCAAACTGTTCAAAGCCTTCCAAGGTATGCTATAATTGTGGAAAAGAAGGACATATCGCTCGAGATTATACGATATCGAAACCAGTCCAGCGTGAATGGTGACTCGAAAAGGATGTTCCGAGAAAAGTCAAAGTCAACGGTTCTTGGAAGAAGCGTTTGTCGTGACCGGTCAAAAATACAAGGAACCCGAACGAAGTTAGCACGGGTTAGTTAATTATAAATTCTTACGAAGTATATACCTTACTAGATACTGGTTCTACCCATTCTTTTATCTCTCTTACTTGCGCTCAACGTTTAAACTTGACTCGGAGAAATTAGACTTTGACTTTATCTGTGGAAACTCCGTTAGGAGAAACTTTCATCACATCCACTGTTTATAAATCTTGCTTGATTCAGGGTTGGCACTATCACATTACCGTTAACCTTATTTCTATAGAGATATTTGTTTTGATGTGATTTTAAGGTTAACTACTCATCATGCCGAAATTGATTATTTTAAGTAAGGTTGTTAGTTTTCATATTCCTAAGCAACTTTGTTATTCAATTCAAGCGATTAAACCATTGTAGTCAAACATTTTCATATCAAGCCATGAAGTCGTTCGTTTATTACGAATGTCAAATTTTCTTAGTCCATGTTATGGATTTGAATAAAGACACGTCGATTTGAATAATATTTACATTGTTATTGATTTTTCTGATTTATTTCTGAAGAATTTCTTGGCTTACTCCCAAAGCCCGATATTAAATTTCGTGTCGAATTTGAACCCGTTACAAAACTCATTTCTAAAATCTCATATCGAATGGCTCTATTGAACTTCGTGAGTTAAAATTCAACTATAAATTTGGTACTGAGCCTTTATCTTGTGACTTCCTTTGTGGAATTCACCTGCCGACTCTCTGTAGGGGCGTCGTATTAGATGCGATAAGAATGATATAGGTGTCATTGTGACGTCTTATCCAAGATTGGGATATGAGTCACGATTGAGAGCAACTAAGTCGATTATCGAAAGCGTAGCTTTCTAGGCTTAGTTGGTTATTATCGGAGATTCGTTGAAGGATATTCTCGAATCGCTATTCCATTAACGCAATTGACTCGTAGAGATACAAAATTCGAATGGAGCGAGGAATGTGGGAAGAGCTTGAAGAACTTCGAGAGGAGACTCATTTCAAAGACATGTTCGATCATGCCATCCCGGAAAAGCGAACGTGGTAGGTGACGCGTTGAGTAGAAGATCATATCACGAACGAAAAGTGCGATGATGTCAAGTATCGCGATAGAGCCAACTTTAATAGAAAAGTTAAGGTTGCTCGAGCCACCACCGGAGTTGATCGTATGATGAAGAAAAATCTGAAGAAGGAGCTATCCGGGCGAGAATTGATGAAGAAGGAATACTTGAGTCCACTCTAGACTTTGTGTTCCTAACGACTACGATTTGAAGTACAAGATTATGATGGAGGCACACAATCGCCATTTGCAATCCATCCTGGAAGTACTAAAATGTATCGTGATCTTTGACATACATTTTGGTGGAACAATATGAAGAGAGAGATTGCAAAGTTTATCTCGATATGTTTAACTTGCCAGCGTGTAAAGGCGGAGCATCTTGTACCTAAGGGTCCGTTGCAACCACTTGAGATTCCTGGAATGGAAGTGGGAACACATTACTATGGATTTCGTTCACGGGTCTTCCTGCAATTTCTCAAGGCATCAATGCTATTTGGGTTATTGTTGATAGATTAACCAAGTCTCCGCTCATTTTTACTTCGACACGAGAGACTTATTCCTTGAACGTCTTTCTCGTATATCGTAAATGAGATTGTGAGATTGCGTGGCATGCCAAAGATCCATAGTTTTGGGTTAGTTTGTAGAAAGCTATGGGCGCAATTTACGATTCGATTTGGCATACCATCCTCAAACGGATGGGCAATCGAAAAGGACTACTCAAACTCTTGAAGATATATTAAAACTCTGTGTCCTAGATTTCAAAGGAAGTTGGGATAAGTACTTGCCATTGGTGGAATTCTCATACAACAATAGTTATTAAACAAATATAGGCATGGTTCCATTCGAAGCATTATATGGACGAAAATGTCGTTCTCCAATATGTTGGGATGAGGTGGGTGAAGCAACATTGTTGGGACCCGAAGTTAAGATATTTGACTCACCGAAAAGATCCAAATGATTCGACAACGTATACAAACGGCACAAGATCGACAAAAGAGTTATGCGGATCTTCATCGAAAGGACGTGGAATTTAATGTAGGGGATCATGTATTGTTGCGAGTTGCTCCATGGAAGGGAGTTACAAGATTTGGGAAGAGAGGAAAGCTCAATCCACGATTTATTGGTCCATTTCAAATTGTTGACCGAGTAGAAAATGTAGCCTATAGACTTGCGTTACCTCCGAGTATGTCTCGTGTTCATAATGTGTTTCACATATCTGTACTTCGTAAATATGTGAAAGACCCGAACCACGTTATAGAGTTAGAACCGGACGAGATAGCCGAAGACTTAACGTATGAGGAGGTACCTGTCAAGATCTTGGATAGGAAGGAGCATGTCCTACGCTTGAGAAAGGTTATACCACAAGTTAAAGTTTTGTGGAAGAATCATGCTATAGAGGAAATGACACGGGAGTTAGAAGCGGAAATGAAAACGAGGTATCCTCACCTTTTCAAACACCGGTATGCGTCGTCCAATTTCGAGGACGAAATTTCATAAGGAGGGAGGTTGTAAGACCCCAAATTTTTAAATAAAATGGAATTTCCTTTATTTATTATTTTGAAATAGTAAGGGTTGATTTGATTAATGTGGATAGTTAAGGGTTAAATACGCAAATATTTCAAAATAAGCAAGTGGTTATAAAATATTCATTATCGTCGGGAATATTCGTTTGGTCGTGGAATATTAAATGCTTGTCGGGAATATTCGTCTGCGACAGGCGTAGACCATGTGTGGGCCCCATAACGAAAGCGATTGGATGAAGAAAGCGACAAAATAAGTTATTTTTAAATAACAGGCGTAGTTATTCTGAATTATCTTCATTGGAATACCCGGTGGTTAAAATACACTAAGACGCAGCGTTGTTGAACGATAGCACACGATGTTGCACCAATTATTGATTCTTACGTGAAGGGCACTACTCAATAATGGTTACGATAATTCTTTCATTCGATTTTTATTGAGTTAATAATTGTTGCGTTGATATTTTATATTCTTTGTTGTTTGATAATTGTCATTACACAAGATTTTTCTTTATCGAAGCAATAATTCATATTATCTGAATAATATTATTAGATAACATTATTGGCAATGTCTAGAAAGTTACATCTAAGGAGAGGTTTGGTTACCTAATTGCATGAGTGAAGAAGAAATTCTTATTGGAAAGCCCCTCTCTGAGGAACTGCACAGTTGTCGATATTGTGATTCTAATAATATTATTTGTGAATAATTAATTATTGATTTATATGATGAGGAAAATATTGATTTTATGTGGATATAGATGGAGAAAATTTTAAATGACAATTGTTGAAAATTAATATTTTATCTTTTTACGATAAAATAATTCATTTAAATATATTATTTTAATAATATATTAATTGGTGATATTTTTACAACGAATGTGGGATATATGAGTATACGAGGAGGAAGAGTATTTTTGTTGCAATAAATGTTTAAAACATGTTAAACATGCTCATTGGACCCCATTTATTGATCGAAATTTGATTATAGCACAATGTAAAATTGCCCGTTTGTGGATTTCGGTCAATTTCTGATTGGAATTTGGAAAAACTTTCTTCTGCAAAGTTGTAGAGAATTAAATTTCCTATAAAAACTCATGAGATTCGAATTTTTTGATGAAAGGGATATTTATTATGAATTATTGAAGTTCAAAGCTCAAAATAATTGATTTTTGGAAGTTTAAAATATTTAAAATTAGAAAAACGTTTTTCTTATTTTTTCTAGAAGGTGGCATGTGTTTGATGGCTGAAATCAGATTCTAGACATGTGTAGAAAATAATATAATTATATTATTAATTTATTAAATTTTACTGCTTTGGTGTTTCTAAGCATTTTCCTATAAATAGGGTCTTGGGTTAGAATTGAAAATCACACCGACTAAATCAAGTTTTCTCTCTATATTATCGAGCGTATTCTTGTGAGTATTTTGAGTATACTTTGAGTATTGCTATACTGGTTGCAAGTCCAAGTCATAGCTTTATATCCTGGTTGTTCAATTTTAGAAATCTTGATCTTTCGAGGTAAGGATATTATTTTTTTTTTTGTAATGATATTATTTCTTCAATATCATTATCTTTGAAATGTTGATCTGAAGTTTTTATCAAATTTGGAACTTTTCATGTCGGGGTTACTATTCATGGGTTACTATTCATGAGTTACTATTCACGAGTTACTATTCATGAGTTACTATTCACGAGTTACTATTCACGAGTACTATTCATGAAGCGTGAAGATGTTTTTGTGGAATTTCTATCTTTTGGTATCGGAGTTACTATTCACGTATACAACACTATTCACGTATACGGCACTATTCACGTATACGGTACTATTCACCGAAAAATAAAATTTCTTCTTTTCGTCCAAAATATCTATTCTGGATACTAGCTTTGATTGTATCCATGTTTTGATCATTCTTGAATTTTATACCACTATGATTATTTTTGAGGTATTTTTGGGCGTGGATAAAACCAAGTACGAATCCTTAATCCTTAATCCTTGTCATTTTGTTTCACTGGATTCGTTTCTTTAAAAAAAAATATTTTCATCATCCTCGGTCTTAAATGATGATATTATGGAATATCTTTGGCACGTAGTGCAAAAAGATGAATGATTTCAAAGAATATCTTTGGCTGTAGTGGTGCAAAGATGAACAGTGTTGAGATGAACATGACCGATTGATTAATATCTTTGGCACATGTAGTGCAAAGATGAACAAGTGTTTAAATGAACATGACCCGGTGATGAATATCTTTGGCACATGTAGTGCAAAGATGAATATTTGATTCCGGATGTATATTGATTGATGTTACGAGGATAAAATATTGATGATGGACTTATTAAATTCATAGATTATAGTAGATTTCATTCTCTACGTAACTCTTCTATGAATTATTATTTCATTGCGAATATTGATTTGAAACTTGTTGTCTATTGTATTCTATCGATTTTTTCTCTGTTGAAGACTAACGATAATTTGTTGTATATTATCTTAGTCATAATATTCTTTACTTGGGCTAGTTGAGCTCACCCTTTTCCTTGTTGTTCCATTTTTCTTCTCGGGAGGCGAGAATGTAAATAGTACTTTAGTCGGGGTATGGAATGAAGGTTCTAGAGAGAGTTGTTTAGTAGTCCTCACCATTTTGTAAAATAATGAATCAATAATTATGATGGGGATTTATTTGCGTGTGGATATTATGCAGATGGCAATATCTCGTATTTAAACTCAAAGTTTATATGTTGTAATAATAAAGTTGTAGTTATTTACATACCATGTATTTGGCGACTCGAATGGGTTGGATGGAATGGACCTATTTTGGGGCGCGTCAATCTTAGCCAAAGATAGAGCTCACCCAAAAGGTCATGACTTGAAAGTATTACTGGTAGTAACTTAATTCTTTATATACAAACAAATTTTTCTCATATTTTACGATGTGGGACTTGGGTGTTACAAACTCCCCCACTTAAATTTCTGACATCTGTTGATCGATTTCGCAATCAATAAAAACACGCGCAAGTATACGCGGTCTAACAAGTAATATAATGAAAAGTAGAGTGTCGAACCCACGAAGAATTATTACTAATATTAACTAAATACTGACTTTGTATCGCTTAAGTCTTATTTAAATAGTTAAATAAAAGATGTGTAATTAATCTAGTTAAATCTAATTATCAAAGCACGTAAATGGATAACGATTGGTATCTAAGGCGCTACAAGCTAAGATCATAACTGTTAGGTTTGTAATATTCATGGGCGCAATCAAATTGCAAAAATAATGCGGAAGCGTGTAAAATCAGAGTTTAAAAATTATTTACAAACCATAAACCCGGATCACCCTTTATGCATAATTATTAATTAAACGAAAAAGATAAAGAATAAAATCATACCCTCGAAGATCGAGCTTCCTCGTACAAGTTCACCTCCAATCCTTTTCGCGTTCAACTTGAATCCACCGGTTTGGTTCCTTCCTTTGATCAACGTTAGCCACCCATATGTTTGGCCTCTGAGGTGATCCACCAAGAAAGAATAAAATTGAAGATGGGTGGTTGGCTAAACCCTAGTTTTCTATCTCTATAGAAAAGGCGTACTCTCCCAACTATTGGAATTATTACGTAGTTGTTAAAAGTCAACAATCCCCATCACCCATAATAAGACTCCTCTTATTTATAGATGTGGGCAACCCATCTTAACAATTAAGGAATTGAGTTTTATTTAATTAATTAAATTCTTTTAATTAATTAAGCTCCATAATCTTATTAGGGATAATTAATTAAACTCCTTTAACTAATTTTCCTTTCTAATCTAATTAGGAATAAATGAGAGTACTTATATTAAATTAATTCCTAAACTCTTTTAGAAATTAAAATAATAATAATTGTAATAATATTAATAAGACTCCTCTTATTAATTTATATTTAATATTTCTAAAATATTAAATAATAAATATTAAGCTATTTAATTTATTCTATCACCATAGATTAAATTAAATATACATAACATATTATTACGATTATGCCATTAACTTCTTAAATAATTATTCTTCCTTTTATGGTGTGACCTTTAGGTTCTCCATATTAAACCTATTGTGAATAAATCAATTAGAACAATTCTAATCTTATTTAAATAAATAAATTAAACAATTAATTTATTTAAATAAATAATATTTATTCTACAATAGGGATAAGCCTCCTTAGCGATCAACGACTTTCCGGATAATATAGATTTCAACATTAATCATTAAAGAACCTTTGAGTAAATAGTTACCGTCTAATTCAATTCTTCCACCATACTGATGTCCCAATTAAATATAAGACATGGAATTCTTTATCAAAGTCTTATTTTATTTAATTATATGTATTTCGATCCTTAAATGCATGAACTCCAAATAATGCAAATTAGAAAATCCTTTCTAATTTCATTCTCGCCTTAACCAAGGACTACTTGGGTTGTCATTTATCGAATCACATAGGACATTTCTCTTCTTTTATTAGAAGTGGTAGATTCTTTATTGATCATACATTATCTCCATGTACAACTTATTATACCCAAGCATACCCTTTGATATACCCTAAGGGTCTTAAGGAATAAGTCAAAGTATAACTCATCATACACAAGATACTATGATGATCTCAAGTCCAAGGATTACTTGTCTTTACTATCACTACAGGAATTCCTATTGACAGCAAATAAAACTCCATTAGGTATTCCTTAGCGAGCCAATGCTTCAAAGGTACTTATTCTCTAATAAGCACCTACATACTTGCTTTAGTGTCTCCACACAAATGATCATGAGATCAATCATCCTCATCCAATGAAAGCAAGTTAACGTATGTACCAATCTATCCTGATTCACTAATCCCCAATTTAGTAATCCAACGATTGGGAACTATTTTAGTTTTAAGCTTTCTAAGAATTTAGATCTCATTAGAATGATCATCATCATTATTCTAAAAGCATTGCTTAAAACTATGGGTTTATCACATATTATAAAACAAAGATCATGTAGATAATTAAAAGCCTTTAATAAATTAATACTTTTATTAATAAATGAATAAGATTGTTACAAAGTATATGCTTTATCATCAAACATGATTGGCTTGTGTGCATACTACTTTCAATCTCCCACTTGCACTAAAAGCCAATCGCATCAGTATCTTTATACTCTTCTTCTCTAAGTGACGATTATCCCGCCGTTGGATAAGCTTTAGTTAATGGATATATAATGTTGTTCATGAGAGTCCACCATCTCTATAGTGATTTACCATCTTTCAATGATTCTTATAATCAAATGAAAGTGCCACAACATATGTTTAGATTCAAGATGAGACTTAGGAACTATTCCTAGTTCTGTAATGAACTTTTAATCCAAACAATCAACTTGCAGCTTCATTTATAGCTATTTACTTTGTCTTTATCACTAAACCAAAGAACTCTTTGTTGTTTGGAACCTTTCCAATTCAACTTTGCACCACCGCTCAAGATAACGCTTTACCTTAAAGTGGATTTTCTCATCATCTTGATCCATCGAAAAACTTGAGTCTGTTAAGCCCTCTAGTTTTAATTCAGACCCACCATGTATGATCACATCTTTAGTGCCGGTTAAGAACTTTAAGATGTTTTTCACTAACTCATAGTGAACTTCTCCAGAATATGACTGATCAAAATCAGGTCTCGTATATTTCATTGCATACATGATAGTCACTCATGCGACCTCTCTTTTCAGGAGTCTGTGGGGACTATAAAGAGAGATACACTCCATAGCTCATCGACATGAGACATCTCTTGGAGTTCGCCATGCTAAACGACTTTAGCATCAAATGAATATACGTTTATTGGGTTAAGTCGAGCATCCTCTTGTATCTATCTATATAGATTTTATCCCCAATTAAGATACTCGTCCCAAACCATTCATGGAAGAATGTTTAGACAACTTTATCATTACTGATTGTAGCATTAGTATGTCATTCCTTATCCGTAGTATATTAACATATAATATTAGGAATGTCACGACGCTCCCACTGACCCTTTTGTACACACTAGAAGTCTTACCTCATCGAATGTAACTCTGGATCATCATCTTCTATGATGCGTACCTCATCATCATCATCCATGATGAATCCATACCTCCTAGTATCTTCTAAGACTATTCCGGACTTCACGATTCGGTTGTGGTACAATAGAATTATCTACGTGTTCCTCTTATTTGACTTATAGTGTTTTTGTGGTTCTTGAACTCTTCAAGATCTATTATCCTCCCACTAGCCCTTCAATGATAAACACCTTTATCTTAGAAGCGTGTTTCAGAATAAACACCTTTTGCTAAGTAGGATTATAGAACATATGCCCTAAACTTACTTTAGGATGTCCCACAAATCAGACTTGTCAAATTTTGTCCCAAACTTATCCTTTGAAATCGTTTCACATAAGTTGACAACCCTTATCTTAACATACTTAAGATTAGGAATCCTCCCATCCCATAACTTTTATGGAGTCTTGAATGGATTTTGAGGTTACCTTTTTCAGTGATATGCGACCATTTCTAGGACATAATCCTGAAGGATACTTTGGAATGTTGGTAAATCATTATGGACCGCACTATGTCCAACAAGATACGATTTTTCCTTTCAGATACATAAATCATTTATTACATATCAGGAGGCGTCCATTATGAGAAAACCATTTGAGATGATCAAGAAACTTATTGCACAAGTATTTATTCCTTGATTTAATCAAAGAATCTTAATACATTGTCAATTTGTTTCACTTCTGAATTCTTTGAACCTTTCAAATAATTCACACTTGTATTTTAGCAAATACACACATTCAACACTTTGAATGATCATCTCCTTTTCTTATACTAGTTTGTTCAATATGCAAAATTATTTTCATGTAAGTCAAGTATACAAAATTTATTAAGTAATATTCCAGTTCTATACAAAACATTATTATTATAAATAGAACAACAATTGTTCTTAATTATAATACCAAAGATTTCATTGTCCAACAATAAAATGGAAATAATATTTTTAACAAGAACTGGAATACAATAACAACTTATTTACTTAATAGATTTGCCCGTAGGCATTGCTAAACTATAAGTTTCTATGGCTAATATGGCAACCTTTGCTACATTTCCCGCACATAGGATTACTTATATTTTTTTAGCTTTCTACTTACTTGGTCCTTCATAAATCTATATTTATGATAACCAAAGTCGGTATCCAATACCCAAGTAGAACCTTGACTTAAAGAAAAATTTATTTTAAATCATGAATAAATTTGTATTTGTAACCAAAACTTCACTAAGCTTCTTTTGGTTAGCCTCTGCAAGATGCTTCTTGCACTTTCTTTCCAAAGGTCGTGCTTATTGCGGTAGAAGCAAACTCCTTTCTTTATCCGTGATCGCTTTTGTTCTTATTATCCTTTGTTTACGCCTTTCTATATACCTTCTTTGAATCGTTCTTCTTTTCAGAAGATCCTTTGGCCCCTACCAGTAAGACTTGATCTTTCTTGGTTGGAAAGTGACTCTCAACATTTTCCAATATGTTAAGCAAATCAATGAGGTCGATATCTAGCTTGTTCATATGAAAAATTCACAACAATTGTGAAAGGAGTCCGGAGTGAGTGCAAGATCAAATCTTGGCTCAACTCTCCATCCATGACAAAACTCGTTGTCTAATTGATCAATCAAATTGATTATGTTAAGAATTTTATCTGTCTTCAGTAGTGTCACTCGGTCATTCTAGATCTAAGAGCTCCTTAGATATCCGATATCTATCACCCCATTTTCCTCACCATCAACTACTTGATGTGCGGGGAATATAGTAAGAAGCATCCATAGTTTCATCTTGACGTCAAGCTCGTTACTCATGGATGCGAGCATGATGCGATCGAGCCAATCAGGATCATCTTGCCACTTTCTAAAAGTAGCAATCTCTTCCTCGTAGGCATTGTGCGCAACCATTGCGAGGATAGGCGTATTAAGGACATAAGATAGCTTTTCAAATTTGTGAGAACTATTCTCATATTCCTTAACCAATCCGTTTAATCCGGCCCGTTAATTTAGCATCTAATATGCTTCAGCAGTGATAGTAATTTAGACATTGTAAAATTTCGTAAATGAATTTGTAATTAACAACATTTTAACATACATTCTTTTATTAATTACCAAAATAAATTAGGTCTTGTTTTAAATTGGTATCTCCCACTATTTTCTTCAAACTATATTACCTCACTTATATAGTTCGACAAAATCTAATTAAAGATCTGCTTTAGTGAGAATAAGGATCCCATTTCAAATGTATATAGCCTTGTGGTGACACAACAAACTATATATAAATAAATAGGTAGACAACTTTTGTCAATTACATCAACTATGCAACTCCTTGTATTTTTGCCTCTTAGATTATTTTGATCAGTGGTGGCACATCCAAATCAAAATTATCCAAGTTAAGTCCGACCTAGCACTCCATATATTCAAAAAGAAAAATATCATCCTTGTGGTGACACAACAAAACAATATTGTTCAATTTTCTTTATAAGCATCAAATGTGATAAATTAACATCTTAAATACTTAATACTTGCCTTGTGGTGACACAACAAACTCATATTAAATATTTAATACTCTATTAATTTTATCATGCTAGAAAGCTGACGTTCGATATTCCAAATATCTTTGAACGCTTGGGACTTAATATAAAAAATTGAGGGGTTTGTTATTAATTTGTCTCATCTTGTTTAAGCGGCATTTACATATATATATAAAATACGCGTCGTATTAATGAACATGCGAATCATGTTTTGCATAATATATAATATATATAGTATAAACATGCACATATAGAATACTATATTCTACCTTGATTGATTATGGACTTTTATTCTAGTTTGGTTCACTAGAGCCACCAAGTGAACCAAAAGGTCAAACCCTAGGGGTGCAAGAAATAATATTTAAATATAACTATTACATTTAAACCCTGGCTCCATTACAAACGGGTCTTCTTGCCCTTGCTTTTTTTTCGATCTCTAATTTTTTAAAATTAATTCTAACTATTCCTATTACAATACTATTTAAAATAAATAGAAACCTTGATCGTGATCGAGGAGAAGTACATAGGAGGAGATAGAATTTACATTAAGAAAAATTAGAGAAGACGAGGCTGTGAGACCCCATTTAATAAAACCCATACATTCACGCATCCAACTAAAATAAAATCCAATCGATTAATCAATAGTCCATAATCAATCCAATTTATTATCATACACATCACCATACGCATCAATAAATAACATTCATCTCATGAATAATAAACATTTAATATATATATTGATATTATTTAATGGGCAAATTTAGTTAGTATAAAATCTATTTTTGAATCAAAATAAACTCCTTTATTTTAATCCAAATTTAAATCAAAATAAAACTATTTTATTTTAATTTATCCAATTTTGAATAAAATAAACTATTTTATTTTAATCAAAATCTTTAATCAAAATAAACTCCTTTATTTTAATTAATTATGGAATCTAATTCCATGTAATAAAAAAAAAATTTAATTAAAATAAACTCTTTTATTTTAATTAATTATGGAATCCAATTCCATGTAAAAAAAAAAAATATTAAAGGAAACACTTGATATTCTTTCCTATTCACAAATAAACTCCTTTATTTTGAATAATATGAAATCTTATTCCATATTTAAATAAACTCCTTTATTTAAGGAAATTAGGATTCTCTTTCCTATTCATAAATAAACTCTTTTATTTTGAATAATATGAAATCTTATTTCATATCTAAATAAACTCCTTTATTTAAGGAAAGATGGATTTCCTTCCCTATTCACAAATAAACTCCTTTATTTTAGGAAAAAACAAATCCAATTTCAACTCCAATTAGTTATTATGGCATCCAATTCCAACTCTAATTAGTTAGCATGAAATTCTAATTTTAAAATTAAAATAAATCTTTTTATTTTAAGATTAAAATAAACCTTTTATTTTAAAATTAAAATAAACTTTTATTTTAATTATAAAATAATTAAGAATAATATATATATATATATATATATAACTATTATATATATATAATATACAATCAATATAATATATATATTAATATATTATACTATATATATATATATATATATATATATATATATATATATCCCCAATGTTCCTTTTATTTTTTATTAAGGAAGCTTAAGTGGCTACCATTGTGAATTAAGCATGATTCTTTAAAAACCTGATACTCTTTTCTTTTCTTTTTTTTTATTAAGCACGTCATCCCATTTATTTATTTATTTTTATTTTTTTTGAATTTTATACAATAAAATTATGCCCAATAAAATTATTCTAAACACATATCAACATACATATTAAATCAAACAATTAATAATTCGCATAAAGGTTTGGCTCTGATGCCACTGTTAGGTTTGTAATATTCATGGGCGCAATCAAATTGCAAAAATAATGCGGAAGCGTGTAAAATCAGAGTTTAAAAATTATTTACAAACCATAAACTCGGATCACCCTTTATGCATAATTATTAATTAAACGAAAAAGATAAAGAATAAAATCATACCCTCGAAGATCGAGCTTCCTCAGGTACAAGTTCACCTCCAATCCTTTTCGCGTTCAACTTGAATCCACCGGGTTTGGTTCTTTCCTTTGATCAACGTTAGCCACCCATATGTTTGGCCTCTAGAGGTGATCCACCAAGAAAGAATAAGAATTCAAGAAGATGGGTGGTTGGCTAAACCCTAGTTTTCTATCTCTATAGAAAAGGCGTACTCTCCCAACTATTGGAATTATTACGTAGTTGTTAAAAGTCAACAACCCCCATCACCCATAATAAGACTCCTCTTATTTATAGATGTGGGCAACCCATCTTAACAATTAAGGAATTGGGTTTTATTTAATTAATTAAATTCTTTTAATTAATTAAGCTCCCTAATCTTATTAGGGATAATTAATTAAACTCCTTTAACTAATTTTCCTTCCTAATCTAATTAGGAATAAATGAGAAGTACTTATATTAAATTAATTCCTAAACTCTTTTAGAAATTAAAATAATAATAATTGTAATAATATTAATAAGACTCTCTTATTAATTTATATTTAATATTTCTAAAATATTAAATAATAAATATTAAGCTATTTAATTTATTCTATCACCATAGATTAAATTAAATATACATAACATATTATTACGATTATGCCATTAACTTCTTAAATAATTATTCTTCCTTTTATGGTGTGACCCTTTAGGTTCTCCATATTAAACCTATTGTGAATAAATCAATTAGAACAATTCTAATCTTATTTAAATAAATAAATTAAACAATTAATTTATTTAAATAAATAATATTTATTCTACAATAGGGATAAGCCTCCCTAAATGATCAACGACTTTCCGGATAATATAGATTTCAACATTAATCATTAAAGAACCTTTGAGTAAATAGTTACAGCACAATTCAATCCTTCCACCATACAATGTCCCAATTAAATATAAGACATGGAATTACTGTCAAGTCTTATTTTATTTAATTATATGTATTTCGATCCTTAAATGCACAACTCAAATAATGCAAATTAAAACTCCTTTCTAATTTCATTCGCGCTAAACCAAGGACTCTTGGGTTGTCATTTATCGAATCACATAGGACATTTCTCTTCTTTTATTAGAAGTGGTAGATTCTTTATCGATCATACATTATCTCTATGTAACTTATTATACCCAAGCATACCCTTTGATATACCCTAAGGGTCTTAAGGAATAAGTCAAAGTATAACTCATCATACACAAGATACTATGATGATCTCAAGTCCAAGGATTACTTGTCTTACTATCACTACAGAAAATCCTATTGACAGCAAATAAAACTCCATTAGGTATTCCTTAGCGAGCCAATGCGTTCAGTGTACTTATTCTTTAATAAGCACCTACATACTTGCTTTAGTGTCTCCACACAAATGATCATGAGATCAATCATCCTCATCCAACGAAAGCAAGAACGTATGTACCAATCTATCCTGATTCACTAATCCCCAATTTAGTAATCCAACGATTGGGAACTATTTTAGTTTTAAGCTTTCTAAGAATTTAGATCTCATTAGAATGATCATCATCATTATTCTAAAAGCATTGCTTAAAACTATGGGTTTATCACATATTATAAAACAGCATCATGTAGATAATTAAAAGCCTTTAATAAATTAATACTTTTTATTAATAAATGAATAAGATTGTTACAAAGTATATGCTTTATCATCAAACATGATTGGCTTGTGTGCATACTACTTTCAATAACTTCACCCTAAATTAGCATTTTGTCAAATACTTGGTGTGTTGTGTTTCATCAAACTTCCTAACTTTCTCTATTTGGTCTTAGTGATCACGACGGATTATCGACCGAGAACACACAAGTGCTCATACACCTCTTCCGAGGTATATATAAACCTATCCTCTCTAGATCCACCCGATAGGGAATAAAACAAAAAAGAACATTCAAGCTAGGTAATAATCCTACACATTCTTATGTGAATTAACCATAATAAGGAATTAAAGCATAGGTTCTCAATTAGGTCACACATGACGCACATGTATATTTCTATCTTATACACAAATTATGCAGTCGAATCAAGTAGATAAATCAATCACATGCATATATATTACGGTATAAATCTACAATCCATTTTCTACTTTCTTATAGATTACCAAAATCATCATTAATTCCTTAGCAAGAATCATTATGCATAAATATATTGAACCAAATCATATGGTGTCAAACAAAGAGATAAGATATTCAATTCAAATTAAAAAAAAGGGTTCCATTATAACCTTGGAGCCAATAATTAGTTCATAGCTCTTAAACTAAACATAAGTAGCAATATATACAACATTTATAGATTACAAAACTAAAAGAAATTAAATAATTACAAAAGAAAACTCTGTCGAAGCTTTCTTCAATCTCCAAGAACTTCAATCAATTCATGTTTTCCAATCCATGTTGTTAATTGCTCTTGAGCTCCATTGAATCTCAATCCTCCCCCTAATCTATGTGTTATCACAAGTTATATACAAGCTAAAGAGAAACTACACTAAGCTATGCTGGGGAAATAAGAGAGTGAGAGAGATGGAGAAAAGATGGTCGATATGGAGATATCTAAAAGAATGAGGCTGCCAACTGATATATGTGCAACCGTTGACCCTTCTCCCGTTTAGGTCGTTTCCACTTATTATTGTCTGAAAACAGGATGTGGCGCTGCGGTGCCAAGATTAAACCTTGGATTAGCGTTGCAGCGCTTGGTCAAAGGCATGGGGTCAATTAGTGGCGCTGCGATGCTAGTCTTGTGAAGGAACTGAGGCGTCGGGGCGCGAAAGGTTGGTGAGCTGGCAGATAGGGAACGATGCGGTGCCATTTTTGTGCTAAGAACCGGCGCTGCAGCGCCAATGCTATAAAAATACCCTTTTTACCCCTGAAAACTGGAAATGACCTAATAATCCCTATAAAACATATATAAAGCAAAATAATAACAAAAAATATATATATAAAATCAATAAAAAGTAATAAGAACATGCAACTTCTTAAGTATAAAAGTAGTCCACAGATCTTCATAATTTTCTTTGCTCCATCCCCTTTGCGTTTACTGCATTCTTATATTGTTAACGTCAAGATTTGTCCATGCTTCAATCACCAATAGCGCGTCCAATCCTGTACAGAAACGAAGTCACGCGAAGAAACTTGACGACTTGGGCGCGAAGAAACTTGACGGCTTGGGCCTGCCAGGGAATAGCTGCAGTGTGAGAATAAGATAGCTCCGTGTGAGAATAAGTACGAATAAAGTTAACAATGGAGGTATTAAGCTTTAGTGCTGGAAAATAATGAGATACCTGATAGGAGTGAGCAAAAAATGGATAAAATAAAATTACCGAACACATCCGAATTTTTTAAACAGAATTATATTGTTTTTTAATTTTTTTTTCTAATTTCGATTATATCCGAATTATTGCTTGGAATTCTGTTTCGGATTCAGTTTTCAAAAATAGGCTATTCTCGGGTATCCGAATTACTGAATTTATTAATTAAAAAATAATAGTCTTATAATTATATTTGTATCTGTATATCAGGATATGACTATAGTATTCGCAAATCCTAGATCCCAAATCCAATTCCTATTCTTCTCCGCCTTTCACGAATCCCAGATCTCAAATCCCTAATTCCTTTCCCCCTAATTTCCATTCCCAAATCCTAGATCCCAACTCCAAATCCCTAATTCGACTTTTGATTTCGTTGTCTATTCTTCTCTGCCTCTCACGATTTCAACGTCTCACCCTTGGCAACTTCGCGCTTCGGCCTCTCTCCCTGCGTTGTGACGCGGCGATGGCGAGTCGATGACTCTGTTCAACCTCGTCGACTCTGGGCCATGGCTTGATTTTGTGGAAATTTACATATTTGATGACATCTATATCGATTCTTTTTGAAGTAATCTTTTTCCTAAGGTAGAAATCAATGAGTTCATCATCTATACTTATGTTAGTTCTGTAGAATCTAAAACCCGGAGGGACATGGGAGGACCCATGTCTACGAAATGAATATTCTGATATCTGCAATGTATTCATGGAATTTTTTTATTTCATAGATTTTTTTTATTTTAATGGATTATTCATGGTTCAGTTATTAACCGAAATACCTGAATTTACAATTCGGTAATTCGGTTATTGCCAAATTCGATTACTAGTTCGGATAGTGAAATTATGAATATTTTGGTATTCGGTTATAAGCTAATGATCAGTCCTAATACCTGAAAACCATAATGTAGCCTTGTATTTATAATGATCACAACTCTTTAAAGGTCATCTCCCCATATGGAAGTAGAATTCCTCATTAGGAATGATTTCTTAATAGGATAAAATTGTATCTCCTTAACAAAAATAAATTGGATACTATCATGGATCTTTACTTAGAAGTTAGAAATTAATATAATTAGAAATCTTAGATTTTTTAAAATTCTACCACTACCCAAAACAAATTCTTACGTGAGTAGACTTCATCCACGTGGATTATGGCCTACCGAAGCATCTGGGCTCAAATAATCATGCACTAACATGTACTAATAGAGAAACTACTCTATTATTTTACATTGATGTATTAGACTTGATATTAATTTAACAATTAAAATATTTTTCCACAGTCAATAAATAATTGTAATAAAATTGTTATAAACAAAAAAATATGATTGATATTTTTAAAAGATTACAAATACAAACTACAATTATTTCACATGAAATTAACTAAGTTCCTAAATAACATGTGCACAACTTCTAAACCAAACTTTACCGTATTTAAGTTTGGATTTTAAACTCTGAATATAAGAACATAACCAATTTTATTCATCTTTTTGAAACCTTCATAAATGTTGAGATGGAGTGTAAATGTGACCAGTTACTCCAAAACACATTTAAAACACTTCTTACTATGGTCGTTTCAACATCCTTATTTAACTACTTAACATAGTTATAAATTTGTTAAGTTGAAGCGAGTCGGTCAGCGACTAATCAACTAGTCACCTAAAGCAAAAAATTATTTATAATACTCATTTTATCCATATATATATATATATTAAAATTTCAAATTACAATTAACATAAAAAAATTATAATTTCACAATCATAACTATTAAATATCATTGATATTAAAAATTCAACTCCTATTAGGATCTTTACTTATATATCATAATTTTTGGTCCCGAACTACTCGCCTTTTGGATATCTACATTAGGGCTGAACAAGTAACCAAATTAGAACCGAAACCGCACCAAAAATCGCATTTAATCGCACTCAACGATTCCCTACAGATGTGGCGCTTTTAGTGGGTTGAATAACCAAATTTACGCTCCTAAGTTTGGTTACTAGCCAAAACCGTACGCATAAAACCGAAACCGCACCATGTGTGTGTATGTATGTATTATCTCTAGTAAATTCTAAAGTTACTTTTCACTTGAACACACTCAGAGAAAACTCCAGTCTTGCATTGTCATTTTTTCACCAATTGAAAGAAGATGTTAGAGATTATAGAGTCAAAAATTAAGCAATTGGGTTTTGAAATTTCGAATTTGTTTGATGCGTTATTGGAGGGGCTTATAGCTGAGGGGCTTGAGCACTTGATGCATTGGTTAATGTCAATGCTATAATAGTAATAGTATAATAGATTATTTTTTAAATTAGGTATAGTTAGAATTATATTCTATAAGTCATCTCTGCAATATATGAGATAGAATTTCATTCAATCTTTGATAATTTTGTCATCATCCAATTGTTTTCGAATGGGTCCATTCAACGATGTAAAATATCACAATGTGATAAAAGAATCAATTCAAAAAGACCCCCTAATTCAAATTAGGAATTCGTTGGGCCCTTTAGGAACGGCCCTTCAAATTGCGAATTTTTATTCATTTTCCCATTTAATAACTTACAATCAGATCCTGGTAACTAACTATTTGCAACTTGACAATTTAAAACAGAGTTTTCAAGTACTTAAATATTATTTAATGGATGAAAATGGGAAAATTTATAATCCCGATCGATGCTGTAACATTATTTTGAATCCATTCAATTTGAATTGGTTTTTTCTCCATCACAATTATTGTGAAGAGACGTCTACAACAATGAGTCTTGGGCAGTTTATTTGTGAAAATGTATGTATAGCCAAAAATGGACCACACCTAAAACCGGGTCAAGTTCTAATTGTTCAAGTTGACTCTGTAGTAATACGATCCGCTAAGCCTTATTTGGCCACCCCAGGAGCAACTGTTCATGGCCATTATGGGGAAATCCTTTACGAAGGAGATACATTAGTTACATTTATATATGAAAAATCGCGATCTGGTGATATAACGCAGGGTCTTCCAAAAGTCGAACAGGTTTTAGAAGTGCGTTCGATTGATTCAATATCGATGAATCTCGAAAAAAGGGTTGAGGGCTGGAACAAATGTATAACAAGAAATCTTGGAATTCCTTGGGGATTCTTGATTGGGGCTGAGCTAACTATAGTGCAAAGTCGTATTTCTTTGGTTAATAAGATCCAAAAGGTTTATCGATTCCAGGGGGTGCAGATCCATAATAGGCATATAGAAATTATTGTACGTCAAATAACATCAAAAGTGTTGGTTTCAGAAGATGGGATGTCTAATGTTTTTTTACCCGGAGAATTTATTGGATTGTTGCGAGCGGAACGAATGGGTCGCGCTTTGAAAGAAGCGATCTGTTACCAAGCCGTATCAATCACTTCCATTCTTCTCGTTAGACCGTTTGTAGCACTTATAGCTACAGCCCTAACTCGATTGTTTCCTAATAATTGCTGTACCTCACAAGTAACATTAATTTGTTGATCGATGATATCTCGATCCTTAACTACCGTGAGCATTCTAAATATTAGGCATCTTGCCTATGGAAAAACTATATCCAGATCTGGGACCAATGATTTGGGTGATATTCCCAGGTTTTTTTTTTCAAGCGTGAAACCCCGAACTCAAGTAGTAGGATTTATTCTCATAATAATAATAAATAAAGTAAAATATGTCGAATTTTTTTTATGAAAATGATCGAATCAATTCAAAATAAATGTCCGATAAAGCAAGTTGATCGGTTAATTCAATAAGAAATAGGAGTTAGCACGCGATTTCATTGGTACCATCCAACCGAATCCAATTCAATTGTTTACTTAATTCAATGAGTGAATTTTCAAGTTCAACCAACCCATTTTCAAAATCTCAAGTATAAGAATTTTGAGAAAGTCTTTCATTTGTCTATCATTATAGACAATCCTATCTATATTATCTATTCTATATTACTGGGATTCGAATCAACTCTATTTACGATTCATTATTTCTATCTCATCGGCTCTTCTTATTTCTTCTTTTCAAGACATCGATTTACGTCTAGCCCGTTTCTTTGCATTTTTCTTTTTATACCTTTTCATAGACAAATTCCATAGATTTTCACATCTAGGATTTACATATACAATGGTGACATGCCTACACGGTGAAAGGAAGGAAGATCACTAACAGGGAAAGAAAAAGCGTACTTTTCTCAAGTTAAATAATCTGATTTGAAGTAAGAAGAAGTAAGAAAACAGAGATTCAAAGATAGATCCGAAAGTGGCGGTAAACTCATCGCTCTTGGCTAAAGGATGGCTTTCGAGAGAGGTTGAATCATATAAAAAAAGCATCAAATGCTTGCACATTGGCCTTAGCTCATCTAGTATACGCTATCATTAGGCGGATTTCTTTTCATAGCCAAATCTTTTGAAAGAGAAGAGTCGACCCTCGACGCTACCGGCACCTCGCCTCTCATCCTTATATAATCAAACCGCAATCGCTATAAAAGCTTTCCACCACCTTGAAAGGAAGGTACGTAAGTACATAAGGAAATTCGGTCATTTGAATTAGTTTCGACAATGAAGCTAAGCTTGAGCGCTTTTGAATTGAATTCCGGCCCAAGGAGCGGTGGTTTGACATCGAGACCAAAGAAAGGAGATGGCTAAGCGGAGGACCCGCAAGGTTAGTGTTTCAAAATCAAAGGTCCTCTTCCACGATTTCATCTATCTTGAATCTCTTAATATCGTAATAGCTTATATAGTCATGATTCAATTTAGGTCCACCGACTTTTGATTTTTTCTCGTTTTTCGGATCCGATTGAAACAATGGAGAAGTAGGAAGACTTTGGCGATTCATAATAGGCTATCTAGAATATCTATGTCCCGGGACATAAAATCAATAATAAAACATGAGGAAGAGTATACCCTATAAAGTGACATAGCGAGTTCTCTAATCGACTACTTATCATTATAATGAACATTCCACTTAAAAAGCCGAAAAAACGACTCGACTACTTGTGATTTACCTTTTTTTCATATCTATATCCTCTGCTTAAAAATAAAGACTAAGACAGGAGTTTCGTGGAAAAGAAAGAAGCCTTGAATCGATGGCTTAAGCCTCTTTCTTAGGGCGTTTAAAGAGCGTGACTCTTTAGTGAAAAGGGCCCATTTGATTCCATTCATGAATTTGCCCACTATGAGTCTACTGCATTTAAAAATATATAGAATTCTATAAGAATATAGTCTATCATTCGTGTTTCTGTTACAACACGACGAAAGTAAATAGTTCGAATGAAGAGAAAAAAAATAAGCATTTTTAGGCTTTACACCTGGGATTGTATATACTGGAGATAGAATTTCATTTTATCTCCAGTATATACACTTTTAATTTTTGGAGAACTAGATAAACATTCTTGCTTGTTATCGAATATATGGTCTCCGTTGTTTTATATAACGTATGTTTTAGTTTTAAAGCATGCTTTATATAATTCTCATTGCCGACTCTGTCACTAAGGTAATTGCTCGATGTAAGTTTTATGTTAAATTTTATTAAAGGCTTAGACTTTTTTGTTGTTTCAATTGGTTTTGGAACTGAAACCGCACCAATTAAAACCGCACCGCACACTTTAAAATCGCACCGCACCAATCACAAGCGACTTCGTGTGCAGTTTTGAATTTTTCAAATCGCACCTAAGCGGTTTCAGGTGCGGTTTGGACTTCAAACCGCACCATGCTCACCCCTAATCTACATAACACAATACTCAATTAAGTTGTTGGTCGATGTTTTTTATTATGTTTAGATCGTGTAATTTCCCTTTTTCTTTTTTGTTGTCAGTGTTTTTTCTTTTTTAACTGAAGTTAACCCTTAGTTGCATATATACTTTGTGTATATTTGTTACTCCCTCCGTCCCTATTTAAATGACGTTTTAGAGATGGGCACAATAATTAAGATAATGATTAGAAAGCATTAAATATAGTACCCAATTGTCTATAATACCCTTAAATCATTAATTTATCATAGCACAAGAGTTTAAAGTACCAAAAAAATAGGTAGAGTAATGAGGGATAATTTTGGAAAAATATCATTAATTTTCTTAGATTTAAACAAACGTCAATTAATTAGGGACAAATAAAAAATTCTAAAACATTATTTAAATAGGAACGAAGGGAGTATTTTATTTAGATCTTTAATCGGATGAGTTACTTAGTTATGGGTAGCTTAAACGATTACTTAATAACTATGATACTTAAACTAGTGATTCTTAGAAGGCATTCATTAATTGTTTGTATATTAATATGGAGAACTTAATCACTATACATGATACAAACCTTCAAATTAATGTCCTTCATTTTATACATCAATACCTCTCACTTTAATATACAAATTATCTCAATTACAAATAACTTTGCAAACTTTGATGCATGCTTGAAATTCACACTTTCTTTTCAATACTTGGCATAGCACTTCAAATATTTGGGGGGCCGTCCGAACGACCGGTGACTTTAATTTTTTTTTTTTTTGTTTTTTTAACCACAATTACAAGAATAATAAATAAAAAATAATAGTGCAGATTTGAAAAAAAAACTGTAAAAAAAGTATATTTTATTTTTTTAATACAAAATATACTTTCTTTTTCAGTTTTTTGTTCAAATCTGTACTATTATTTTTTATTTATTATTCTTGTAATTATGGTTAAAAAAATAATTAATACACGAGTACCGGACGCTAGCCCCGGACAACCACCCCCCACCCACCCACCCACCCACCCACCCCACCCCACCCCAACCCAACCCAACCCAACCCTCAGTCAAAAGCTAATTCATTCATAGGTAAAATTATCGCTATTGTTAATTACATGTACATGACATTATAATTAAACAATTAATTAGGTTTATGCTAAAAAAACACAAATTTACATGGCTTGGTTATAAATAGAGTTGGCAATATAGTTGGTTAATTGTTAGGTCAACCCATATTAATTAAAATTAAATGGGTTGGTTAACTATTTTTACTTATTTAAGTTAGGTAAGACCCATATTTTTAAAAAAAAATATAAGTCCAAACCGATTAACCATTTTTCAACTTATATTTTATTTCTAATCCAAATCTATCTCTATTAATATCTCCTTTACGTCAATAACAAATAGGATACCCAAATTACCCTTCCTTCACATTTAAATGCATACCATAGCTGGCCACGGTAAGATTGACCAACATTTCTACAATAAAAAAAGTTGACCAACACTTGTGAATCTACCTCCATTTGTTCTAACAAAATTATGAAATAATTTTTTATTTATAAAAATTAACTCTTATATCAGTTCATATCTAGAAATAATAAATATTGCCATTTACTCATAGTTATTAGAATTAATATCAGTTTTGCATTTAAAATTATAAATTAACTCATATCTATCCATGAATAGGTCTTGGACTCTTGGTTCACATTTATCTCATCCCTTTTTTTTGAATAATATTATAGAGAATTATTATTTTCAGAAGAAAATTTGACTATCTATTGTTTCTACTAGTTGCTGTTACTATATATATATTAACCATTTTCTTAATTATCTACTATTATTTTATTTGAAAGGACTATAATATTTTCCTTACTGTAATCTTTCATTATCTTTCATCTTTTATAACTAATTATAATTTCAATATATTTTAGTCTTTTTGAATTGTTTGATAAAAAAAACTTAGAAAGATTATGAAATTTTTTTAATGTGACCCAATTACATTAAGTTGACATCAGCGACCCATGTTTACATAGATGTAAATAAGATTTTGACGGAAAATTACAAGAAGCTAAAAATTCACAATTAATAATTTTATCATTTATATTAATAATTTTTTTATCATATTATTACTTAATTAATTTAATTATGACGGTCATAATTTCATTTTTCAAAAGTTATGCTAAAAAATTAAAACATCTTAAAATGATTAGTGATTATGTATACATGATATATCTAATAAGAATTGTAATTTAATAATTTATTTAATTGGATCATATAATGGTGAGTTTGAAATTTAAAATATGGTTTGAACTATATTTGAACCATAACTATATGGTATCCACCCACACAACTCATATTAAAAATACTCCCTCCATTTCTAAATAAGTGACATTTTAAAAGAAAAAATTTGTTCCAATTTATTTATCGTTTACAACTTTCTAGAAAAATAAATTATTTACTTTCCTATATCACTCTTACTTTCTCTCATTGTCCCAAAAAATTTTCACCTTTAGTATTAATAGTTTTCAACTTCCCATAAAGGAGTAGTGATGGAATTTCACACAGATTTTAATTATTAAATAATAGTATTAAATGACTTTCTTAATCCATGTGTAAAAATCTTAAACGACACTTATTTAGGAATGGAGGGAGTACTTAATATAATTTTAGTTCTTAAATGAAACTATAACCATATTTTGTAAATTAAAATCAACCCATAATCATATTTTACAATGTCTAGGTACAAAGTATCACATTTAATTTATTAGCACCATTTCACATTCTAGAATTAGTCAAGTTTAGTTTCAAAGCACTCTTAGAAATAACATTTTTTAACCCTTTTTTTTAATTCTTAGAAATAACATTTTCTAACCCTTTTTTTAAATTTAAAATCCAACCGTATAGATGATCAAAACACTAAGAGATAAGGGGGCCTGTCAATTCTTTGGTAGTCCGATCAAGTGAAGTCTCCACTGATATATGTTATGATATTTTTTTGATTTACAATTTTTTAATTTCAAATAAGAGAACTTAAAAGAATAAAATCAAGCAAAAATGTCAAAAAAGGGGAAAAGGATGAATACTTTATTGCTTATCTATACTTTAATATATACTTATATATAACAAGGCAATTGAAAATCTTATTTAAATTAATTTGATCAGTCATTTTAAGGGTAATTTAGTCATCACATTATAATTTTCAAATATAAATTATATAATAATAATAATAATACATATTCAAATACAATGAATATAATTATAATTTCATATGTATTTATACATGTGTACATGAATCTCACAATAAAGTTAAAGAAAAATCATATAAAGCATTAATGTCAACTTATTTATCTATTTCTTTTTTATGTTTTGGACAATTGTAAATATGATAATGTTATAAATTATCTTCAATATTATATATGCATTATGTGAATAAAAAATCAAAATTTTGTGGGGGAAACAAGCTATATAAAGTAGCCCGTGCCTCCTAACAAACTTGTTGAAAAAAGTTATCGGGAATAAAGTCTAATGCATATGGGAAAGTAATATTCGAATAATTTAGATGAGGAACGTAGCCAAGTCTGCCAAGGAGCCCATGGCAGGAAGAGAATTTGGGATGATTTTGATAGCGATTCTGCATCTGAACCTCTTTCTCGTACGAATGTGGTAGAGGATCGTAAAAACATTTTATGCAATCCCGTCCTGTTTCCCTAAAAATCTAGATGAGTTTAGAAGGCGGCAGCATGATACCTTGTCATCAAGATGAATAAAATTATGCTCAGATACCTCCTCTTCTGCTTCTTTTATTTGATGAGATCCGTAAAACATAACTGAAATGAGAGTAAAAGATTAAAATATTATAATGATATTCGAAAAGCAGTTCTGAAGTATATAGTAGTAACTAATTCATATTATATATTTGGGACGTGATTATTAAAAAAAACAATATTATATGTATCGTTATGATGTGAAACGTGTATGAAAATTAAGTTCTTTATCCACCCATTTTATGATTTTATAGTGCGTCCTGAAATTAAGACGGTTCGGAACTCGTGGCGGCGGGATCTTCCCAAAAGAGTTTCATATGCTTTTTGAGGACGACAAACAAGGACATCATCGGAATTAGTTAATGATCTCTTCTAGTTCTAGTTGGATGATGACTGATGAGGAGACAAAGTAGTTGTAGAATCGTGTACTATTATAACCGTCAATATTAATTATTAATTTATTATGGTAATTACTTAGTATTACAGTAGTATTAACCTCCCTCATGTTTATAGTATTCCTACTCGTACAATGAATCTAGTCATTCTTTTTATAACTTTCTAATCCTCCCTCAGTCCCTTAATATAAAAAATTTAGAGTTGTGTACAAGCATTAAAGAAATAATTGTATAACATTAAATATAATATCAAATGTCTATATTGTCCTGGAAAAAAGATTGTTATTTATTGGGTAAAAAAATAGTGAAAGAACCAAAAATATATTTAATATACTTGGGGTAATATTGAAAACTAAACAAATAATGTTTACTTAAAATTTTAAAACGTCATATATTAATGGACAAAAAAACTTCTCTAAAACGTCTTATATTAAGAGACGGAGTGAGTATATGAGATCAAATTGAAATTTTATAACTTTCCTAATATCATGGAGTATATATACCTTCCACTATTTTATATATCCGTGTTCCTCTAATCTTCTTATAATAAATAATAATTTACATTATATTATTTTTAAAATATTTATGTATAGATTTGTGATTAGAAAACATTTTAGGTGTCAATAAGGTATACAAATATATATATATATATATATATATATATATATATTGTAATGTCACTATTTATTTTATTAACAATATTATTGTAACTAAATACATGTTTTATATATGCAACCGAAAGCACAAAATTATTCAAAAAAATTAGCCCATGAGCACTGCCCCCGCACACGCTAAATTATTTATGGCATCACAATATTATGATCCCAATGAATAAAAATCCTGAACTACATTTAATATTCAATTCCTAAACTACTCAAACTAAATAAAAATAAGAATGTGTACCATTATCAGGAAGGAGGTTGCGTGCTACTTTGTTATCAAGATTAATTAGATGATTAGATGACCCTTTTTCTTCTACACGTTGAGATGAAACAATGAATAAAAATGTTAAGATTTTATAAACAACGAATCTATTGATAATATTATTGTATTTGTAGTACGTCATAGCTAACAGTTGAGCGATAGTATGTTAAGACTATATATATATATATATATATATATATATATATATATATATATATATATATATATTTAAATGATCCATAATTAGTATTTGTTATGGATGAATATTGGGCAAATAGTATTATAGTCGTCCATTTCAATAATCAAACGATGTGATTAAAAAATTAAACACACCTTCCGCTAGACGAAGTAGCGTAGGATAAAAATTTTTAAAACCCCTCCGCTAGTTCGTCTAGCGGATTTGAATTTTTTTTTAATTCCACATAAATTAACAAAACCATGCTTTTGATCATTTTTTTGTCCGCCCAAGGAAGGGGCAGACCCATCTGTACCTCCATCAACTACTTTTTGCTTTTTTCGAGACAAGGATCCAGCGGAAGCATTAGAGGCTTGGTGTGAATGCGATTGCAACTGTTTATCCTCGTTCACTGGTAGGGACTCGGGGGCTATTAGAGAACCTCCCAACTTTTGCTATAAAAAATAAAATAAAAAAATAATCACTACCAAAAAAAATAAAAAAATAATGAAAAAATAATCTTCCTCCTGACTTTCTTCTCAATCTTAATTCATTTTTTATTTTATTTTATTATATTTTTTTCATTATTTTTATTTTATTATTTTTTTATTTTATATTTTTTCATTATTTTTTATCACCAAGATATCCCAAGTCTCAGATAAAGGTGATTAGTATTCAGACTTCAGCCTTGCTTTGGAGTCATGTAATTATTATTATTATTATTTTAGATAAAGGTGATTTGTTGATTTGCTAGTCATGTAATTATTATTATTATTTTTGTCATATCAGTATGACAATAGGCTGAAGTCTTGTAATTATTATTATTATTTTTTCAGATAAAGGTGATTTGTTGATTTGCTAGTCATGTAATTATTATTATTATTTTTCTCATATCAGTATGACAATCCATTGATTAGCCTTGTCAAGTCATTAACTGTCAAATAAATCCGTCAAGCTCAATTTATGTGGAATTGAAAAAAAAATTCAGCTCCGCTAGACGAACTAGCGGAGGGGGTTTTAAAAATTTTCATCCTACGCTATTTCGTCTGGCGGAAGGCGTATTTAATTTTTTAATTCCAGCGCTTGATTATTGGTATGGACAGCTATGATGCTATTTGCCTAATATTTATCCATAGCAAATATTTGCTATGGATCATTTTCCTATATATATATATATGTGTGTGTGTGTGTGTGTGTGTGTGTGTGTGAGACCCCAAATTTTATTAATAAAGATTTAAATATCTCAAAATATTTTTTTAAATATTATGGTGTGGATTTGATATAATATTATAGTTGTGGGTATTATTTATAAATTTTACAAAGTAAGCAAGTGGTTATATAATATTCGTTTGGTCGGAGAATATTCTTTATGTCGGGAAATATCCGTACGACGACACAATCATTGGTGGACCCCACAACGGAAGTATTGTCGTAGTTAGAAAACAACATAATTATCTTTTTATAAAAAAAAGCGAAAAGTGTTACCGTTAAAACCGCTTGAACTACCCTTAGTAAAAGTACAAGAATACGGCGTGGTTGCATAGTAGTACACTGTATTGATTATTGATGCTTACGTAAGAAGTCACTCAGTTATACTCAATTATTACTACAAGAATCACGCATCATATCTCTCATATTATTGATTCAATTATTGTCACAATATCATCCATATAATATGTTATATTATTAAATCAATAATTGAGACTAAGAAAGTTATTTATATTATTATTTGCAATATCGACAATGTCTGAAGTTCGCATCGAGGAGAGGTTTGGACACCTAATTGCTGCTACAATAAGGAGAAATCCTTATCTGAAAGCCCCTCTTTCTGGGAACGACACGATTGTTAAATATTGTGAATTATAATATTAATGATGAATAAGTTCGTGTTGATTAAAGATGAAATTGATAGTTCCATTGTGTTAGAATTATTAGTGTTAGTAGAAATCAACATTTATTTCGATATTAATTGATGTCTGGAAGTTATACTGACCAATCGGGTAATTAATTGGATAAATGAGCAATTAATTACTATTAATTCACAGAATTATAACTATTTGTTCACATGTGTGTACTATTGATTCACATTCTTGTACTATTAGGGTGGTGGTGCAAGATTGATAATACTTGCATGACTAAGTTAAAAATGGAGGTATAGATGCAGGTACTATACTATAATTATTTTTTTCACATGATTAGAACTATTGAGTCACATGATTTACTATTGATTCACATGATTTACTATTAGGGGAGGTGGTGCAAGTTTGATAATACTTGCAGGACTAAATTAAAAATGAAGGAAAAGAGGAAGGTATTATACTGTAATATTTCGAGCCCTAAAACGTGCAATTATCGAAACTATATTTTCCTATAAATAGAAGCTCAATCTTCCTTCATTTCTCACCAATTCACTAAAGCTATAGAGCAATTATTATAGAGAGAAATTATAAAGAGAAAGAAAGAAGAAAAGTCTGCTACTTCACTATTCCAAAGATCCAGCTTCTTACTAAGCTAAGGGGTATTATTTATTTCAGATTCATGAAGAGAGTTTCATTATTCCATTCTTTATTATTCTGTTGAATAACTCATACATCACGCCAAGTACCGCATACATGGTGAGATTCTTCATTATTCCATTCTTTATTATTCTGTTGGAATAACTCATCTGTGCAAGTACCGCATATCATGGTGAAATTCTTCTGTTATTCCATTCTTTATTATTCCTGCTGAATAACTCCGCCTATGTGAAGTACCGCATATATGGTGAAATTCTTCATTATTCCATTCTTTATTATTCATTGAATATCATGTATGTATGCGATTACGCATTTACTCGGTTCCATTCTTTATTATTCTATTGGAATAACTCCGTTCGCATGCGCTTATCGATACCGTGAATTCTTTTGTTATTCCATTCTTTATTATTCATTGGAATATCCTCGTCATGCGGATTACGCATTTACACGGTTCCATTCTTTATTATTCTCATTGGAATAACTTTGCCTATGTGGATTACCGTATGCATT
Organism: Panax quinquefolius; assembly: GCA_020205615.1. Lineage (NCBI taxonomy): Eukaryota > Viridiplantae > Streptophyta > Magnoliopsida > Apiales > Araliaceae > Panax > Panax quinquefolius. Next base: position 29,682,142 of record CM035169.1, on the reverse strand, counting down.
TATGGTGAATGATCCTTTGTATTCATTCTTTATTAAATTGTAGAAATGATCATCTCACGTGGATTACTGCATTAGGCGGAGTGAAAATCCAATTGCAATTTCAGATATTCTATTATACTTGTATGAGATATCATTTCTTTTGTAGACTGCCATGAAATATCATTTTCTTTGGCATTTTTTCTTTTATGAGTTACTATTCACGGGTTATTATTCTCCCGATTACTATTCACTCTAGTATTATTCACTCGGGTATTCGGGGCACTTTTGTGCCGGAGTACTATTCACGAGTTACTATTCACGGGTTACTATTCACCCGATTAATATTCACTCTAATATTATTCACTCGGTTATTCGGGACACTTTTCGTGTCGGGGTACTATTCACGGGGTACTATTCTCGAAGTACTATTCACGGGGTATAATTCACCCGAAAAATATATTTCTTTTTTGTCCAAATTATTTTTGGTACATGAATATTATTCTTGAATTTTACTCCACAAAGCAGTATCTTGTTGACAATTTGAACGTTATTGATTTCTGGATAAATTAAATTATAAATCTTTAAAAATTTATCATTGAACTTGTTTTATTGAATTATTATGTCATTGTCATCGTCCTCATGTTTATATTGTGATGAAAGTCATCTTTTTGGCTTACGTGCGTAGATGGACTTGGTATGATTATGACTGAGGATTATTCGGTATAATCATGACCGTAATGTAACGAATGATGTGGTAAAAGTCCTCATCACCCTTTGTAGTTCATCGATGGACAAATTGTTGGTATGATTATGACCATGGATTATTCTTAAGATAATCATGACCATCGATGATTACATGAATATCCTCGGCCGTGGTGCGTGGGATGATTCGATAATGTGGTTTATTTATTAAAATTAGTCTCGTCAATATAAAGTTGATGAAAACTTTTTAAATCATAAAAGATAGTAGATTTTATGCTCTACTTGACTCTTCCTACTTGGATTGCTTATTTCACCGCAGTTGTTGATCTAAAACTTGTTGTCTATTATATTCTATCGGTTGTTATATTGTTGAAGGCTAACGATAATTTATTCTCGCATTATCTTAGTCATAATATTTTTTTTTAAATTAGTTGAAATTCACCCTTTCTTTCATTGTTCTCTTTAAGAAATGAGAATATAGCTGGGACGAGTCGGGAAATGGAGTGATGGTCCAGGATAAATGGCTTTAGTAGTCCTCACTATTCTACGGAATAATGTGATAATAATTGTAAAGAGAACAATTGAGTGTGGATATTGTCTAGATGACAATATTTTTGTTTAAACTCTCAGCTATGTTTTGTCGTATTTTACACGACTGTTGTATAATTAAGTTGTATTCGAATTTATGTACCATGTATCTGGCAACTCAAGATGGGTGATGTATAATAATTTTTGGGGGCGTCACAATATATATATATATATGTGTGTGTGTGTGTGTGTGTATGTATGTGTGAACATTAGTATTTGAATTATATAATTCTCTAAGTTTCATAATCCAATTCAAATTAGAACTCTCTAAGTTTCATAATCCAATTTAGAACTAGCAGTTCACTTAAGAAGTTTGATTTTGATTAGAAGTCCATAAATAATTGAGCACTTATTTATTTACATTATACATTATATATATATATATATATATATATATATATATATATATATATATAAAAGGAATAATGGAAAAAGGAATGTAATACTATGCCACTGTACCAATTAAGTAGTATTTAACCTAAATTCAAATTCAAATACCCTTGGGTATAGTTGTGCGATAAAAATCTAAAACAGATTCCTATCTAAGAAGAACAACTCACCTTGTACGCCGTTTTCCACCGTCTGATTACTGAGATTTTTTTTTTCCAAATTCAAACACAAGCTACTAATCTACTACTCTGCTCCATTGGATCATAACCTCTGTATCTGAAAATTTGCCTCTATATCTGAATTATATACCTGATATGTAGATAACATAACTGATTTGAGGAGTAAAAAGGTTGAGAATTATATTACATGATACTAATACGACTTCATTGTCAAAGTCTCTGAGCCCCTTCAAATTGGAACTCAACAATTCATTATCTCAATATAACACATAACTCAAATACACAATATTTGGTATGATTACTTTTACACATACTCGGCACCCTTCTAATACTTCTCGCTTCTTTGGCACCCTTGACATGGGTGTATATTCTTGGTTCCTGCTCACACCCAATGCTCTAATTACCTACACAATTCCTAACCTGTAACAGTTTTTAAGCTTTCAAACTATAAAAAGCTCACACCCAATGCTCTAATTACCTACACAATTCCCAATATGAAAACTCAATATATTTAACATATAATTATTGCAAAATTTGACAAGATAACAGTGCAAATATTAAAACTCATTATATTTAACATATAATTATTGTTTATTCCTCGGTTCAAAGGGGATGAACAGATAATGCTGAAGGTGGTATATGGCACCCTTGGCATGATATGATTCTACTTCTTGGTGCTCGCAAATTACTTACTTTGTTACGACCCTGTAACAATTTCTATGTTTTCATACTATAAAAACCTAACACCTCACATCCAATGCTCTGAGCCTACATATCCACTTACAACAAACAACAAAACGAACCTAGATTACAATCATCATGACCCCATTTACTTTATTCTCCTTCTTCTTTTTGTTATTTCATACTTCAATATATAGTTGCATCCACCGAAACACCACCCACAACTATTAAAATGAAGTTGATTCCTCGCCACTCTATTTCTCCTCCAGCAATAGTCAAGACTGATTATAATGATTATGATTATGACTACGAAAATGATGGAAGCGTCCTGGCTTTTCTTAGTCCAGATGAAGAAGAAAACATTTTTCTAGCGAGCATCCAAATTGGGGAACCGTCAGTACCCCTGCTCATGTTACCTGACACCGGAAGTAGCTTAACGCTTGATAAGTCTACATTGTGCATCAGGTATGAGGGCACAATTGTTCAACCGTACGATCCATCTGCTTCATCCACATATGAGCATATCTCATGTAATTCCAAGTGCTGTCGAAGAGTGAAAGGTCATTGAAGAAGACTAGATACAGAAAAGCTTAGATTTTTCACATATGATCAAGGAATAACAACCATTCCCAAAGCAGTTGTAGGCTGCATAACCTCCTACCAAACCACTTCAACACCTTTTAGTGGACTTTTAGGACTTGGATACGGTAAAGTATCCATATTCCATAATATGAGTATCCCAAGTTTTCCTATTGTGTGGGCAGTGTATTTGATGGTGATGACAAATATAACCATCTTATTTTAGGTAAGGGAGCAAAAATATTAGGATATTCAACCCCAATTACAGTGAGAAGCTTGGGCAAATATTTTTTTAACTCTGGAAAAGTACAAGTGTGGGGGAAAAACAACTCAATATACACCCACAAATATTTAAACCAATTAGTATTTATAGTGGTGGAGTTGTTATTGATAGCGGTACCTCGCTTACTTATATGGTACGTGAAGCTTATGAAGTGCTGGAATTCGAAATCAAAAATATAATGGCCGATTGTCAACTGGTGAATGATAAGCTAATGTGTTGTGAAGGAAGTATAAGAGACATTAAAATATTCCCGGTGGTCACTTTCCACTTTGCGCAAGCGACCGTTTTGCTACTTGATGTGGAGAGTATATTTGTTTCTTTCAGGTTCGTCTCTGTCGTATTCTGCTTAGCTGTGAGACTATCTGATAGCTATAACTTTGAATTTTTAACTATTATAGGAATGCTTGCTCAGCAAAAGCATAACATCGCATATGACGTCACTCAAATGAGGCTTTATATCGACAGAATTGACTGCAAATTTGTTGATGATTAGTTTTATATATATCAATTAATGAAATCATAACTTTCTTTGTTCCGTCCCCTTTGCTTTTACTGCATTCTTTATATGTACTAACAAAGAAACTACTCTATTTTAAATAACTTGTGCACTTCTAAACCAAACTTATATATATCCTCTGTAACTTCGTATTTTAAACTCTGAATATAAGAACATAACCAATTTCATTCATCTTTTTGAAACATTCTCATAATTGTTGGGAGGAGTGTTAATGTGACTGCTTACTCCAAAACACATTTAAAACTCTTCTTAGTTTGTTCATTTCAATATCCTTATTTAACTACTTAACATAGTTGTAAAGTCGACTACTTACTCCAAAACACATTTAAAACACTTCTTACCTTATTCATTTCAACATCCTTATTTAATTACTTAACATAGTTGTAAAGTCGTTAAGTTGAAGCGAGTTGGTGGCCGACTGCTTCAGCGACCAATAAACTAGTCACTAGTAAATCGATAAATTATTTACAATACTCATTATATACATATATATATATATATATATATTCAAATGTTCAAATTACAATTAATATACAAAAATTATAATTTCACAATTAAAACTATTAAATATCATTGATAATAAAAATTAAATCCCTATTAGGATTTTTGTTCATTTCATAACTTTTGGTCCTGAACTACTCGCTATTTGGATATATTCATAACACAACACAATTGTTGAAGTGCAACTTTTGTTGCCAGTGTTTTTTCTTTATATGCTGAAGTTAACCCTTGCTCGTATACTCTGGATATATTTGTTTTTTGTCTGGATCTTTAATTGGGTGAGTTACTTGTTTATGGGTCAATTGGAATTTGGAATTTGGAATTAAGTTGGGTAAATTAAAATTTTAGTTTGTTTCCAAATCGTTTGAATAAATACCAAGTCGGGCTAATCGTCGACCTGAACCAACTAGGCGACAACTAATTGCTCAAATCGGACGACATTACGACAACAACCAAGTCGAATTGTCGATTTGCACTTTCAACAATGAACGGACGACTAATAATCGACTAATTGTCGTTTAAGCAATGATTTAATAACTGCTACTTAAGCTAGTGATCCTTAGAAGGCATTCATTAATTGCTTGTATATTAATATGAAGATATCGATCATTATACATGATACAAACCTTCAAGTGTCCTTCATTTTATGCATCAATACCTCTCATTTCAATATACGAATTACTTCATCCTTCATATAATATACGTTTTAGATTATTTCATTTTATCTAAATTATTTGTCGTTATATATTATTTAGGAAAATTAATTACAATCTTTTCAAAATTACCCCTCATGAAAAATGTTACTGATGAGAGAGAGTATGGGATAAGTACGGTAATTATTAGAATTTAAGGGCATTATAGATAATTGATATTATATTTAATACTAAACAATCAATTTCTTAATTCTTATGAACAACTCTAAAACGTCATATATTATGAGATGAATTTGCAACTTTGATGCATGCATGTAATACACACTTTCTTTTCAAATACTAGTGCATAGTAGTCAAAAGATAATTCATTCATAGGTAAAATTATCGAGTTCAACACAAATGCTAATTACACGTACATGACATTATAATTAAACAACTAATTAGGTTTATGCTCAAGAGAACACAAATCTGCATGGCTTGGGTAGGCCTGTCCAATTTAGTTGGTTAACTGTTTGATCAATCCTTATTAATTGGAACTAAATGGAATGATTAACTATTTTTATTTATTTAAGTTGGGTAAAGTTTGTACCCATATTTCTAAAAAGAAATATAGGCCCAAACCAATTAATTATTTTTCGACACATATTTCATTTTAAATTCAAATTCAAAATTTATTTCCTTATCTACTCTTGGCCTAGCTAAATTCATTAATAATTATAGCTTAAGACGTACAGGTATACATAGCAAAATTAGAAAACAACATAAGCTATATAAATTATGTTCAAATTTGCATTTCAATCTCGGTTTCAACTAATTTACATATAAGGGACAAATATGAAAAGAAATATATTCTTAACATTCATAAATATTTAAATGATGAGTATTTTTGTGGAAACAGAGGAAGTAACATTTTATTAATGTGATAAAATTTATGAATATATAAATAATATACTCCATCTGTTCTAAAATATAGTATACATATTAATATTCTAATAGTTAATTTGAAACACTTTTAAGTTTAAATGTTATATGATTCATTTAGTTTTGCCCATATGAATATTATAAATTGTTTGAGTACTGTACTATTATATATATATATATATATATATATATATATATATATATATATATATATATATGTGTGTGACGCCCCCAAAAATTAGGTATACATCACCTATTTTGAGTCAATTTGATACATAGTACAAAGTTCAAATACAACTTCATTTATATTAATCATGTTGAAATGGTATCATGTATAGAATACGACCCACAATTAACTATGAGTTTTAATACAAATGTATGTAACTCTCATGGTACCTCGACCACAACCTTACAATGATACTTTACATAAAAGTATAGTTAAAAACTGTTTTAGAAATTAAAATCTTTGGAAAGTGCTCAAGGAAACCTTCATACATGGGAGGTTATGCGTCTAGGTTATGATAGATATCATATGTCCACAAAATTATCCTTGGTTGACCCAAAAGTCCCCAAAGAAAAATAAGAAGATTACTATCATCTTCTTTCCAATTGTGAGTCTTCTCTTGACATATAAATATCTCCGTTGTCTCCAAGTGAAAATTATATTTCAAATAAACTCCAAGATCATATAGGTAGTGCCCGTAGATATATTCAGCAAGTGGATCCGCACAACCCTGTTTTATGATAACACGAGGTTGTATGTCATTAGACATCTTGTATGATAGTGGCAAAACACCCTTCCAAAGTTGGGTTCGCCTCACCCTATTTGATTCACCAAATATAACTACTAAATGATGTATAGAATACAACATACTTTTCTATACTTTTTGGGAGAACTTCTACAAACAGAGAGACCACCGCTCTATTCCCCTCATATCCCCGGGCCGACCCTAAGACACTCTTACGACAACACTCTTATTACACGAAAGGAATTGTGAAGCGAAAGGTGAGCACAACTATCCCAAAGAAAGAGTATCATGACTAAAGATAATTAAATTATCAATAGCTTTCATCAATAATAAATCGAGATTTAGAACATATGATGAGATAATAAAACTTTTAAACCATAGTTGCGGTACGACGAGTAATCCATTAGAAGAGTCAAATAGACCATAAGGTCTATATCTTCTATGTTAAAAGTCCACCAATAATGTTTTATCCTCAGTAACATCAATCAACAATTCCCGTCCACGATCATGTGAATAACTCATAATCACAATTGTGATTCTAAATTCCTCTTCCCACCTAGGACGAAGATAATTTTCATCACTTGAAACATCAAAAATCATGGTTATACCAAATCACAATTCCTACTCGTAATCATTTAATCATCTTTGCACTACGGCTAAAGATATTCATTATTATCACATCTATGAATTAATATTTCATTCTTTGAGACTCAAATTTCGATAATTAATCCACATCATCGAATCATCCATGCACCTTTCTGTGCCAAGGATATTCTTTAAGTATCACGACCACGAATTATCCATGCACTATGAGCAAAGATAATCGTGTTTTCATCAACCGGTCCCGATCATGCCGCCATAAAACAATTCATCTTTTTCACTACTACCGAAGAGAATCCATAGCCATAATCATACCAAAAAGCTCATCCATCAACGCACTACGGGCCAATGAGGACTTTTTCCACATCTTTTGTAATATTACGGTTATAATTATACCAAATAATTCCCAGTCATAATCATACCAAGTCCATCTATACACCTACAGCCATATATGACTTTCAACATAATATAAGCATGAAGATGATGACAATATTATAAGCGTTAATCAAAATAAATCAAGGATAAATATTAAAGACTTTAAATTTATCTAAACATTATCAATCACTTAATAAAATCATAATCTAATATTGTTAATATTATAACAATATTTTAATCACACCTTAAACTTATAAACAATTTAATTTAATTATTTACACTTTTCTAAATAATGCATTTAATCATTCAAAATACCATACTCATAAGATTTCATCACCAATAATCAAATTACTCATCAAAAATCTGCATATACCTTATATAGGATTTTCAAGCCATAAAATCCTATTTACCAATTTTTCAACTTCACATAACATATTTAATTCATATGTTCATAACTAAACTATTTTCATAAAAATACCAAATCAGTCCCAAAAATTATTCTTTTCTGGGATTAAGCAGAATATAGACCCATATTGAACATATATTTTTCTCGGAATTTTTAAAATTCATTTACTATATTTCAAAAATCAATTTCTAATTAATTCCTTAAGAAATTAGCTACCTCAAGGTTAACTCCAGAAATTTTCAAATCTTGGCAGGATCTTACACATGTTAACGTGAGCTTCCAGTTTAAATTTCATGGTCATCGGAGATATAGAACTCCTGTTATAGCGTTTTTCATCGGAATAACCTAAATATTGAAATAGTCATAACTTGCTCATTTTAAGTCGGAATGAGCTCATTTTTGAACAGTATGTACTTTATACCATATATTTTCATGTTACAAAAGGCCGGAATTTTTCTCATAATTTAAGTGGCCGAAAATTCCCTTTTAAAGTTTCTCATAATTTTTCTCATATATTTTCATATATTTTTGAATAGTCATAGTTTTTCAATAGCTTTTTGACACTTTTCTGTTTTTGACTCCTTTACTAAAATCAGTCCACACGAAAATCTACAACACCTTTTCTAGTGATTCCACTTGGATAAGTTAGAAAATTCATAGATCTAACTTTAGAAATTGACCACACTCAAAAATTCGAATTATTATAGGAGATATGGTCAATTGAATTTCATACTCCATTTTTACTACAATCTGATTTTCAACCCTTTGTGATTTCTAAGAAACTTTCATGTTTTCACATAATAACCAACATAACTCATCATAACAATGACATAATAATTCAATAAAACAAGTTCAAGAATAAGTTTTAAAGATTTATAAGTTAATTTATCCTGAACTCAATAATGTCCAAATTATCAAAATGATACTACTTTGTGGAGTAAAATTCAAGAATGCTCAGAATAATATTTCCATGAAAAGATACTGGATGAAGCGCAATTATCAAGGATATTCCACTAATTTCATGGAGTATAGAAGTCAAAGTTTTAACCAACTAAGTATAATAAATAATGGAATAACAAAAGAAATCACCGAGACGTATGCGATAGACCATAGACAGCAAGGTTATTCCAACGAGAATAATAAATAACGAATCGGTCCGGCGTAAAAGCGCATTTTACATGATATTTCAACAGAATAATAAAGATCGGAACCGTGTCCAGAGCGTAAAAGCATGACATATAGATATTCCAACAAAATAATAAAGAATGAAATAACAGAATAATTTCACCAAGTATAGGGTAGCCCGCGTATACAGGTTATTCCAACAGAATAATAAATAATGGAATAACAGAAGTTCTATTCATGAATACAAAATAAATAATACCCCTTACCGTAAAAGAAACTGAATATAAAAGTAGGGAAATAACAGAATACTTTTCTATAGTTTCTCTATAATTTCTCTCTCTAGAGTTTCAGTGAATTCGTAAGAAATAATGAAGGAATGAGCTTCTATTTATAGAAGAATGGAATGCATAGTAACTAATTCATGAACGGTCCAGATTGATTTACTTTTAAACGGATGGTCCATATTGGTTTACTATTAAAACTTAAAGCAACGGTCCATACTGATTTACTATTAAAACTTTAAACTAACGATCCATATTGATTTACTATTAAAACATTAAACCATCGATCCATATTGATTTACTATTATAACTATCCACCAGCGGTCCATATTGATTTACTATTATATCTTCAACCAACGGTGTGAAAAATTAAAGACATCTCCTCATGGAATAATATTGTACACAAAAATAATTTGGATGAAAAGAAATATATTTTACAGTGAATAATACTCAAGTGAATAATAACTCGTGAATAAGTAACTCATGAATAGTAACTTCGTGAATAGTACTCGACACGAAAAGTGTTTGAATACCCGATTTGAACAATACCGAGTGACTTCTCACATAAACATCAATAATCAATCTGAGTATACTACTATGCAACCACGCCAGTATTCTTGTAATTTTAACACCGGATGTTTCAACGAGCTTAACGGTAAAACTTCCGTAGATTATTTTCATAAAGTATTTTATCATTTTCTCAATCGACAATAATTACATTATGGGGTCCACCAATGATTGTACCGTCGTATTTAATATTCCCGACAAAAAGAATATTCCCCGACTAATCGAATATTCCCAACAAAATGAATATTTTATATCAACTTGCTTATTTTGCAAAAAAAAAAATTCATATATTACCCTTTAACTTTTTTTTTTTTTATCAATTTAACTATTTACCAAAATAGAAAATTGAATACTTTTATTTCATAAAATTTGGGGTCTCACAATCACCCCTCCTTATGAAATTTAAGCCTCAAAATTTATGTATGTACGATATTCGAAGAGAGGAGAATACCTTGCTTTCTTTTCAGATTGTACCTTCCCTAGAATTTCCTCACTACCTTGATTTTCCCATTTCTCATATCCTGTATTTGAGATATCATTCTAGAATATAGCATCAAAACAAAGGTTAATTGACATATCATAATTTGTCGACTTATCATGAACAATTTTAGCTTAGGTAAGTCACACTAAATGAAGTATATAACTCGCTCTCCCTTCCTAGTTCTAGACTCTTATCTCCGCCAAATGACCATATCCCTAAGCTCGATACCAACTGTGGCGCCCCAAAATTAGGTATACATTACCCATTCTGAGTCGTGCATGATACATGGTACAAAATTCAAATACAACTTCATTTATACAATCTGTTGAAATGGTATCAGTATAGAATCGACCACGATTAACTATGAGTTTTAATACGAGATGTATGTAACTCTCTATGGTACCTTGACCACAACCTTATAATGATACTTTACATAAAAGTATAGTTAAAACTATTTTAGAAATTAAAATCTTTGGGAAGTGCTCAAGGAAACTTTTCGTGTACATGGGAGGCCGTGCGCCTACAGGTTATGATAGATATCATATGTCCACGAAATTATCCTTGGTTGACCTAAAAGTCCCCAAAGAAAAACAAGAAGATTACTATCATCTTCTTTCCAATTGTGAGTCTTCTCTTGACATATAAATATCTCCGATTGTCTCCAAGTGAAAATTATATTTCAAATATACTCCAAGATCATATAGGTAGTGCCCGTAGATATATTCAGCAAGTGGATGCGCACAACCCTATTTTATGATAACACGAGGTTGTATATGTCATTAGACATCTTGTATGATAATGGCAAAACACCCTTCCAAAGTTGGATTTGCCTCACCCTATTTGATTCACCAAATATAACTACTAAATGATGTATAGAATTCAACACACTTTTTTATACTGTTTAGAGAGAACCTCTACAATTTAGAGACCACTGCTCTATTCCCTTGTTATCCCCACTCGAATTCGACAACACTCTTATGGCAACACTCTTATTACGAAAGGAATTGTGAAGCGGAAGGGTGAAACCTGACTAGCCCAAGAAAAGAATATCATGACTAAAGATAATTAAATTATCAATAGCTTTCATCAATAATAAATCGTAGATTTAGAACATATGACGAGATAATAAAACTTTTAAACCATAGTTGCAGCGGAACGAGCAATCCATTAGAAGAGTCAAATGAACCATAAGGTCTATTATCTTCTCTATGTTAAAAGTTCACCAATAATGTAAGACCCCAACTTTTTGAATAAAGATGAATTTTCTATAAATATTATTTTTGAATATTATGGAGTGAAATTGATATAATAGTTGTGCGTAATATTTATAAATTTTGCAAAGTACGCAAGTTGTTATATAATATTCGATTGGTCGGGGAATATTCATTTTAATAGGGAATATTAGTACAACGGCACAATCATTGGTGGACCCCATAACGAAATTATTGTCGGATTGAGAAAACGACAAAAATACTTTATGAAAATAACGTTGGAAGTTTTACCGTTAACTGTTTAAACACCCAGTGTTAAAAGTACAGTAATACACGTGGTTGCATAAGTAGCACACTACGGTATTGATTATTGATGCTTACGTGATAAGTCACTCGGTTTTGTTGGTATTATTAATGTAATAATACGAAAATCTTTTATATAAAATGTAATACTTTTATAAAGTTATTCTATAAATAGAATATATTATATTCTATTATGATAAGTAGTTGTATAGGTCTGCATAGTGTTTTGCATAGTAAAATCTTTTTATATAAAAATGTAATATTTTATAAAGCTATCTGCTTTATTAGACAATAATTAGAATATATTATATTTTATTATGCATAGTATTTGCATAGTGCTGCGATAGTGTTTGCATAGTAAAATCTTTTATAAAGTTATTTATTTTATTAGATTATAAATAGAATATATTATATTTTATTTAAAAGATTTTGCTTTAAATATGGACCGTCGATTAAAGTAAATCAATCTGGACCGCTCATGAGTTAGTTACTATGCAGTCCATTTTTCTATAAATAGAAGCTCATTCCTTCATTATTTTCTTACGAATTCCCTGAAACTCTAGAGAGAGAAAATTATAGAGAGAAAGAAGAAAAGATTTCCTTCATACTTAACTATTCTTATATTCGGTTCTTTTACGGTAAAGGGTGTTATTCTTTCTTATTCATGAAGAGAACTGTTGTTTATTCCATTGCTTATTATTCCATTGGAATAACTTTTGATACGCCATGCTACCTATACTTGGTGACATTCTTCTATTATTTCGTCTTTACTATTACATTAGAATATCCTCATCAAAATGCGTTTTGTGGGACCGATTTCGTCTTTATTATTCTGTTGGAACATCACATCGGTCTTGAATTTACACCGACCGTTCCGTTATTTAGTATTCATTGGAATAACATGTCTCATCGTCTACAGCATGCACGGTGATTTCATTTGTTATTCCATTCTTTATTATTCGTTGGAACATCCCGCCGATGCAATTTAATTTGACCGACTAGTTCCGTTATTTAGTATTCTGCTGGAATAACTTTGTACATCACAATACCGCATGCATGGTGATTTCGTTGTTATTCCATTCTTTATTATTCTGTTGGAACATCCCATGGGGTCATGAATTTCGCTTTAACTTTGGTTCCGTTATTTAGTATTCTGTTGGAATAACTCATGTCTGCTGGCACCGCATGCATGGTGATTTCTTTTGTTATTCCATTCTTTATTATACTCAGTTGGTTAAAGTTTTGACTTCTATACTCCATGAAATTAGTAGAATATCCTTTATATTTGCGCTTCATCCAGTATCTTTCATGAAAATATTCTTCTGATCATTCTTGAATTTTACTCTACAAAGCAGTATCATGTTGACAATTTGGACATTAGTAGTTCTTGGACAAATTAATTCTTGAACTTGTTTTATTGAATTCTTATATCATTGTCATCATCCTCATGTTTATATTATGTTGAAAGTCATCTGTGGCCTGTAGTGCATAGATGGACTTGGTATGATTATTATGACTGTGGATTATTCTTGATAATCATGACCGTAATGTTATAAATGATGTGGTAAAAGTCCTCATTAGCCCGTAGTGCATTGATGAGCAGTTGTTGGCATGATCATGACCATTAATGAATACACAAATATTCTTGGCCGTAGTGCATGGATAATTGTGGTCGTGATACTAAAGAATATCCTCGGCAGAGTAGTGCGGGGTGATTCGATGATGTGTAATATTTATTAAGTCGAGTCTCAATGATAATGTGATGAAAAACTTTTTAATCATAAAAGATAGTAGATTTTATTTTCTACTTGACTCTTTTAATGGATTGCTTGTTCCTCTGTAGTTAAACTTGATGTCTTTTATATTTTATTAGTTTAACATTGTTGGAGACTAATGATAATTTATTCTGTATTATCTTAATCATAATATTTCTTACTGGGCTAGTTGAGCTCACCCTTTCTTTCACTGTTCTCTTCAGGAAATGAGAATATAGCTGGGACGAGTCGGGGAACGGAGTGATGGTCCGGAGGATAGCATTAGTAGTCCTAACTATTCTGTGAAATAGTGTGATAATAATTGTAATGAGGGCTCCTTTTGAGTTTATATAATCTCTAGTAGATAATATTTGTATTCAAACTCACAGTTTATGTTTTGTCGTATTGTACACGACAGTTGTATTAGTAAGTTGTATTTGAATTCTGTACCACGTATTTGGCGACCCAAGATGGGTGATGTATACCTAATTTTGGGGGCGTCACAGTTGGTATCAAAGCTTAAGGATATAATCCCTGACTAAGATGTGAGACTAGAACTAGGAGGGGAGAGACGGGGAATTCATTCGCTAGTATGACCTACTTAAATTTATTTTGTATTTAAATTGGTTGGTCAGAGTTTAGAGATATTATGTTACATGTCAATTAACCTTTGTTTTGTGGCGATGTCTGAAAATGACATCCAAAAATGTTGAGAATAGCAATGGAGCACAAGAGAGACCGCTGAGTCTCCACATATCAATAATCGGAGAATGTGCATCGTGAAGGCGATAATCCTCATGCAAAACAACAACACCGACCAAATGATTTATGATGGATTGTTCGAGGGCTTTATGGAATTCATGCAACAAAGAAAGCAGAGCGGCTCTGTCCAAAATGTAGGTGAAAACACTGAAACTCTCAAGGGCACCACCGCTAAATAGTTCAAGGAGCTGGGACCACCGGAGTTTAAGGGAGAGCCAAAACCACTTATGGCGGGAAGCATGGATAAAGCGTATCACCAAGATATTTGATGTCTTGGGATGCTCCGAGAGGAAAAAGGTTCCTTCGCCGCTTTTATGTTGCGGAGAGGCGACATCGGTGGAATTGGTAAAACGACTCAACTCCGTCGTCTCAAGATGTCTTGGGAGAAGTTTCAAGAGTTGTTCAACGACAAATACTTTCCCGAAAGTATTCGTCACATGAAGGAGGTGGAGTTTATCAAATTGAGCAAAACAATATGACCGTGTACGCAATACGAGGCAAAATTTACGAGTTATCTCGGTTTCGTCCCCACTTGGTGGATAATGAAGAGAGAATGGCGCGAATGTTTTTAAGAGGTTTGAAGCCGAGATACGCCAACATCTTATTTCTCATAAACCGTGTTTGTATTTAGATGTTGTAAATAGGACTCAATTGGTGGAGCGATAACGAGTCAACGCAACTAAAAAGAAAGCAAATGGCAAAATGATAATACCAAAGAGAGCAGCATCATCGTGAAGCGGTGACAATAAGCGTGGAAGGAATCAATGGGCGAAAATGGTAACCACTTTTGGTAATCGTGGCCAAAACAATAAGAATGGACATTTCAAGAAGAGGAGATTCAACAATGATGGAAAGACGTCAAGACATCAACACCCGTTGTTAAGGAAGGAGAAAGACCACCTATCATATGCTTCAAATGTGAAGGGAGGGACACATCACCCAAATTGCGCGATGCCGTCCAAAGCATGTTATAATTGTGGAAGAGAGGTCACTTAGCCCGATTTTTTATCGTTCTCACCAAGACAAATTCACTAGGATGGAGGCACCAAAAGGTCATCCCGTAAAAAGTCAAAGCCGGTAGTGGTAAGGGAGGCGTTTGATGTGACCTCCCGTAGAAAGCAAGAACCCGAATGAGGTCATCACGGGTAAGCTTATCATAAACTCTAAATAAGTCTACACTTTATTTGATACTGGGTTCTACCCATTCTTTTATTTCTTCTACTTGCGCTCAACGATTAAATTTGACTCCGGAGAAATTAGACTTTGACTTATCTGTGGAAACTCCGTTGGGAGAAACCTTCATTACATCCACGGTTTATAAGTCTTGTTTGGTTCAAGTTGGTACCCACACATTATATATCGATCATATTGCATTAAAAATACTTGCATTTGATGTAATTCTAGGGATTGATTGGTTAACTACTCATCATGCAAAAATTGATTGTTTTCGTAAGGTTGTTAGCTTTCATATTCCTAAAAAACCTATTATGCGGATTCAAGCAACCAAACCATTAAAATCAATCACTGTCATCTCAAGCCATAAAGCTATTCGTTTATTAAAAAATGGATGTCAAGCTTTCTTAGCTCATGTCACAGATCTAAACAAAAATACGCCGCTTTTGAATAATATTTCTATTGTTAATGAATTTCTGACGTATTCCTCAAGAACTTCTTGCCTACCCCAGAGTGTGAAATTAAATTTTGTATCGACCTTGAACCCTAAGACAAAACCCATTTCTAAATCCCCATATCGAATGGCTCTATTGAACTTCGTGGAGTTAAAAACTCAACCGCAGGAATTGTTAGACATCGGCTTTGTTCGTCCTAGTACTTCTCCTTGAGGTGCTCCTGCTCTATTCGTGAAGAAGAAAGATGGGAGTATCGACTTTGTATTGATTATCGGGAGTCAATCATGTCACCATCAAAAATAGGTACCCATTGCCACGTATTGATGACCTATTTGACCCGATTGCAAGGAGCCAAATTCTTTTAAAGATTGATCTTCGCTCGGATATCACCAATTGAAGATTAGAACCGATGACATTCCAAAGACGGCTTTCGAACTCGATGACGGCATTATGAATTCCTAGTCATGTCCTTTGGATCGACTAATGCTTCTTTGCCGCCTTCATGGATATGATGAACCGAGTATTCAAGGAATATTTGGATCACTTTGTGGTCGCTCTTTATTGATGACATCCTCATATATTCCAAAACCCGTGAAGATCATGAGCAACACTTGAGGTCGATACTCCAAAAGCTTCGTGAATATAAGATTTATGCGAAGTTGAAGAAATGCGAGTTCGGCTTGAGGAAGTAAGACTCCTTGGGCACGTGGTATCAAGTCATGGAATATCTGTTGACCCAAAGAAAGATTGAAGCTATTCAAAGTCGGAGCAACCTAAATCGATGATCAAGTACGTAGCTTTCTCGCTTTAATCTGGTTATTATCGGAGATTCGTAGAAGGTTTTCTCGAATCGCTACTCCACTAACTCAAATTGACTCTTTAAAGATACAAAGTTCGGTTGGAGCGAGGAATGTGAGAAAAGTTTTCAAGAACTCAAGAGAGACTCATTTTAGCACCTGCTCGACAATATCATCCGGTTCGGAGGATTTGTCATCTACAAGCGATGCTTCGCAAAGGGTTAGGATGTGTTCTCATGCAACATGGAAAAGTCATAGCTTATACCTCATGACAACTCAAAGAATATGAGAGGAATTATCCTACTCATGATCTAGAGTTAGCAATGTTATCTTCGCACTAAAGATTTGGAGGCATTACTTGTATGGGGAGAAAGTGGAGATCTTTACTGGATCATAAAAGCCTCAAATATTTCTTCACTCAAAAGGAACTCAACATGCAACAACGACGTTGGCTTGAACTGCTTGAAAGATTATGATCATACTATCTAATACCATCCCGAAAAGAGAACGTGGTAGGCCGACGCATTGAGTAGAAGATCATATGCGGCACGAAAAGCAATATTGTCAACGCAAAGGCCCATTTTGTATGACTTGCAAAGGATGGATATAGAGATAAAGACTCAGGACCCACGTGATGATGGAAAATAAACGAGTAGAACCGACTTTAATTGATAAAATTAAAGTCGCTTTCAAGTTACTGATCCGGAGTCGATGCGTATAAGGAAGAAAGTGCAAGAAGGTGCGATCTTTAAGTAAGAATCGATGAAGAAGGAATACTTGAGTCAACTCCGGACTTTGTGTTCCTAACGACCCTGATTTAATGTATAAAATCATGATGGAGCGCGCACAACACACCGCTTTGCAATCCATCTCGGAATACCAAAATGTATCATGATCTTCGACATACATTTTGGTGGGGCAATATGAATAGAAAGATAGCTATTGCTTTATCTCTCAAGGTGTCTAACGTGTCAACGAGTCAAGCGAGCATCAAGTACCAAAAGGTCCATTGCAACCACTTGAAATTCCGTAATGGAAGTGGGAGCACATTACCATGGATTTCAATTCGGGTCTTCCCAAAGTTTCTCAAGGCATAGATGCGATTTGGGTCATTGTTGATAGATTGACCAAGTTCCGCTTCATTTCTTACCGATACGAGAAACTTATACACTTGAACGCTTCTCAGTATGTACATAAACGAGGTTGTAAGATTACATGGTATGCTAGTATCCATAGTTTACGATCGAGACCCAAGATTCACTTCACATTTTGGGTTAGTTTGCAAAAAGCTATGGGCACAGATTTACGATTTAGCTTCTAGAGATATCATCGTCGACCAGACGACCAATGGAGAGGACTATTCAAACTCTTGAAGATCTATTAAGACTCTGTGTCCTTGATTTCAAGGAAGTTGGGACAAGTTCTTACCATTGGTGGAGTTTTCTCTACAACAACAATTATCAAACAAGTATTGTCATGGCTCCATTCGAACCGTTGTATGGAAGAAAGTGTCGCTTCTCCGGTATCTTTGGGATGAGGTGGGTGAAGCAACGTTGTTGGGATGAGAGTTGGTACGTATGACTACGAAAAAGATTCAAACGATCCGTGAACGATATAAAACCTCACAAGATCGACAAAAGAGTTATCTTGATCTTCATCGAAAGGACGTGAAATTCGATATAGAGATCATGTGTTGTTACGTGTTGTTCCATGGAAAGGAGTTACGAGATTTGGAAGAGAGAGAAAGATCAATCCTCGATTCATCGACCCATTTTAATCCTTGATCGAGTAGGAACCGTGGCCTATAGACTCGCTTTTACCGCCAAGTATGTCTCGTGTTTCATAACGCTTTTCACATATCCATGTTATGTAAATATGTGGAAGACCCAAACCACATTATTGAGTTAGAACCGGACGAAATAGCGGAAGATTTGACGTATGAAGAGGTTCTGTTCAAATCTTGGATAAGAAGGAACATATTCTACGCGCATACCTCAGTTATACCTTAAGTCAAAACGATGTTGAGGAAATGACTTGGGAGTTAGAATCAAAATGAAATCAAGGTATCCTTCCTCTTGACACATACCGTGTATCATTACCTAATTTAGAGGGCTAAATTTCTTAAGAAGGGAGGTTGTAAGACCCCAACTTTTGAATAAAGATGAATTTTCTATAAATATTATTTTTGAATATTATGGAGTGAAATTAATATAATAGTTGTGGGTAATATTTATAAATTTTGCAAAATACATGAAGTTGTTATATAATATTCGATTGGTTCTGGGAATATTCGTTTTAACAGGAATATTAGTACAATGGCACAATCATTGGTGGACCCCATAACGGAATTATTGTTTGATTGAGAAAACGACAAAAATACTTTATGAAAATAACGACGGAAGTTTTACCATTAACTGCTTGAAACACCCTTGTTAAAAGTACAAGAATACGCTGTTAGTTGCATAAGTAGCACACAAGATTGATTATTGATGCTTACGTGATAAGTCACTCGGTTTTGTTGGTATTATTAATGTAATAATACTGTAAAATCTTTTTATATAAAATGTAATACTTTTATAAAGTTATTCTATAAATAGAATATATTATATTCTATTATGCATAGTGTTGCGTAAATATCTGCATAGTGTTTTCATAGTAAAAAATCTTTTTATATAAAACAAAATACTTTTATAAAGCTATCTCTGCTTTATTAGATAATGATTTAGAATATATTATAGTTTATTATGCATAGTGCTCAAGATAGTGTTTGCATAGTAAAATCTTTTATAAAATTATTCGCTTTTATTAGATTATAAATAGAATATATTAAATTTTATTTAAAGATTTTTCTTTAAATATGGATCGTCGATTAAAGTAAATCAATCTGACCGTTCATGAGTTAGTTACTTATATGATCCCATTTTTCTATAAATAAAGCTCATTCCTTCATTATTTTCTTACTTAATTCTCCAAACTCTGTAGAGAGAAAATTATAGAGAAAGAAGAAAAGATTTCGCTATTTAACTATTCTTATATTCAGGTTCTTTTTACTGGTAAGGGGGGTGTTATTCTTTCTTATTCATGAAGAGAACTGTTGTTATTCCATTGCTTATTATTCTGTTGGAATAACATGTATACGCTGTGATCTACCTATACTTGGTGACATTCTTCTATTATTCTTTTTTACTATTCTCGTGGAAAAACTGCGTCATATGCGTTTACTGCGGGACTGATTCCGCCTTTATTATTCTCATTGGAACATCCATCCGGTCTTGAATTTACCGACTTCGGTTTCGTTATTTAGTATTCTCATTGGAATAACATATCTATGCTAAGTATCGCATGCATGGTGATTCTGTTGTTATTCCATTCTTTATTATTACATTGGAACATCCCGCTCGGTCATGAATTTCTCCTAACCCGGTTCCGTTATTTAGTATTCGGTTGAATAACTCGCCTACATGCGAAATACCGCGTACGTGGTGATTTCTTTTGTTATTTCATTCTTTATTATACTCAGTTGGTTAAAGTTTTGACTTCTATACTCCATGGAATTAGTAGAATATCCTTGATATTTGCGCTTCATCCAATATCTTTTCATGAAAATATTCTTCTGATCATTCTTGAATTTTACTCCACAAAGCAGTATCATGTTGACAATTTGGACATTAGTAGTTCTTGGACAAATTAATTCTTGAACTTGTTTTATTGAATTCTTATATCATTGTCATCATCCTCATGTTTATATTATGTTGAAAGTCATCTGTGGCCTATAGTGCATAGATGGACTTGGTATGATTATGACTGAGGATTATTCGGTAAATCATGGCCGTAATGTTATAAATGATGTGGTAAAAGTCCTCATTAGCCCGAGTAGTGCATTGATGTCACGATTGTTGGCATGATCATGACCATTAATGAATACACAAATATTCTCGGCCGTAGTGCATGGATAATTGTGGTCGTGATACTAAAGAATATCCTCGGCCGTAGTGTGCGGGGTGATTCGATGATGTAGAATATTTATTAAGTTCGAGTCTCGGCGATAATGATGATAAAAACCTTTTTAATCATAAAAGATAGTAGATTTTATTTTCTACTCGACTCTTTTAATGGATCGCTTGTTCCACAGTAGTTAAACTTGATGTCTATTATATTTTATTAGTTTAACATTGTTGGAGACTAATGATAATTTATTCTATATTATCTTAGTCATAATATTTCTTCTTGGGCTAGTTGAGCTCACCCTTTCTTTCACCGTTTCTCTTCAGAAATGAGAATATAAATTTGGACGAGTCGGGAACGGAGTGATGGTCCTAGGATAGCATTAGTAGTCCCAACTATTCGTGAAATAGTGTGATAATAATTGTAATGAGGACTCCTTTTGAGTTTGTATAATCTCTAGTAGATAATATTTGTATTCAAACTCACAGTTTATGTTATGTCGTATTGTACACTTATGCAGTTGTATTAGTAAGTTGTATTTGAATTACGTACCATGTATCCGGCATGACCAAGATGGGTGATGTATACCTAATTTTGGAGGCGTCACAAATAATGTTTTATCCTCAGTAACATCAATCAACAATTCCGTCCCACGATCATATGAATAACTCATAATCACAATTGTGATTCTAAATTCCTCTTCGCACCGGTGACGAAGATAATTTTCATCACTAAACATCAAAATCATGGTTATACCAAATCACAATTCCTACTCGTAATCATTTAATCATCTTTTGCACTACTGACTAAAGATATTCATTATTATCACATCTATGAATTAATATTTCATTCACTTAGACTCACCAATAATTAATCCACATCATCGAATCATCCATACACTACATGCCAAGGATATTCTTTAAGATCACGACCCACGAATTATCCATGACTACTGACGAAAGATAATCGTGTTTTCATCAACCATTCACGATATGCCATAAAACAATTCATCTTTTACTACTACCACCAAAAGAGAATCCATAGTCATAATCATACCAAAATTGTCCATCAATGCACTACAGGCCAATGAGGACTTTTTCCACATCTTTTGTAACATTACGGTTATGATTATACCAAATAATCACTGGTCATAATCATACCAATCCATCTATGCACTACAGGCCACAGATGACTTTCAACATAATATAAGCGTGAGGATGATGACAATATTATAAGCATTGGTCAAAATAAATCAAGGATAAATATTAAAGACTTTAAATTTATCTAAACATTATCAATCACTTAATAAAATTACAATCTAATATTGTTAATATTATAACAATATTTTAATCACACCTAAACTTATAAACAATTTAATTTAATTGTTTACACTTTTCTAAATAATGCATTTAATCATTCAAAATACCATACTCATAAGATTTCATCACCAATAATCAAATTACTCATCAAAATCTATTATATACCTTTATATAGGATTTTCAAGCCATAAAATCCTATTTACCAATTTTTCAACTTCACATAACATATTTAATTCATATGTTCATAACTAAACTATTTTCATGAAAATACCAAATTAGTCCCAAAATTATTCTTTTTCTGGAATTAAGCGTAATATAGACCCATATTGAACATATATTTTTCTCGGAATTTTTAAAATTCATTTACTATATTTCAAAAATCAATTTCTAATTAATTCCTTAAGAAATTAGCTACCTCAAGTTAACTCCAGAAATTTTCAAATCTTGGCGAGGATCTTACACATGTTAACGTGAGCTTCCAGTTTAAATTTCATGGTCATCGAGTTATAGAACTCCTACATAGCATTTTTTATCGAAATAACCTAAATATTGAAATAGTCATAACTTGCTCATTTTAAGTCGGAATGAGCTCATTTTTGGACAGTAGGTACTTTATACCATATATTTTCATGTCCCAAAAGGCCGAAATTATTCTCAAAATTTAAGTGGCCGAAAATGCCCTTTTAAATTTTCTGGCAGTAGCTTTTTGGCACTTTTTTGTTTTTGACTCCTTTACTAAAATTAGTCCACACGAAAATCTACAACACCTTTTCTAGTGATTCCACTTGGATAAGTTAGAAAACTCATTGATCTAACTTTAGAACTTGACCACACTCAAAAATTCGAATTATTTATAGGAGATATGGTCAATTGAATTTCATACTCCATTTTTACCAAAATCTGATTTTCAACCCTTTGAAACTTTCATCTTTTCACATAATAACCAACATAACTTATCATAACAATGACATAATAATTCAATAAAATAAGTTCAAGAATAAGTTTTAAAGATTTATAAGTTAATTTATCCTGAACTCAATATTGTCCAAATTGTCAACATGATACTACTTTGTGGAGTAAAATTCAAGAATGCTCAGAAGAATATTTTCATGAAAAGATACTGGATGAAGTGCAATTATCAAGGATATTCCACTAATTTCATGGAGTATAGAAGTCAAAGTTTTAACCAACTGAGTATAATAAAGAATGGAATAACAAAAGAAATCACCAGTACGTGCGATAGACCGCATATGCGCAGTTATTCCAATAGAATAATAAATAACGGAACTAGGTCCCAGCAGAAACGCATGCATGATATATTCCAACAAAATAATAAAGAATGGAACTGTGTCCCACGTGAAACGCATGCAGACGTAATATTCCAACAGAATAATAAAGACTGGAACCAGGTCCGGCCTAAAATGCATATACATGATATTCTAACAGAATAATAAAGAATGAAATAACAAAATAATTTCACCAAGTATAGTGTAGCCGGCATATACAGGTTATTCTAACAGAATAATAAATAACGGAATAACAGAAGTTCTATTCATGAATACAAAAGAAATAATACCCCTTACCGTAAAAGAAACTGAATATAAAAGTAGGGAAATAGCAGAATACTTTTCTATAGTTTTTATATAATTTCTCTCTCTAGAGTTTCAGTGAATTCGTAAGAAATAATGAAGGAATGAGCTTCTATTTATAGAAGAATGAAATGCATAGTAACTAATTCATGAACGGTCCAGATTGATTTACTTTTAAACGGACGGTCCATATTGATTTACTATTAAAACTTTAAACCAATGATCCATATTGATTTACTATTAAAACTTTAAACCAACGATCCATATTGATTTACTATTATAACTATCCACCAGCGGTCCATATTGATTTACTATTATATCTTCAACCAACGGTGTGAAAAATTAGCACATCTCCTCATGGAATAATATTGTACTCAAAAATAATTTGGACCGAAAAGAAATATATTTTACAGGTGAATAGTACTCCGTGAATAGTAACTCATGAATAGTATCTCGTGAATAGTACTCCGACACGAAAAGTGTCCCGAATACCCGATTGAACATTACTGAGTGACTTCTCACATAAGCATCAATAATCAATACCGTGTACTACTATGCAACCACGCCAGACATCGTACTTTTAACACCGGGTGTTTCAACAGCTTAATCTGAAAACTTCCGTCGTTATTTTCATAAAGTATTTTGTCGTTTCAATCCGATAATAATAATTGCTATTGTGGGTCCACCAATGATTGTACTTGCTCTACGAATATTCTCGACAAAAAAAGAATATTCCCCGACTAATGGAATATTCCCCGACAAAACGAATATTTTATATCAACTTGCTTACTTTGCAAAAAAAAAATATTCACATATTACCTTTAACTTTAAACTTTTATCAATTTAACTATTTACCAAAATAAAAAAATTGAATACTTTTATTTCATAAAATTCGGGGTCACACACACACACACACACACACACACACACACATATATATATATATATATATATATATATATAATAAATTATTTAGTTTAATTAACATTAAAACACCCATATAATATTTGAGCCTTCATCAAATTGGCTTTAAAATGTACCTAACCATTTTATTTCGTTAAAATAAAATTAGAATAAAAATTATTTTCTTTAGCCAATTGAAAATTATTTATTTATTTTTTAATTAAATAAAATGGCTACTTTCATTTTTAAGTAATTTTTTATTAAATAAAAATATAAAATGATTAGTTATAGGTTTAGGTTGTTTTTATTTAGTTAAAATAACTTAATCATATTTTTTTAATTAAATAAAATGGTTACTTTCATTTTTAAGGCATTTTTTTATTAAATAGAATGATTAGTTATAGGTTGTTTTACAAGTTTTGAGTTACAAAACTTGCAGCCTGCCCGTGAGGAAGCACCACTTCAAAAAAAAATCCTTCAACGTTTACCCCCCATGTCCTCCCCTCACTCCTAAAAAATGAGTTGACCTAGATTAGACCCATAATTATTTGGTTTTAATCCATATAAATTAAAAATAAATAATATAGTTTAAAATCAACTCATTACTATATTTTATAAATTAAAATTAACTCATAACTATATTTTGTCATGTATAGGCATGGTACAAAGTGTCACATTTAATTTCTTAGCACCAGTTCACATTTTAGAATTAGCCAAGTTTAGCTACAAAACACTCTTAAAAATAACATTTTTTAACTTTTTTTTTATTCCAAATCCATAGATGATCAAAAAAATTAAGAAATAAGGGGGTCTATCAATTTTTTGGTAGTTCGATCAAGTGAAGTCTCAATTGATATATGTAATGAAATTTTAGTATTGCCCTAAATTTACTATTTTTTTATTTCAAATAAGAGAACTTAAAAGAATAAAATTAAGCAAAAGAGTAAAAACAAGGAGAAAAAAGATGAATACTTTCTATCTTATCTATACTTATATACAACAACACAATTAAAGATTTTATCTAAATTAATTTTGTTGGTTATTTTAAGGGTAATTTATCATTACCTAATAATTTTCAAATACAAATTATATAATAATAATAATAATAATAATAATAAATTTAATAATAATAATTATTATTATTATACATATTCAAATACAATGAATATAATTATAATTTCATATCTATTTATTCATGTATGCATGAATATCACAATAAAGCAAAAAAATCATAAAAAAATATTAAAGTCGACTTGTTTATCTATTTCTTTTTTATGTATAGTACAATTGTAAATATGATACTGATATAAATTATCTTCAATATTTATGTAATTCTATAAATAAGCACACCTAAAGGGGGTGAATAGATGTACAAACCCATACGTGATTAATAGTGGACAATTTTTAAAGTTTACTGCTGCAAATTATAATATATCGGACATATAACCCCTGTAGGTTTTAGTATATGTTCTTCGTTAATTATAATCGGGCTGATAATCTATGTCCGTTTTAGTGTATATTCAAGTACGAACTAAAACTAAATATGCAGAATATACATGCAGATTAATGAAAAGAGCATAACAGAAATTACATCAAGATTTGTATGTGGTTCAGCCTTTAGCCTTTAATCTCTAATCTAGCGGCCTACATTCACGCCCAATACCAAATGGTATTGGAGACACTTTTTTATTAAACTTAGTATTCAAAAGATTACAGAAAAACTCCCAGTATAACGAAAAATCGATTTTGACTTGGACACCTCTGCCCCCTTGCACATCTGCAACTCCTCTCACTAGTGAGACCTTGATGCTTCCGATATAGACTGAATATTATACGATTACTCAAGCCAACTTAGACTTATATTTGGTTTATAAAAGATATGATTTTGAATTACAAAGACTATCCAGTAAAATGAGAATTCAAGAGTAATACAAAAACTGGAATCAGACTTAAATAGCTTTCTGAATGTATCCGGTGATGATTTCCAACTTCAAGTCTCGTATCTTCCTTGCCGAACAGGATGGATATTTACAAAGACGAAAGCAACGATAAGTAAGAAACTGTTTAGCATAAATAGCTTAAAGGCTAATTATATCAGCAACCTGTTATATCTAACTGCTATAATATATTTACAAAGCAAAAGGTTAAAGATATGAATACTCCCTTTGTTCCTTAATACAAGACGTTTTAGAGAAAGATTTTTGTCCTTTAATATATGATGTTTTAGAATTTAAAGTAAGCATTAATTACTTAGTTTCTAATATTACTCCAAGTATTAAATATAACTTTGACTCTTTCACTATTTTTTGTCCAATAAATAACAATCTCTTTTTTCAATACAAGAGTAATATAGATATTTAATATTATATTTAATGCTATACAATCATTTCCTTAATATTTGTGCACAAGATTAAGGGACTGAGGGAGTATAAGATATGCTAAAATAAAGGAGTCAAAAAGATATTAAACCAATTCCTTAAAACACTCCAAATAAAACCTGAACATATTCCTTAAGTTAAACCAATTCCTTAAAATACTCCCATTCGAATTTGAATTGGTTTTCATAGCAAAACAGTTTAATAAAGATATACCAATTTTAGCAACTGTTTAAACATATATTAAAAAAAACTTTCCAGCTATATTAGTTTCCAAATAAGATTGAAACGTTGAAATCAAATAGACTTCTAAATATAAGGAACTTCCTTAATATACTCCATTTGGGGATAAATATTTTTTTGGTCACTCTATTTTAAGTCAACTTACAATTGAAGTCACTTAACTTTTTTTTTTCTTATAGTCACTCACTGAACTTTTATTTTCTAACAAACCGTTACAAAAACCATTAAGTCATGTTGACTTTAAACGGTTTGATCAATATAATGCTGAGTTGTAAAAAACGCTGATGTGACAATAATAATCCAACGTGGAATATAATAATAATATTAATAATAATAATATTAATTCCGATAATAATAATAATGCCGATAATAATAATAATTATTATTATTATTCTGATAATAATAATAATAATTTCGATAATAATAATAATACCGATAATTATAATAATAATAATAATAATAATAATAATAATAATAATAATTTTTATAATTTTTATGGTTTATAATTTCCTTAATTTATTATATTTTCTAATTATTACATAAAAACTCATTTGATATTAATTATAAAAATAAGTAAATATATAAATTTCATTTATTATTATAATAATAATTCAATAATAATAATATCAATAATAATAATAACAATAACACCGATAATAATAATAATATAGATAATAATAATAATTTTTATAATTTTTATGATTTATAATTTCCTTAATTATATTTTCTAATAATTACATAAAAAAGTCATTTGATATTAATTTTAAAAATAATTAAATATATTTTTTTCATTTATGTTATTGTATTTTATATTTTTTTTTAAAGTTTTTTTTATTTGTATTTTATTTTAAAAGATTTTCTTTCATTTTCTCCATAAAATTTGTTCTTTCCACTAAAGCGTTGAAACTCATGAATAAAAATTCCATGTCAGCTTTTTCTTTCTTGTGTTAAATTCCGTTAAAAGTCAAAGAACTAAACGGTTTTTGTAACGGTTTGTAAGAAAATTAAAGTTTTAAGAAAAAATAGTTTAGTGACTCATTTGTAAATTGACCTAAAGTAGAGTAAACAAAAAAACATTTTTCCCACTCCATTTGACCAACATGTATAATCATATTGTATTAAAACGATAATGAATAAAAACTAACATATTATATATGTATTATGTCAATAAAAAGTAATCAAAATTTTGTGAAAAAAAATTATATAAACTAGCCCCTGCCTAATGCCTCCTATCAAACTTGTTACATACTAAAGGTATACGGAATAAATTAAGTCATCGGGGATAAAATTTGTAAGATATGAGAAACTAATATTCCAATAATTTAGATGAGGTACGTAGCCAATTCTGATTTTGCATCTGAACCTCTTCTTTGTACGAACGTGGCGAAGGATCATAAAAACATTTCACGCAATCCAACATTGTGGCGAAGTTAGGCGTCCCTAAAAATCTAGATGAGTTTAGAAGGCGGCAGGCATGGTACCTTGTCATCAAGATGAATCAAATTATGCTCAAATGTCTTCTCTTTCTCTTTTATTTGATGAGATCTGTAAAACATAACTGAATGAGAGTAAAAGGTTAAAATATTATAATGATATTAGAAAGAAGGTTCTAAAATATATAATAATAACTAATTCATATTGTATATTTGGGACGTGATTATTAGAAAAACAATATTGTATGTATTATTATGATATGTATGTGTATGAAAATTAAATTCTTTATGCACAATTATAGTAGTAATTCCTACTATAATTACTACCCGTACAATGAATATGGTCATTCTTTTTTTCGTGCGTTTTTTTTAATACTTTTGTTACAATCTTTTTTCAACTTTAAGTTATCCAAATTCTTCTTGTTGGACTTCATATATCGTGGCGTGACACCAGTTCTACTTCTAGCATGCATCTTCTAGCTGAGTTCCTTATAATAGTACTAATTCCATGGGAAATACGGGATGATAACCATATACAGTTTTCTTTAAACATAAACTATATCTAGAAAATAAATAATTTTACTATTCAATAAGAATTAAATGTTGATTATTTGGTTAATTAACTAAATTTTTGCCGAAGGCGTGTAATTTTTTTTTAAAAAACTTTGTCAATGTCATTTATATCACTTCCACTCTTTTATATATTCATGTTCCTCAAATCTTCTTATAATAAATAATAATTTATATTATATTATTTTTAAAATAATTAAGAATTAAGTATATATATATATATATATATATATGTAATGTTCTTACTTATTTTATTAAAATATTATTGTAAGTAAATACATGTTTTTTTACATATGTAATCGGAAAGCACAAAATTATTCAAAAATTTGGTTCGGCCGGGAGTTTTGCCCCCAAACCCTGTTAAATAGGGTCACAATATTATGATCAAGTGGATAAAAATCCTAAACTATAATTAATATTCAATTTCTAAATTACCCAAAATAAATAAAAATAAATTTGTGTACCATTATCAGGAGGCAAACGACGTGTTTCTTTGTCATCAAGATTAATTAGATTATCAGATGACCCTTGTTCTTCTTCTACCTGATGAGATCTGTGGATGAACATAACTGAAACAATGAATAAAAAGGTTAAGATTTTATAAACTACAAATTCATTGTTAATATTATTATATTTGTAGTACGCCATAGCTAACAGTTGTGCAATAGTATATCTTAAGACTCTCTATATATATATATATATATATGTGAACATTAGTATTTAAATTATATAATTCTCTAAGTTTCATAATTCAATTCAAATTACAACTCTCATATATAATCCAATTCAAGTTAGAAGAAGCAGTTCACTTGTGAAGTTTGATTCGGATTAGAATTTGATAAAGGCCATAAATAATTGAGCACCTATTTATTTACATTTTATATATAATAGAAAAAGGAATCTGATACCAATTCAGTAGTACTTAACCTAAATCCAAATTCAAATACCCTTGTGTTTAGGACTCTCCCTATATGTATGAACATTAATATTTAAATTATATAATTCTATAAGACGAATATTCTTATAAATCTAAAATGGATTCCTATCCAAGAACAATTCACATAATTAATTCTCTAAGACGAATATTTTTACAAGAAGAATAATTCACATTACACGTTATTTTTAAATTCAAACACAAGCTACGAATCTAATACATTCAAATTTGTCAAGAATGACAATAATTAATGTCCATGAAATGTATAAACTTTTCGTTTTCATTTATATTATTTTACTCAAGGTCCATTAAGCAGGCCCATTAAATGAATTATCATTTTATTAATAGCAGTCTAAATGACATAATATACTTAAGTTTGTAATTATAATTTTTTTATTATGTATTCATTATTAAAATTAGTATTGGTGTCGCACGCTTTTTGTGCTCAATTAAAATAAATTAATACATCAATTTTATATAAAAATTATAAAATATGCATTGTGTGTAACTAAAATAAATAAATTTTAAATAAAAATTATAGAATATGAGTGAGAAAATATAGGAGAGACTATAATTATTTTTTTACTGCACTCTCTTTATAAAATAGATAATTAATTTTTTTAGTACTATTTTTGTGAATAGGAGGAGTATGATAAATATTCCAATTGAAATTGGAAATTAGGAGTTTGATATAATTAAGGGATTTGATTTTGATAGACACTCAGACTCGGCTGTAGGCAACTACTTATTTACAAATTCCAATTCTATAAATTTACGAGAGCCGAAAAAGTGTTATGATAGATAGATAATTTAATTTCACATGAAAAGAATTTTGAACCTTTGTTAAAAGAACACTCAAATTAAATATAAATTACTATTCTAAACTATTTATATTTTTTCATTTCAGTGATTGACCTTTTAATTTTTTTAATCAGGTCATTAAACTATCAATTTTTTTCACTTTGGCTCAATTGAACCTATCACGTCATAAATTGATGACATATTTGAACACGTATCATGTTTACGTATAATAGCAAAAAAATATTTTAGAAATTGAAAGTTGAAACATTAATATAAAATCCAAAATTTTCCAAATAAAGCAAAATTTTACACCCAAAAATGAAGATGATACATCTCTTCGATGCGAAATTTAACCTTAGTCCTAGAGACAACACCAAATCTCCTTCTCCAACCGGATATTATTTTTTTTAATTTTGCATTTTGTTTCTGATTGCTTGCCCTCGTGCTGTGATAGTTAAATATATCTATTTTGTCGCTTGGAGTTCTACATAGTCGCAATCCAATTTTATCATAAAATTTATTAACTTATATATCATTTTCCTCTTCTTATGTTGTTGAAAATTCTTTAATGCTTGACCCCCACCCTCTTTTGTGATTCTCCCATTTAAGCCATGATATGATTTTTCTTGAGTTTAATTTGTGACTTAACTAGCTGTTTGTTAATTATAAGTTTATGCAGTGTAATTAGTCATTTCATTTTTGATTTGTGGATATAAATTAAGGTGCATGCAGGAGAAGTTTAGGAAAATCAGTATATAATCAACAAGACTAGCAGTCATGGGCGAAGCCAGAAAAAAAATCAGTGGGATCAAAATTTTAAATTATATTCTCAAAAAATCTATTACATCATATATATATATAAATATTTAATGGGGTCAAATTATAAAATTACACTCACAAAAAATTTATTACATCATATATATATATATATATATATATATATATATATTTATTTATAAAAATGTCACCGCTATCCCTCCAAAAACGATTTAGCTTTTAATAAAAGAATGTTATTTAAAGAGAATGCTCTTGATCCTGATCGAATATATATATATATATATATATATATATATATATATATATATATAAATTTAGTATAATCAAATTACTAAATTATACACAAAATTTATTTCATCATATATAACAAAAAAAATTCAATGGGATAAATTGACCCCACAGTCATGCACTTGACTTGTGACAATTTAAGAATCAGCGGGGTAAATTTGTTTTGGATTGTAGTCGGTCTTTGGAGAACCTGGCTGCTTACAATTTTACAATTTTGTAAGCACAATTTTTGTAAAAATAGAAATTTTTATTAATTTTTTTTTTTTTTGTAAAAACAGAATTTTTAACAAAAAAAAATTCTGTTTTACAATTCTGTTTTTAAAAAAAATTGTTTAAAAAAAATTAATTATTAATTATTAATTCCAAATATTTATTTTTATTTTATTATTTTATTTTAAAATTAATTATTTTATTTTTATTTTTAAAATTAATTATTTTATTTTATTTAAAATTAATTATTTTTGCTAATTTTTAAGACTAAAAGACAATTTGCACCCTAAACTTGTATTTACTTACTTTTTAGCCACTACTTTTTAATAGGTTAAGTGAAGAAAGTGTGCGTTTTGTTACGTATAATGAAGTTTGGGGTGTACTTAGACACCTTTTTAAGTTTGGGGTGCAAAAGTAAATAGAGAGTACAGTTTGGGGTGCAAATTGTCTTTTAGTCTATTCTTTATTTATTTTCTTATTTTTTTGGCCAA
Source organism: Panax quinquefolius (assembly GCA_020205615.1). NCBI lineage: Eukaryota > Viridiplantae > Streptophyta > Magnoliopsida > Apiales > Araliaceae > Panax > Panax quinquefolius. Next base: position 29,649,252 of record CM035169.1, on the reverse strand, counting down.
ATTTTCTAATTTATATTATACTTTAAAATAATTCTTTTATTTTGTCCATAATTTTTTTCCTCTAAATCCACATAATCAAGGCCACATAGGATAATTCTCGACACATAAGCTTTTTTTTCACAAGTCAGCTGTTTACGTGACAAACCGTTTAAATTCAACCTGACTTAACGGATTTTCTAACGGTTTGTTAGAAAAATCGAGTACAATGAGTTAATTGTAAGAAAAAAAAGTTCAATGACCCTTTTATAAGTTGACGTAAAGTACAGTGACTTAGAAAAATTTAACTCATATTATTACTAATATTTAATTTGGCATAATAGGCCATAGGGTTTTATAATCTTGATGGACGATTTTTAACCCTTAACTATTCTATAAATAAAACAGTTAGGGTTTGGTCTCAATTGTCGTCTCAAGAACTTTATACACGCCTATACATCCATCATAAGATTGAGAGAGGCAATTGAAAATTTTCACCCTTACGCGCAACGGAATCTTGATACATACCAGATGTATTCTCTTAATTTATATAAGTACTTAAAATTATTATGATTATTAATTTTATTTTATTCTATGCAATAACACGTTTCTATATAATTTATTCAACAGATATGTGTAGACTTTTTATGGCTAATTAATTAAGTGATTAATATATATTAGTACTTCGGTTTCAAAAATAAGTTCGTTCACCAACTAGCTAGGTAGGTGGGCGGTACATAAGTCGTGGGTGGTCAGAGCTCAGAGGTGGGTGGGACACAAGTCTTGTGTGGATTTAACATCCAGTTTTTAAGTTGAATACTTAATTATATAGGGATCTTAGCCCTTTATAACTAACAGTGGTATGATCAATCGATATTTAAAGAAAAGTTCCATTTTAATTTTCTTTTACATATTAATGATATATTTTTGTTTTTATATTTAAAATTTTTTCTTAAAATTAATTAATGTTAGTTTATCCGTCGTGACATAAATGATAACATTGTGATAGTAAAACATGGTATCAATTTTTAAATTACAATCATTAGAAGTGGCATTATTTGGTGGATTTTTGGCAAATGAAACTCTTTAAAAAAAAGAGAACCATACTGCAAATTAACCCCCTATTTGTCATGTTTTTACAAAATTTGACAAGATAACAGTGCAAATATGAAAACTCAATGTATTAAATATAATTATTGTTTATTCCTTGGTTCAAAGGGGATGAACAAATAATGATGAAGTTGGTATATGGCACCCTTGGCATGATATGATTCTACTTCTTGGTGCCCGCAAATTACTTGCTTTGTTATTAACCTGTAACAGTTTCTATGTTTTCATACTATAAAAACCTCACACCTCACATCCAATGCTCTGAGCCTACATATCCACTTACAACAAACAACAAAACAAACCTAGCTTATAATCATCATGGCCCCGTTTACTTTCTTCACCTTCTTCTTTTTGTTATTTCATACTTCAATATATACTTCTCGAACACCCACAAATTCAACTGCCTCCACTGAAACACCACCCACAACTATTAAAATGAAGTTGATTCCTCGCCACTCTATTTTCCCTCCAACAATAGCAATAGTCAAGACTGATTACAACGAGTACGACTATGAAAATGATGAAAGCTTCCAGAGTTTTCTTGTTCCAGCTCAAAAATCAGATTTTTTTCTAGCGAGCATACAAATTGGGGAACCGCCAGTAGCCCAGCTAATGGTACCCGACACCGGAAGTGGCTTAACATTTGTTAAGTCTACATTGTGCATTGGGTGTGAGGAGGGCAGTACAAGTCTTCCGCCATACGATCCGACTGCTTCAACCACATATGAGCAAATCTCGTGCAACTCCAACTTCTGTCCGAGACTGAAAGGATCTGGCTACGGTTGTGGCACTATGGGCCAATGCACGTTCAACAATATCTATGGCGGTGGTCACACCATCGTTAAAGGAGATTTAGGTACAGAAAAGCTTAGGTTTATCACATATGATCAGGGAATAACAACCATTCCCGATGCAGTTGTAGGTTGCACAACCTTCTTCGAAACCAGTTCCACATCTCCTATTAGTGGCATTTTAGGACTTGGATATGATAAAGTCTCCATACTCAAGAAGATTGCTACCCCCAAGTTTTCCTATTGTGTGGGCAGTATATTTGATGGTGATTACAAATATAACCATATTATTTTGGGAAAGGGGGCAAAGATGTTAGGATATTCAACGCCACTTACAGTTCCAAAATCTGGCCATTACTATTTAACTCTGGAAGGTATAAGTGTGGGTGCAAAACGACTTGATATAGAACCGGAAATATTTAAACCAACTAGTATTTATAGTGGTGGAGTTGCTATTGATAGCGGTACTTTGCCTATTTCTATGGTACGTGAAGCTTATGAGGTGCTGAAATCCGAAATCAAAAATATAATGAACGATTTTCAACTGATAAGTGATAAGCTAATGTGTTATAATGGAAGTATAAGGGACATTAAAGGATTCCCGGTGGTCACTTTTCACTTTGCGCAAGAGGCCGTTTTGCTGCTTGATGTGGAGAGTATATTTTATCCTGTAAGGACTGACGCATTCTGCTTGGCTGTGATACAAACTGATAGCAATAAAATTGGATCTTTAACTATTATAGGAATGTTTGCTCAGCAAAAGCATAACGTTGCGTATGACCTCACTCAAATGAGGCTTTATATCGACAGAATTGACTGCAAATTTGTTGATGATTAGTACTATCTCAATTAAAGAAACAAATCAGAAAAGTGTACTTCATAATTTTCTTTGTTCCGCCCCCTTTGCTTTTAATACGTTCTTTATATGTACTAACAGAGAAACTACTCTATTATTTTACATGTTTTAGACTTGACATTAATTTAACATTTAAAATATTTTCCCACTGTCAATAAACAATAATAATAAAATTTATATAGACAAAAAATATGACCGATAATTTTAAAAGGTTACAAATACATACTTCAATTATTACACATGAAAATAACTAAGTTCTTAAATAACTTGTGCACAACTTCTAAACCAAACTTATAAGAACATAACCAATTTCATTCATCCTTTTGAAACCTACTCATAATTGTTGAGAGGAGTGTAAATGTGACTACTTACTCCAAAACACATTTAAAACACTTCTTACCTTGTTCATTTCAATATCTTTATTTAACTACTTAACATAGTTGTAAAGTCGATTACTTACTCCAAAACACATTTAAAACACTTCTTACTTGTTCTTTTCAATATCCTTATTTAACTACTTAACATAGTTGTAAAGTCATTACTTACTCCAAAACACATTTAAAACAATTCTTACATTATTCATTTCAACATCCTTATTTAATTAACTAGTTAACATAGTTGTAAAGTCGTTAAGTTGAAGCGAGTTGGTGGCCGACTGCTTCAACGACCAGTCGACCAAACACTAGTAAATTGATAAATTATTTACAATACTCATTCTCTCTCTCTCTCTCTCTCTCTCTCTATATATATATATATATATATATATATATATTCAAAATTTCAAATTACAATTAATATACAAAAAAATATAATTTCACAATAAAAACTATTAAATATTATTGACAATAAAAATTAAATCCTTATTAGGATTTTTGCTCATATCATAACTTTTGGTCCTGAACTACTTGCTATATGGATATCTTCATAACACAAAACACAATTATGTTGTTGGTCGATATTTTTTTATTATCGATGTTTAGATCGTGTAAGTTCCCTTTTCTTCTTTGTTGCCAATGTTTTTTCTTTATAAGATGAAGTTAACCCTTGATCGCATACTTTGGATATATTTGTTTTTTTTTCTGGATCTTTATTGTGTGTGTTACTTGTTTATGGGACAATTGAAATTTGGAATTGAGTTGGGTAAATTAAAATTTTGGTTTGTTTCCAAATCGTCTGAATAGAAACTAATTCGGGCTAATCGTCGACCTGAATCAACTAGGCGACAACTAATTGCTCAAGTTAGACGACATTACGACAACAACTAAGTCGAACAGTCGTAGATTTACTATTTTTTTTTAAGAAATAAGGGGGTCTATCAATTCTTTGGAAGTTCGATCAAGTGATCTCCATTGATATATGTAATGAAATTTTAATATTGTCGTAGATTTACTATTTTTTTATTTAAAATAAGAGAACTTAAAAGAATAAAATTAAGCAAAAGAGTAAAAAAAGGAGAGGAGAGGGAGGGGGGGGAGGGAGGGGAGGGGAGAGGGGGGGAAGATGAATACTTTCTTTCTCATCTATACTTCTATATATACAACATGGCAATTGAAGATCTTATTTAAATTAATTTTGTTGGTTATTTTAAGGGTAATTTATCATTACCTTATAATTTTCAAATACAAGTTATATAATAATAATAATAATAATAATAATAATAATTATTATTATTATTATTATACATATTCAAATACAAATATAATTATAATTTCATATCTATTTATACTTGTATGCATGAATTTCACAATAAAGCAAAAAAAAAAAGGTCATAAAAATATTAATGTCAACTTGTTTATCTATTTCTTTTTTATATATTGTACAATTGTATATAGGACGTTGATATAAATTATTTTCAATAGTATATATATGCATTATGTCAATAAAAAGTTATCAAAATTTTGTAAAACAAACTTATATAAACTAGTCTGTTACTCGAAGTTTTCCAATTACAAACTCAAATCTATTGTCAAATTCTACTCAGCGAAATATAAAGAGGTGCTTACAGCAAAATGGATCAATTATATATCGGGGATAAAGTTGTAGGGAAAAAGTATGCATATGTCAAACTAGTATTCCAATAATTTAGATGAGGTACGTAGCCAATTCTGCCAAGGAGCCCATGGCAAGATAAAAATTTGGGATGATTTTGATAGCGATTTTGCATCTGAACCTCTTCTCCGTACGAATGCGGCGGAGGATCATAAAAACATTCCACGCAATTCAACGCTATGCTCATTCCATGAAATCCCCCGCTGAGTTCATTTGATGAGTTTAGAAGGCGGCATGGTACCTTGTCATCAAGATGAATCAAATTATGCTCAAATGTCTTCTTTTCCTCTTTTATTTGATGAGATCCGTAAAACATTACTGAAATGAGAGTAAAAGGTTAAAATATTATAATAATATTAGAAAGACGATTCTAAAATATATAATAATAACTAATTCATGTTGTATATTTGAGACGTGATTATTAGAAAAACAATATTGTATGTATTATTATGATATGTATGTGTATAAAAATTAAGTTCTTTATGCACCATTATAATAGTAATTCCTACTATAATTAATTCAATTATTCAATCTTTTTTTCGTTTTTTTTTTTTCCCCCAAAAAAAAACCCAAATTCTTGTTGGACTTCATAATTCATATATCGTGGCGTGACAACTCTTCTACTTCTAACTTCTAGCATGCATCTTTTAGCTGAGTTCATTATAGTAGTACTACTTCCATGAGAAATACGGGATGATAACCATATACAGTTTTCTTTAAACATAAACTATATCTATAAAATAAATAATTTTCCTATTCAATAAGAATTAAATGTTGATTATTTGGTTAATTAACTAAATTTTTGCAGAAGACGTGTAATTTTTTTAAAAAACTTTGTCAATGTCATATATATATCATTTCCACTCTTTTATATATTCATGTAACTCTAATCTTCTTATAATAAATAATAATCTATATTATATTATTTTTAAAATAATTAAGGAATTAAGTATTTATGTGTATATATATATATATATATGTATGTAATGTTCTTACTTATTTTATTAACAATATTATTATAACTAAATACATATTTTACATGTGCAATCGAAAATCACACAATTATTCAAAAAAATTGGTTTGGCCGAGAACCCTGTTAAATTATTTAGAGGGTCACTATATTATGATCCCGGTGGATAAAAATCCTAAACTATAATTAATATTCAATTTCTAAACTACCCAAACTAAATAAAAATAAAATTGTGTACCACTATCAGGAGGCAGGCGACGTGCTTCTTTGTCATCAAGATTAATTAGATTATCAGCTTCTTCTACCTGATGAGATCTGTGGATGAACATAACTGAAACAATGATTAAAAAGGTTAAGATTTTATACACTACAAATTTATTGTTAATATTATTATATTTGTAGTACGTCATAGCTAACAGTTGTGCAATAGTATATCTTAAGACTCTCTATATATATATATATACGTGTGAACATTAGTATTTAAATTATATAATTCTCTAAGTTTCATAATCCAATTCAAATTAGAACTCTCTAAGTGTCATATATAATCCAATTCAAGTTAAAAGAAGCAGTTCACTTGTGAAGTTTGATATGGATTAGAATTCGAGAAAGGCCATAAATAATTGAGCACCTATATATATATATATATATATATATATATATATATATATATATATATATATATAATGGGTTGACCAAAAGAAAAAAGTTCAATACCCAAAAACCCCTAAAGTTCAGTGATCGACTTTGCATTTTACCCCGAAATTTCTTTGGATATCAGAATTAAGGAGCATGCATATATATTTGACCTCTTAACCAAGAGCTTGCTTGGTGTTTAGGTTTTCCATGATGAGTTGGTGGCGTAAATTAGGATTAAAACTAGATACAAACCCGCGCGTTGCGGCGAGATTATTTAATTTTTAATAATAAATTTATACGTACAATTAATAAATTAAAATATACTAAAAATAGTAAATTGTTGTGTGATGATAAAATTTTACACAAAAAAACAAATAAATATACATTGTAGGGGTAGTGGTGAAAGTTTACCGATTTGTGCATTACACTATAAGTATATGACTATTGACAAAATAAGTGACCTCAACTTGTGGACAAATCATTTTTCTACTCTTCCCTTTTTCTATTTTTTTCAGTTTTTCTTGACCAAGTGTAGCCAACTGATTTATTTTCCCGTCCTTTATTACATTTGTCAATGTTCTAAAAGGCGCTAAAAGGGAGGCTCATTTAGCGCCTAGGGAGCTAAAGCGGGCCTAGACGGAATTTTTATTTTAAGGTAATTTTAATATTTTATCTTAATTTATCCAAACAAAATAATAATATAAAAGCAAAAACAATCTATAATAAAGATAATAAAGGCTTTTTTCTTAAAGTTCAAACACATATCCATATTACTAATGTCAAATTTCAAACACATATCCATATTCTAATGTCAAAGTTCAAACACAAACATGCAATTGTTCAAAGTTTAAACAAATTTTTAACGATTAGTTTTATTTATAAATAAGATTGCTATTAAATAATAAATTTTAAAATTTCAAGAATTTAATTCAATATTAAAACTTAAGAAACTAAACATAAATTTAAGAATTATAAAATTGAATTAAACTAAATATTACAAATGTATTCTCATTTATATAATTTGAAGTTGAGTGACAAGTTCAAAAAATTACAACTATAATAAAATTATCCATTTTGACTTGATATTGTTAACACTTTTGTTGTGATTTGATATCTACAACCCTGATTATGAATATAGTAATCATTAGAAAATAAATATATCAAGATTTAGTTTGGGTAATTATTAAAATAAAAAATCTCTCGCCTGTAACCCGCCTAATTTTATAGAGGATTTTTTTGTCGCTTTGAGGCCTAGGTGAGGCACCTAGGGCTTAGAGGCATGAGTGGGGGCCTAGTTCTTAGGCGGGGCGCGAAGAGGGGGGAAGCTACCTAAAGCGGGGCCTAAAGCGGACCTAAAGGAGATTTTTAGAACGAGAGACATTTGTAATTTATTTACGGTAAAGAAAGGGTTGCCTCAACTTAACTTTTTACAATCCATAACAAAAAGAGAATAAAAAGGTATGCCAAGGTTTAAAAAATCTCTTAAAAATTCAATTAGAAAGCCAATGCTCAAACTATTCAGCCCAAGCATATAGCAAAATATCTGGGTAAACTACAAGCTTAGAACCTTCATTCAAGAAACAACCTTCAATTGCAATGGCCTGAAAACAAAGTCAGTGTTCAAATTAGCAGTGCCACATTGTGAGGTAATTTAGAGTAATGTGTGTATGAAACGCAGTACATGACACAATAGCTTGAAAATATCTACCTCTAACCATTCCCTTGTAAATAATGCAGTAAACATCAAGCTCATAACTATTCAAAATGTCAAAAAACTAACTACCTAATAGTTGGCCTAATGTAAGCATGTGAAATGAACTTTCTAGTGGTTTCCTTTCCTTGGTTAGCTGTACAGAAACTTGCAAATAACAATAAGCTTGCTCCTAACATGAACAAAGCATAACACAACATATTAGGTGACAATGTAGCTACTACTTTTAGCAACAGATGTCCAAATATTAGCATAGTTTAAATACCTATGCTACTTAATAAGAACATTCAGTAGAAATACTTAATCCATGATTGTTTACATTGTCATATATTAAAACTACTTCCCAGACTGTATACCCAATAACACATGTGTGAGACATTTGAGAATGTGAGGATTCCAAATCACAGAGCACACTAATTAGATAAAAGAAGAACCAAAAAAATTAAAAATTTAAGTGATGAGGTCACAAAGAAGGAAGTAGAGGACAAACTTTTATAAATGTCATTTTAAAAATTCAACAGGTGGAGTGACATCAATGGATGGATTCCTTTGACAACTCTTCACATATTGTTCAATTCGTTGATGCTTGCCGCACACCAAGAATAAATTGTGCATCAAATTATCTCATTTACAAAGGGAAATAGCTAAATGCCCTATATTAGTATGAACCAAATGGCAAAAAAAAATTCTTGATACATATTTTCATTACATATTCAAAACCAACTAACATTTTCAGTTATAACAACAATTGGCTTGGAAGCAAACTTGAGTTCAAGTTTATGGAGTCTCATTCTGATCTCAATATCCTAGATTTATTGACAGTAGAAAGACAAAAACAACCAGGGTTTGAGATGAAAGGGATAAAAAAAGGAAAAGCAACAATATTCTCCTCCATCTGCTTAATATAAAATGTTGTTCCATAATCAAGTATCATTTGCAATAAAAATTCAGCTACAAAGAATCCAGAAGAATGTAAATGCAAAATATTTTATAAAGTTCATTTTTTTTTGCTCGTAAGAGATATAATCATATAATGTATTCCTCAGACAAAAGCATTCTCATATCCTACCTAAAACTGGATATGTGGATTTGTACCAACTTCAAGCCAATAGAGTATAATATATACCTCAATTTGAAGTAAGTGATGGTCACTGAAGTCCAATCGATCAACATATATAGGTCTCACCTGCCATGAGTTATCCACCACTTGGATTAAATGTGACATCTATTTATATTACATAACATATAAAAAAGCACAAAACGACTCAGTATTCGTTCTCATAATTATCTCTTTATTATATTACATCTCCTATTTCAAAATGGCTTTTGATTTTGTTAGTGTCCTATTACAACTCTAATTCCTACTACCACAATTATCTCCTTTACCATAATCAACTCCTATTTCCATAAGGTTTTTGACTTTGATAGTGTCATAGTACAGTCATATTCTTTCTACCAATAAAATCTAATCATATACGAAATTTTACTATTATTAACATTCAAATAAAATAGTAAAAGATATATCCTTTTACATTTTTATTATGTATTAACCTCAGCTTGCAGTTTTTTTTTCTGGAAAGGTAATTGTGGCCCCAAGTTTGGTTTGACTACATAGTTAACATAACATATAGCACCAAAAAACTGTCTCTCAAACATTATATCAAACATTGTAAGTGCAATCCATATAAGCACACTACATGATTTTATTTATACATACAAAGCACAAGTTCTCCTTTATGTATCCCAACCTTATGACTTCCGGACCCTTCATGGTCCCCAAACACAACACAACAACAACAGCCCCAACCATATATGACCAAACAAATTAAAAAAATAAATGGACAGTTAATATATAAAAAGATGGCTAACTATATAGTTCTCGCCCATCCTTATCCTAGTCTGAGCTCTCTTCCTCTCTCTCTCTCTCTCTCTATGTCACTATAGTTTGAGACTTAATGTTTTGCAATGGCTAACTATGTTGGGGGGTGGAGAGCTAGTCCTATATGGTCGAGCTCCCTCCCTTGCAACAAACCCTCGATTCTAAATGTCCCTTAGCATGACCCTATCACCCCCCGCATCAACTACTTCCACCAGTTCTCGCAAATGTGTAATTTTCTTTTTACTTTTTTATCATATCTGATATTTTTTTATGCATGAAAAAAACAAAACATAAAAGGCTAAGGTGCTGTTTGTTTACATCTAATTGCCTCTTAATGGACTGCCTCTTATTCAGTAAGAAGCATGATGCTATTTTTTTTTTACCTCTGAATGTCTCTTAATCGGTAAGACAAAAAATGAAATCTTAATAATTAAGAGGTACCTCTTAATGAAATTTTTTTGATAATTTTTTTTTATATAAATATTTTCAACAATATTATGCACTCATTTTTATTAAATTGAATATTTAAAATTATTAAATAAAATTTTACCCTTTAAAATGGTGTCATTAAGAGACAATTTACTTTTTAGTTATCAAACAATTTTTTAGATTCAGACCTCATAACCATTCAGATGCTCTAATTTATTAAGACATCATAATCATTCATATCTTAATTCCCAAATTTATCAAACACAACCTAAGAACGCGTTACGCGTTCAAGGAGCCAAAAAAAAATGATCAGCAGATAATGGATGAAAGCAGCACTGACCTCCTTATATTTATCAGAGAGGGTAGGCAATTCAATATGAACTTGACAAACATGCAGAGTGAACAATGACCCGACCAATGTTGCAGAATTCTTTATTTTGCAAACCACACCATTATCTTTCACACTTTCAACCTGCTCAATCCAGTTAAATAAAATCCTGGTCATGCATAACTCATGAAATAACTCTTGCCTACTGCCTATTTCAAGAAAATTTAGACTTTTGTAGTTAAATAAATTTTACACTAAACTCTGTAATTTGGAAACAAAGTTCAAAATACTTTTTACTTAATCAACTCAACGGTGAAAATCCAATATTTGAATACACATGAAAAAAAAATCATGTCAACATAGTTTAGGCTGTCTGCCTCTTACCTACAAAAATTGTGTCTCCAATCTTCACAGCCTGCAGGACCAAGCCAATAGTCTGGTAAGTACTGACAATTTACTAAGTATTACAAAAATTAAAACATATCATCATGCAATTATTGAAATAAAATAATCTATTCTAATAACCAATATAGGAGAGTAATAATGTATGCATATTATCAGTTATGACCACAAACATGTTTGACAAATTCCAGGTTAAACCAATATTTGCAACTTCATGTATAAATTAAATATTTTTTCTATTACTGCAAACAGAACATAAATATGTATAGGCAATAATTGTCTTCCTACTACTATCTCATAAAACCAATTGCAGAATTTGTATAATCTCAGTTCTCTCTCTTTTCTGTCTTTAGACATCCATAAAATGGAGTTTAAATATTCAAAAATCTTAAGACCTGAAGTTAGTACATATAGGAATGTCACATCACAAACTACATCTTGCATAGTGCATAACACCATATACATATTTAATGTTTTTATCATAATTGGACAATATGCAAGCTGAAGCCACAGAAGTATCTTCTTCTACATGAAAATTAAAATGAAATATTTATAGCACAAAATCTAACCCTACAAATTAGTTTACTGATAAAGGAACGTTGCAATATGGAATTGGATCCATTCCGTTATTTCATATTGTAGGCATAGAATTTGGTGGTAGAACACAGTTCGAATGGTTCCAGTGGTTTACAATATAAGAAAAGGAAGGTGCAAAATGTGGAAGAGCAATATAAGAAAGCGGTTGTTTCATAATGTGGGCATAGAACGTACTGTAGAATTAACATATAATTGTTGCAGTGTATCAGTAGATAGGGAAATCTGGGGGAAGGGAAGAGGTATTCTGCTGTTGTCCATAGTTGCAGCCATCACACACACACACCCTACACTATATGTTCTTCTTATAGTCTTATGTGCTTCAAACTGCAATGTCAAGACAAAGTTGACAACAACCCTATTTGTTGGGGATATACTTGGAGAATAAATCATTCATTATAATGAGAACAGTATCTTTGATAGAGGAGATATTTTGGAAGTATAAGAAATAAAGTAGATCGAGGAACCACGAGACCTGTATTTCTTCCATAAAAGGATCCAGATGAGATGTTATTGACCCAAAATAATGTTATTCTACTGATGCAATGAAGAATTACAGAAGTTAAAACTGGAAATAAGCAAACTCTAGGTCATTTAGAGATAAGAATTGAAACCTTTAGAAAGATATTGGTATAAGTTGGAAAAGTTAATTCCAATATTATGCAGTCTATTTTAATGTTTTGTATGAGCAAAAAACTGAAATAAAGGGAGGCACGAATCAGGCCACAAAATAACACAAAACATATACACGGGATATAAGATAACATGTATAAATGGGTGCACAACAAAATAAAAATAAAATCAAGCATCCTGCTAGCTGAACCCAAAAGGTCACCTAAATTCATAATACACTCTTTAACAGATTAGAATAAATGGTGGACTTCAGGGTCATTATCATATAATTCATAAATATATTTAGAAGTTCATTGCATACTATAGGATAATTAGCAGATTCAACACATCTTGTTACATTCTCCACAAACTAAAAAGCTGCTTCTTTTAAAGTCTTCTTACTATGTCAAAAACATTAACAATAATTAATAAGTATTAAAGTATGTGAGGTAAATACAAGAAGCAAAAGAACAACCTCATACTCCAATAAACATTCAAGTGAACCCAAAACCCAACGTGGATTGAATTTCAACTCCCAATTTAGGGGGTGAAGGTGCCCTTCCTTCAAAATGCAATAAAACTGTAGTGCCAAACAGGGGTGAATGCAGCCACAATCCATACCTGAAATCCTAAATTAGCATAAAAATATGAAGAATTGGCAATTTGTAATGGAGGTTTATTTATATTATACGAATTTCGCAAACAACTATACTACTACATAGGAAAGTGGTTAAATTAGCGAGTAAAAAAAATAGAAGAAGAAGGAATTTGAGCTACAGAACCTCCCATATGTAGTCCCAAAGCGTGCCGATTGCGCACGTGAGAGGTATTTTAGATTGCACCAAAAGAGAGAGATTTCAGAAGATTTGGGGTTTCGAGTTCGAGGGTACAGAGCTAGTCCAAATTGAAGCTCTCTCATCAAAGACTCAAAGTTATCAACAAAACCCATTTATTTCTTTCCACAAAGCAATCAATCTTCAATTCAGGAACTTGTATATCGCGTTTATTCAGCTTCATGACTCATCAAATCAACAGATGAAGTTTGTGTAGAGGAAAAAACATGATCAACATAAATCTGAGTATTATCAATTTGAAAAATTTAGGGTACATGATTAGGGGATCTTACCAGAGATTTTAACACAAAGAAGCACAGCGTCAGAGGAAGCCACGGAAGAACTCGGCAAGCAAGCTCCTCAAACTTTGTAAAAGTGACCGAGACCGGAATTGTTGACACAATTGGGATAGCAAACTACAGGATGTGTTTATCCTTTTGGGTTTAGTTGCTATTTTTGAAAATATTATCCCAGATTTAGGGGATTTGAGAATCAAATTTAGGTTTTTACGCGCGGGTTATTTCAAGTTAAAAGAAGCAGTTCACTTGTGAAGTTTGATATGGATTAGAATTCGAGAAAGGCCATAAATAATTGAGCACCTATATATATATATATATATATATATATATATATATATATATATATATATATATAAAAATTTGACCAAAAGAAAAAATTTAATACCCAAAAATTCTTAAAGTTGAGCGGTGGACTTTATATTTTACCCCGAAATTTCTTTGGATATCAGAATTAAGGAGCATGCATATATATTTGACCTGTTAACCAAGAGCTTGCTTGGTGTTTAGGCTTTCCATGATGAGTTGGTGGCGTAAATTAGGATTAAAATGTTTGAAGATTTGTTAGTAAATAACTTTTTATAATTTGATTTCCTTTTTATAATTTGATTTGTTAGTCTGTGTAGTTTTAAATAACTTTTTATCAATGGGCTTCTAGCTAGGTCTTGGTTATGATAAAATGTCTATCGTGCATGATAGTGGTAGGTTGTGTTTTTACTTGGGCAATATAAATAATTAACCTTGATATAAACAACTACGTAAATAATAATTGGAGATGGGCAAAAACACTGGGATATTCAATTCCAAATCGGAGTCAGTTATCTTGATCGTCATAACCATATAATTCTTAATGATATAAGTGTCGGGGAGAAACGAGTCAACATAAATATTCCAAATATATTTTTAAGAAAATGACTCAATACCCAAAAACTCCTAAAATTCAGTGGTCGATTTTTTAATTTTATAATTTTCACTTTTTAAATAAAAAGAAAACTTTATCATTGTACAATTTAATATTTTTTTAGATTTTTAGTCTTGACTCGTTATATATCCATGTTAAAATTCTTTATTTTGTAAATGGATATTATGAGAAATCTCTATTTACTAATTACAAATTTATTTATTTCTTATTTTATTTTTATTTGTAAGGAGGATCCAATATTATTTAACTTATTATTTTACTTTTCACTTTTAAAATTCTCTGGATTGTATATATATTTTGCCATATCGACTGACGACTCTTATTATCATAAGCAATCTTTTCTTAATTAAGATCTTGGCATCTAATTAAAGATTGTTTTCTTACATCTAATACTAAAATCAAAACAATAATTTGGATTCAAACAGTGTCAGATCTTTATTTCTCCAAAAAAAAATAACAATATATATATATATATATACACACACACACACCAGTAGATACCCACTTGAAACAGTTACTCAAGCGCGAAGTCAGGATTTAATCGGTGGGTGGGTGGGTGGGTGGGTGGGTGGAAGCGAAATTTTTTAACAACATAATATATATTCATTTTTAAAAAACAATATATATATATAATATATATTCATTACTTAAAAAATAAAATTCTACCATTGGGTGGGTGGATATTTTTAACAACAAATATATATTCATTATTAAAAAAAAAAAATTACTAATTTATTTTGATAAAGACAAAAGATAAAGAAAAATTTATTTTGATAAAGACAACAAAATATAGCAAAAAAAAAAATTAAATGTAGAATACATAATAAATAAATAGGTGGACCTTATAAAATTTCCAAACTTGGGGGGCCGTAGCTCCCTCCGGTTTAGCTGTAGCTTCGTCCCTGTAGCTACTCTAGACATTAAACCATGTATGTTCCATGTTTACCATGTTTTTTAGTTGAATACTTAAATATATAGGGATCTTAAATAACTTAGTGGTATGGTCAATCGATATTAAAAGAAAAGTTCCATTAATTTAATTTTCTTTTACATATCAATGATATATTATTGTTTTTATATTTAAAATTTATTCTTAAAATTAATTAATGTTAGTTTATCCGTCGTGACATAAATGATAACATTGTGATAGTAAAACATGGTATCAATTTTTAAATTACAATCATTAGAAGTGGTATTATTTGGTGAATTTTTGGCAAATGAAACTCTTTAAAAAAAAGAGGACCATATTGCAACTATTTGTCATGTTTTTGAAAGTGTCATTTAATCTTTTTTTATCTTTTTTTTTACACGTGTGTCTCTTTTATAGATACATTAATTAGTTGTACAAAACTGTTCCTCCAACTTTTTTACCAATAAAAAAAAGTTAATTTTGTTAATTAAATTTGACGAAAAGAGGTAACATATTATTCCTATATCTATAGTAAGGTTATTATAATAATAGCGTAGACCTGTTTTAGTTGATTAATTGTGAGTGTTGATTGGCTGTGCATTTTGTTCATTTAAATTACTGATTTTGATGTGGTCATGTGTTTATTGAATTCGTATCCCTGAGTCCCTTCAAAACAATTCATTACTCAATTAACACATAACTCAAATATATTTTGTTTGTTAGAGTAACGTTCAACTATAAAACCCAATCAGCAGTTGGTCAATGATTTGTTCATAGGACTCGGTATTTGATATAGAAAGTTGAAATTGGCACACATATATTTGGTATGATAATTTTTACAAACTACTTTGTTCCTAACCTTTTTTAGCAAACTATTTGTTCCTAACCTATAATTTTGGCACCCTTCTTATACTTCTCGCTTCTTTGGCACCCTTGGCATGGGTGTATATTCTTGGTTCCTGCTCACACCCAATGCTCTAATTACCTACACAATTCCTCACCTGTAACAGTTTTTAAGCTTTCAAACTATAAAAAGCTCACATCCAATGCTCTAATAACCACCTACACAATTAAGCCTACATAGCTACTTGTAGCAAAAAAACAAAACAAACCTAGCTTACAATCATCATGACCATGTTTACTTTCTTCACCTTCTTCTTCTCTTTGTTATTTCATACTTCAATATATGCTGCCCGAGCACCCCAAAATGCAACAACTATTAAAATGAAGTTGATTCCTCGCCACTCTATTTTCCCTCCAGCAATAGTCAAGACTGATTACAATGAGTACGACTATGAAAATGATGAAAGCGTCCAAAGTTTTCTTAGTCCAGTTCAAGAATCAAACATTTTTCTAGCGAGCATACAAATTGGGGAACCGCCAGTAGCCCAGCTAATGGTACCCGACACCGGAAGTAGCTTAACGTTTGTCAAGTCTACATTGTGCATTGGATGTGAGGAGGGCAGTACAAGTCTTCCACCATACGATCCGACTGCTTCAACCACATATGAGCAAATTTCATATAACTCCAACTACTGTCAGAGAGTGAAAGGATCTGGCTACGGTTGTGGCACTATGGGCCAATGTACGTTCAGCAATATCTATGGCGGTGGTCGCACCATCGTTAAAGGAGATCTAGGTACAGAAAAGCTTATATTTATCACATATGATCAGGGAATAACAACCATTCCCGATGCAGTTGTAGGTTGCACAACCTTCTTCGAAAGCCGTTCAACATCTGCTATTAGTGGCATTTTAGGACTTGGATATGATAAAGTCTCCATACTCGAGAAGATGGCTACCCTCAAGTTTTCCTATTGTGTGGGCAGTATATTTGATGGTGATTACAAATATAACCATATTATTTTGGGAAAGGGGGCAAAGATGTTAGGATATTCAACGCCACTTATAGTTCCAAAATCTGGCCATTACCGTTTAACTTTGGAAGGTATAAGTGTGGGGGCAAAACGACTCGATATAGACCCGGAAATATTTAAACCAATTAGTATATATAGTGGTGGAGTTATTAATAGTGGTGGAGTTGTTATTGATAGCGGTTCCTCGCTTACTTTTATGGTACGTGAAGCTTATGAAGTGCTGAAATCCGAAATCAAAAATATAATGGAGGATTTTCAACTGTGGAATGATAAGCTAATGTGTTATAAAGGAAGTATAGGGGACATTAAAGAATTCCCGGTGGTCACTTTCCACTTTGCGCAAGGGGCCGGTTTGCTGCTTGACGTGGAGAGTATATTTTATCCCTTCAGGTTCATCTCTGGCGTATTCTGCTTGGCTGTGAAACCATCTGATAGCAATAACTATAAATCTTTAACTATTATAGGAATGTTTGCTCAGCAAAAGCATAACGTCGCATATGACCTCACTCAAATGAGGCTTTATATCGACAGAATTGACTGCCAATTTGTTGATTATTAGTACTATCTCAATTACAATTAATGACTGTATATATATATATAGCTTGTTCTTAGCTTATTAGCAAAAACAATAAAATATAGCTTCTTCTTAGCCATGCTTCAGAATTTTCTTTGTTTCCGCCCCTTCGTTTTTACTGCATTCTGTATTCTGTGAAGGAGCTCATGAAGAAAATTTGGGGTGATTTTGATAGCGATCCTCCATCTGGACCTCGGATCGATGTGGCGGAGGATTTAAAAACATTTCATGCAATCCCACGTTGTTAAAAATGTTGATGCATGAGTTTAATTAGAACACTACATGCTACCTTGTCATCAAGATGATTAATAGCAGATCATGCTCATGCAGATGTCTCTACTTCCTCTTCTATTTGATGAGATTGTACACTGAAACGAGGGGATAATTTTAAGATATTATAAATTAGTTTTATTGTGTTTGTGGTATGCAAAAGTTTACATTCGTATGGTATCTATCTGATGGTGCAAAGGAGGAAGGAAAATTGGGATGATTTTGATAGATAGCGTTTCTCCATCTGAGAGAAACAATTCCGTATATGAATTTTGAGGTCAAATTGACCAATTTTAAAATTAAAATTTATCCAATTTTCTTTTAAATGTAGGTAAGAGATTATAAAGTTCAAAAATATAAATAAATTTGCTTAACTATTAATTTTAAAATTAGTAAATTTAACCCAAAAAATTAAACTAAGTCAATTTTTACCAGTCGGAGGGAGTACTAGGAGTAATAGTTCACCTAAATCCAAATCCCAATATCATTTGAATAACATCACGCTTAAGCTCTATTTCTGAGTTTTAAAATGGACAAAAAAAAAAAATAGATGAAAAATAAAAGTTTTTTTTTTTTTTCTGATTCTTATGTTTCTTGAGTTTTTTAATAAACGGAAAAGAAAAGAAATTGATATAAAACTTGGCCAATTTTCTTGACAAAGTTTTTCGTCTAAAATTGGTCTGATTTGGACGGAAAAAAAATTGGAATAAATAATATTTTTATAATTCACATATTATCCACTTTTAATATAATAAATTTTAAATTACAACTCATGTCCTTAATTTTAAATTTTCTATTTTTTTTTATTAAAAACTCAGAAACAACACAAAAGAAAACTTCAAGTTTACAAAAAAAAAAATTCTCTTTCTAATTTAAATTTTCTATTTTTTTTTTTTTATTCAAAACTCAGAAACAGAGGGTTAAAGTCATCCTTCCATCTTGGAGTTTACCTAAAACTATCCTACTAAATTTTTGGAGTTAGCTAGCTAATTCCTCACTACCCTATACCAATTACCAAACAATTCAATGGATATATTGTGAAAAGCTAAAGTCCGATTGGAAACCGGCCATAATTAAATTAATTGTTCAATGGACTAAATATTTGAAATATTTTGAATTGACGCATGTATCTGGTGTGATTACATCTTAATTCTTTTAGAGTTAATTTAATTTGATAAATCTTTAAATCCGAATAGTTAAGAACTCTTTTAATGCTATAATAGACATATGATTCATACATTTTATTATCCGTAATCTTATCCTTTTAATTATATTAGTTTATTAAATTAATATGTTTTATTTTATTTTGATATTCTAATTAGTTTAATTGCAGTTAATCGATTATCAATCTTTTTTTAGACATGATTAAGGATACATTAAAATTAATCTAGTTTCTATGGGAGTTCTTTAATTTGACATCACATGACTTTCGCTTTTAAATTTTATCACATCATGCTACATTATACGATTTTGAAAATCTTAAACTATTAATTCAAAAGATTTACAAATTCAAAAGTAAAAATGAATCACATCAAATAATTGTACATATATATTTTTTTCAACACTCCCACTTCAAAGGATATGAATACAAGTATAATGAATTATATAATAAATTTAACAATTTCTGAATCCATTAATATTAAGTATATATTATAAATACAAATCGAGAAAATAAAGAGAGAAAAATAAAAAAATAATAAGAATTGAACTTATAATCTAATGATTATAATATCTTAATCACAGATCTGGTTAGCATGAAGTTCATTTTTAGATAAGTTGGTCAATTGACCAATAGAATCTTGACACATGTGTAGCCTCGTCCTCATGCGTGTCAAGACTCTATTAAATTAATCAATTAACTTACTCAAAAATGAACTTCATGTTAACCACTTCTCTTAATCACAATTGAACTTAGGACCTAATGATTATAGGATCTCAGTTATAATCATACGGCTAAAACATCATTAATTAATCTATTTATATATTATATAATTGAATATTAAATCTCTTATCACATATATATTATTACATACATATATTGATGATAGCGTCACGCGTAAGTGCTCATGTAGGCCATCAAAATATGTATGTGAATGTATATGAGCGATTGTATGTGATAGTAGAGACTTAGTGTGTGTTTGTTTAGAAATTGAATCTGAATTTGAATTTGAATCAATTGAATCGGTCATTATATTTGTTTTAGTCTGAATGAATGAATTTCGAGTAAGATAGATGTTTTGAATGACTAAGTTAGATTTTTTGAAATTGAATAATGAACGAATGAGCAAATAAATGAAATAAAAAAAAATTAAAAAAATTAAAAAATTTTAAAAAAAATATTAACTATTATATTAAGTAATATTAAATAAATTTACAATAATTTTTAATTTTTTAGAGGGGGTAAAATAATAAAATTTTGTCATTCAGATGTTTCAGACATGTCAATTATCAAACAATTTTTTTCATTCAGATTCAGCTCATTCAGATTCAGATTCAGCTCATTCACATTCAGATTTAGATTTATTCAGTTTTTATCAAACACCCCCTTATTCTGATTGAAAACGACTTAATAATACAAAAAACTTTGAAACTTTATAATTTTTTCAATATAACCCTCAATTTTATTTTTTCGCAAATAACTTTTTAACTTTAATAATTGGGCAAAAAATACCCTTGAAATCAACTAATGTTGAACCATGGTTAATCATAGACTTGGCAACGCAAGCAAGTCAAAGTCCATGGTACCCCGCCGGTTAAAGTTATGGCGCTTTTACACAAGATTGTAAAGAAATAAATAAGAGTTCAAACCAACCGAAGCTTCTAACAATTATTTATTTTAATGTAATCTTCAATATATTTTAATTATAATTGAAAATTATAATTAAGATATGTAGTTAATATAATTTAAACAACAAATTCAAATTGCAGTAGCAAATGCAAACAAGGAAAGAATAACATAAAAAATTATCTAATGCTGAAAGGTTATCTAATGCAGTAGCAAATTCAAATTTCAGTTTTGTGGTGTTCCTTCGTAATATCTAATGCTGGTAAGTTTATCTAAAATAAAAATTCTCCATGTTATAGGGAATTGCATTGAGAGGACTTTTCATTATTGACAAGGAAGGGGTCATTCAACACTCCACCATTAACAAGTCCATAAAGTCAGACCATAAGCTGCTAGGATTACTTTGCAGCGGTAATTTAATTAATAATGTAGGTAATTAATTAATAATATTAATTTATAATATTATTATAAATTTTAATTAATTGAGATATGTAGTTAATATATGTAATTAATTAATCGTGTTTGTTTGTATTATTGTTTATTATTAATTATTTTATTATTTTAATATTTATTATTATTTTTATTAATATGAATGTTAGCCAAAAAAAAAAAAAAAAATATTAATGAAACTCATTGACCGGCGGCCCTACTTACCGTCATTACAATCATGATCATTTTTTAACTCCATCAAAACTCTGGGCCTTTTTACCGACCCAACTCATCCGTTTGCCAAGTCTAGTTAATCAATATTGAGATGAAATGACACATGACATATGACACCTAAATTAAATATATATTATAATTATATTCTAACTATGAATTAATTTTATTGAAAAATATTTATCAAATTAAAAAGAAAATCCCAATCTCTCAAATCTGTTCATCTTCATCTAGATGGTGCGGGTACGACGGCTGGAGGTTCGGGTAGGGCACCCTCGCCAGGTGTGATTCTATTCCTACATCTTGATTTGAAAGGTGTGGTTCCTAAAGGATTTTATGGGGGTATGCGTTAATTTTTTTGCTATTGTTTAATTTATTTTGTATTTTTGGTCTCTTAATATATTTTGTCTTTTAGACTTGTTTTAATTAATTATGCCTAGATATACATATTAAATACACAAAATATATCCACTACATTATTATGCATGCCTCATTTTATGCAACTTCATTTTTTTTATCATCAGGTTTAGTTTTTTTTAGATATCATTTTACTTATATTTTTTTGTTTTAAGTTATCTTTGTAATTTATTTTTCTTAAAAAAAGTAAAATTAATGTCAACAAATAAATAATTTTATAATTATTTATTTTACATGTCATCTGCCACATATGATGCCAAGTCATCGCTAGTTAATCATGGTTCAATATTAGCTGATTGAGTAATGCTAGAAACGTAATTTATTTTATAATTATTTTATAATTTATTGTTGTGTCGTACTCCATCTTAACATATTGATGAATAAATTACTTCAATGTAATTTTTGATCTCACATAAAAATTAAATTGGAGTATACCACATCAGCAAATTATAAAATAATTGTAATGTGATTTTTATTTGTAATATGTCTCTTCCTTTATTTTCGATTATATTTTGTTATATGACAAGTCTTAATTTAATTAGCTATCTTTTGTTTTTTTAACTATTAGTTTGATTTATTAATATTATTACTGTGATTGCTTAGTAAATTAACACAATTTATTTTTAAATTAGAGGGATTTTTTTATTTTAAAAAAAATGTCATCAACTTGATCCCGCCACGTGTCCGTTCAATAATCCACGTGTCCCAGTATCGTTCAGATTCACCACGTTATCGGTAGTCAGTACTCGGCCAAACATTCAAAACAGCAAGAACTATACCGGGCAGCATTAAAATACAGTGACTGATTTTGGGAGAGCCAGAGGAGAGAGAAAATGGCGGAAGTTGACGGTACAACGGAACAACCCAACGGCGTTTCTGTGGAGGTGGTCGGAGAAGATGAAGATTCTAACAAATATAAGCGGATTCCTACTCAAGAAGAACAAGTCACTTTGTACGCCGTTTTCCACCGTCTGATCACCGAGATTTTCTTTCCAAATCCAAACACAAGCTACGAATCTAATACTTTGCTACATCGGATCAAAACCTCTGTATCTAAAAATTTGCCTCTGCTTCGTGAAGCTTCACGGAACACTGGTCGCGATGTTCTTTTGTGGACTCGCCGCGGCAGTCTTCTCCGTGCTCTCCTTGTTGTTTCCGTATGTACACGAATTTGTGAATTATTAATTTTGTTGTATTATGTTTTAGTTGGTCAATTGTGACTTGTGTGTATTGATTGGTTGTGCATTTTGTTCTGTTTGGTTGATTTTTGGAATTGAGTTTCCCGTTTTGGTGAGATTTAAATTGCTGATTTTGACCTGATATGTGATTATTGAAAGAATCGAGCTTTCCGTACGCTGATAAATCTATTTAATTTTGGAGTTCTCAGTGTAAGATTTTGAGATTTTGGCTATGAAGGACCTCAAAGAATGAGGTAGTTTTAGTAGAGTGATAGACGTGCCTAGGGTCAGTAGAGTGATAATTAATGGCTAATGGGATGTATTTCCATTGTGCTAAAGTCGGTACTGCAAATGGGTGTGTTTACTCTTTAAGGTACCTGATCCTACTCCCATCCAATTGGAAGATAGGGTTAGGAGTCAAGGGGTCCAACGAAATGGTGTCGGAGTTGTGGTTGGTGCCTCTTGCCTATAGGCAAATGATGCATATTGGTACTTTTCACATGACCAAGTACAAACTCAAACTAACTTGAGAAACTTTATAGACTTTTTGGTGGCCAAGATTGTAATAAATGCCTAATTGATGTTTTAAGCAGTATAAAAATGATTATATTTTTTTATATGTTATTGAACTAGTTTGTTTTAACACCCCTCCCCCTTCCTTTTTCTTTTTTCCCCACCAAAACGAAAAACACATCTTAGAATGTTTCTAGTTAGTTGCACCTCTCCTTTGATATCCTTTGATATTGTGGGAGAGTTATGAAAGCAGTAAGCAAAGTTGGTGCTACCAAATTACCAATAACCTTTACCAACTTAGGTCACTTGTTTATACAAGTCTGTCTATACTCTTTTATCACCTCCAGTTAGAGCTGTGAACTATCCAAGTCAAGCCGAGTTTTGACGTTTGGATCTTGTTCACTAAATAACTAAACAAGCCAAATATGCTGCTCAATCTTGGCTATCTTATGTTGTTTTATTTATCTGCTAATTTAACATTTATGTTCACGCTATTCGTGCATGCTGTGTTTAAACACAAACAAGGCACGCTCGAACTCAATTTATATTTCTTATATATTAATACAATTATTACTTTTTGAAAAGGAAGTGATAAATGTGCTCCACTTTTCACCATTTGCGCTCCAATGTAAGGTTAAATTTGAACAAATTTTGTTCTATTGTGAACCGTAACTTGTAAAGTATGGACTCAATTATCATTTTTTACCAGTCGCCCTGAGCTTTGCAAGTTATAGTTATTTAAATGGATTTTTTGACTGATTTGTTCTTTAGCATTGATCGTGTAATTTTCAAGATTTATATAGGAATCCTCTTCTGATGATCATTGTTAAAATAAGTACCTCTTCCTATAGTTTATGTTATTGCTTAAGCTCTTAAATTATTTCTACAAGTGATGGTTATTGTTGTTGCGCCCCTCATAATGAATCTTTTATCTAGAGAACTTAACTTTCTGTTATGAAGTCTAAGATGAAGTGTGCTACTGCCAAAATTGCTTATAAGGTGATCTGTACTTGGCCCTTTGTTGGTGGTTTTCTAGAAGAGAAAATTGCACAAAATCTGGCTCCAGTTAAGCTATTGTTTTAAAGGCAGATGATGTAAGAAGGTAAGGAAATGAGAACATCTCTAGTGTAGTAATCATTTAACTCATTTTAGTTTCCCTGCACATGGAGGCTCTTCGAAATTTTCTGAAGGTGGCACATCAAACTTTTAGGCTCAAGCACTAAATGTATTACTCCCTCCATCCCTTTATATCTGACGTTTTAGAGTATTTTTTTCTTTCCAAAATATTTGACGTTCTACAATACCAAGAATATTTTGCCTATTTGCTTTTCCTTCTCTACCATTCCTTCTCCACCACCATTAATGGCTATTTTCTCTGTCAAAAGACAGTTCAAATTATATTCTCTCTCACAAACACACACACAATTCAAACAGTAATGGTGGAACTCTCAAGCCCTAACAATGGCGGAGAACGCTTGAGCTTACCCCACAATCAGTGTCAATGGCGGTCCGAATGGAACCATCTTTCAGATTGATCAACTCCCCAATATCATCAATGTACGCGTCAGCACCATTGGGGAACATGGTTCCACCACCGGGGAATCTGAACCGGTCACCGATTCATTACTACTTTTCCAAAGCTCCGTTGTCTTCTTCTCATCTGCAGTTGACCTCTGCGGAGTCATTAACTTCGTCTGGATCGTTTGAGTTTGAGTTTTCTTCTAGGTTTTCACCTAGTAGTTCCACGGGAAATGGATCCATGAGCTCGGCGAATGAGTTGTTTCTGAACGGTCAGATCCGGCTGATGAAGAGATTAAGAAGAAGACGACGGAGACGGAGCGCAGGCTGAAGAGATGAAGAAGAAGACGACGGAGCGCAGGCTGAAGGGTCAGATTCGGCCGACAGAGCGCAGGCTGAAGAGATGAAGAAGAAGACATTTTTGCAGGCAAGGTTTGCTTGGTTGAAGAGATGAGATCAAAGCATTAATCAAGGGTAAAATAATAAAATTGCATCTATTCTTAATCTATATGAAAATCTGTAGAACGTCAGATATAATGGGATGGAGGGAGTACCATAAGAATATATTTTTGCATCGTCTTACTTGAAAGTTGTTTAAGTATTGTCACCTCTCTAGTTTAGTATTGATTAACCATAAAACTTACCGCTCTTGTGAGATTATTCCACTACCTTCTCTCTTTTACATAAATTGATCATTAGTTTTAAAGGTAGACTGGTCATCCACAAATTGTTTCAAATCTTTCCCTTTATAAGTTGGCTCAATTTTGGGCCCACTCTAATATGAAACTAATGCTGACATTTGGAGTTTCATGATTAGACTATACTTTTGTGCTAGTTAATACATGATACATTTGGTATGTGATACACCTACTTCATTATTAGTTTTTCATTGAACTTTATTTTACTCTACATAGCTCCCTTCTGATAAAGATTAAACTTTTTGGTCACTTCAATTTTCATTTGGTTATTCTTAATGTGAGATTGATTTTTACTTTCCTTGTTTATAATTTTCTTGTATTTTTTCCAACTGCTGCAGGTTGGTACAATAACTCTTCTGGCTTCGACAGGATTCCTAGTCTTTATACTTTTCTTTCTGGTGGCAACTGTCAATGCCATTGTGATCTCTCTACTGATTTCTTTAGCAGCAGCAGGAGGCTTCTTGGCTCTTTTCTTTGCCTGTGTGACAGCCATTTATATTGTGGCATTATCGATAGCTGCTTTTGTTGTATCCACTGTGACGATTTCAGCAATCATAGCTGCTCTTGTTGTTACTGGTATGACTTTTCCCATCCTTTCCTTCAATTCATGTTACTTGTTTACATTCTATAGTTCATGATTAGTTAATTGTCTACTCTGTCTTTAATTTTCCATGGACTATGTAGTTGGGTTGTTTGCATTTTTACCTGTAGGCGGTTGAGACTTCTTTTAAGTTGTTGAGGTTTCCAGACTCCAAAGCCTTGTTAGAGCCTTTAATTATGTGATTGCCTAAAATAATGTTGCTATGTTGTTTCTTCATTGTGTATTAACTCTCGAAAATAATTGTGGACCAGGGTGGATTGGATTCTTCTATACCGTATGGTTGTTGACGAAGAAGAGTGTAGATCTTGCTAAGCATTCACTGAGCGTGACTGGGTCAGCACTTTCAGCTTACTCTTCTGCACGGCATGCTCAGTCCCGCAATGAGCCAGGCAAAATTTCCGATTGATTTCCTGGTGTAGAATGAATTGTATGTGTAAAAGATGCTAATTGCTTTTGGTAGTTTTACATGAAGGGTTGCACATGTATGCTTGTGGGCCTGCCCGTGGTAATACTGGCATGATATGTTTATCATGTATAGCTGCGTATTTAGATGCGTCTTTTCCACCACTATCGACTAGTATTGTACTTCTGTTTCTGCTTCTGCTTCTTCTGCTTCTGCTTCTGATTTGTTTATTGTCCTTCAACTATTTGAATTCTATCCCAGATATACAAGGCTATGGGTTGATGTACAAGTCTTTGATATAACCCTCTGTGCAAGGGGTGGCGGTTTTAAGAAACTTGCAATATTTATATTTAATTTTTTAGTGTAGGGTGGTTCAACTTTAGAGTAGCAGTTTATATAAGCTCTTAAAAAATCATCTGGAATTCCCCAGTCCAGTCTCAAAATGAATGTTGCATCTGGATTTTTTACAGCCAAATGTATTAAGTGCTTTTTCTGTCCCACTTTATAAGATTAGGGAATTGATATTTTTATAAAGGAAATTGATATTTTTACAAGTCTTCCCTCACATGAATAGTAAATGGAATTCACATTATGTGAGTGAGGTATTATGAAAATATTAGTTTTCTTGTGAAAATATCAATTCTCGAAGATTATTATTGACTTTAAAAAGTGAATTTAAGTTTTTTTAGAAAAAAATTAAAATTTGATACGGTTCATTGATATTTATGAAATAATAATAATAATAATTGGATAATTAGGAATATAGTTTAGATAGTTTACCATAGATTAATATTAAATGAATATATGTCATTTTGACTTAAAAAATGAAAATATATTAATTTGATTTCAAAAGTTTAATAATGTCTTTTATTTTGGGATGCGAAATACTTTTTTATATTAGGGTCCTTAACACTAATATACAACAATTAAAAAGTATTTACAAAAATAATACATACACAAAATAATTACAAAAATAACGCAATTTACATTAATAAGAAAATCTAAAATTAAAGGAGAAACCATAGTAGATTTTATATACAGTATGGAAAAATAATACTTGATGCAGTAGTAAAGTTGACTGTTACTCGGATATTGCAGGGCTTTGTAACCCTGAAAGAAGCTGTTGGAACTTCATCAAAAAGAGTTGCACCAAATACTCCAACTCTAGATTCTGACAAATAGCCTCATCACCAAACCAAAACCATTAACCGGAAGAATGCCATTTTCTCGTGTTTGTCAATCTCTTCTGGTGTTGATTAAAACATTCACTCAAGAGTATTTCTTCCTTTTTGTTTGTTTCTGTATCTCATTGTTTCATTTGTTTGACCTGAACAACAAAAATTTTGATGGCACCTACACGTAGGATTGTTAAAATTATAGAAATTAGTGAAAAAATGATTCGTTAATTTTCAGTATTGTACCAAATTACACAGTTTCGATTTGATTGTTACCAAAGCAAGAACCAAACAACCATAATCGATTATTATGCAATTAACGGTCGAACCAGAATTGTACATACTCTCTTAAGTTGTTTGGGTTGCCCAACTGTTAAACCAATTTTGTTGGACTGTTAAACCAATTTATTAATTATACACTGCATAAAAAAGAGAGAGATAAGAGAGTGATGTGTAATGTAATGTTGATAACCAAACTTTCGTACCAAGGTAACCAAACTTTTATACCAAGGTAACCAAACCTTTATATCAAGGTACGTAACCAATCTACCTCTACACCTGCAGTGTGAATTGGTTACTTTAGTCTGAAAGTTTGGCAACCAACTAAATGAATGTTTGGCTACCAACTGCATCACATTCAAAATAAATTGGTAACTTAATAAAACTGAATTGGTTACCTTGGTATGAATGTTTGGCTACCAACTGCATGAAGGTTTGACTACCAACTGCATCACATTCAAAATAAATTGGTAACCTAATAACACTGAATTGGTTACCTTGGTATGAATGTTTGGCTACCAATTGCACTATGAAAAAATTACAGGTGTGGATGTGGATTGGTTACCTTGGTATGAAGGTTTGGTTACCTTGGTGTGAAGGTTTGGTTACCCACTGAACTATTAAAAAACTGAAGGTGTGAAGGTGAATTGGTTACCTTGGTATGACGGTTTGATTACCTTGATATGAATGTTTGGTTACTAACTGCACCCCACACCTCACTCTCAAGCTACACCCAATCACAACGAAACACCATCCTTTTCAATTCTCTTCTCTTAACACCTTTTCCTTTTCACTGTTCAATTCTTAGTGACAAAGTAAGGTTCTTTTCTATCGATCCCTCCAGAATTCAATAGAATCTTCTCCGTTTCACTGTTCAATTCTTGGTGACAAAGTAAGGTTGTTTTCGTCCATTAATTATCTTCAAAATTCCTACTAAATACTCACTATCCATAACATCAACACTCAACCAACACACTCAATCAATATATTTTGCTTTGTGCGAGAGTATAGAGAGAGAAATTTAGTGAGAGAAATGGAAAAGAGTAACTACAATCGTGGCGTTGGCGTTGGCCGGGGTCGTGGATGCGGATCTGGCAGTGTTAGATGTGGTAATAAGCAATATCATCAGGGTCAGTATCAAACTGGTGGTGGTGGTGTTAAAAATTCTTGTGGTGGAGGTGGTAATAATTGTCAGCCGCATAATCAGAGTCAGTATCAAAGTTGTGGATATGAAAGAAGAGGAGGAAGAGGTGGTGATGGGTCTGCTCTGTTTGAATAAGAAAATAATAATTAACGGAAAGAGATAAATGAGATAATCATGGGTCACGATTAAAGGAATCCTAATTGCACTAATATTGTACATAAATATGGGAAAGTGTATTACTTTTGTAATTATTTTATGGATGCACTATTATTGTAATTATTTCTAAAAATATACTAAAATATGTAATTAATTCTTTTTTATACGTGTATCCTTTGAGCCATGACTGTTTAGAATGCTTAAAAGCCCAAGCCAAGCATCCAAGATATATTTGAGTGGGCAGTCCAGATAAATTGAGCCCATCTTCTTCAGTTAGATTTTAGGGTCCTTTACACTAATATACAACAATTAGAAAGTAATTACAAAAATAAAACATACACAACATAATTACAAAAATAATGCAACATAATATTACGTTGCTAAAATTACGGTCATTAACTCCCTACACGTTAGTTACCGACTTTTATATTTCTAACCAACCGATCAACAATTCACACTGATGAAGAAAACAAGCAACTTTCAGATCCGAAAAAACAGAGCAACGACAGATCGGAGAAAATGACTTCTCCAACGGCGATGCAACTCTGAGATCGGATAATATCGAAGAAGATCAACAACAACTTCAGATCAATAACAACTTCAAGATCAACAACAACTTCAAGATTATTAACCAGCCTCGATCTGTAACAAATTTGATTGTTGATTGAATCGTTATAGATTTGTATACTAAGGTATTTGAGTTTAAAGTTTATATACATATAGTTACCCCGTGGTTATTATATACTCGTATATTGGTTACCTTTCTTAAAATTTTCGCTCTTTAATTGGTCACAAAAAGTCGATATATTAACTTGCTTTTGATTTCAAAATGCATGTAAAAATATGTTTTATATTCTCGTTACTAAGTACATATAAATTGGTTATTGCTTATTATTGATTTGTTTCTTCGTATAATGTTTATTTGATTGTTTGATACTTTAAATGTATATTCTATTGATGTTTTTTATATTGATGGTTACTTATTAAATACATTGGTTACCTTCCTGCAACTGTTGGATCTTTAAGTACATATTGATATTTTTTATATTCTGGTTACTAACTATATATATGTTGGTTACTGTCTAATCTAAATTTGGTTACTGTATAATGTTGTCAAGTTTGGAGTGTTGAATTTTGGCGTTTTCGGAGCCTAATTTTATTAGAAACGGATCAATGATAAAAAATCACCAGCTTTGCTGGTGAACTGTATGGTTTTTTGGTCAAATTTCATCATTTAGGCCTTCAAAATTGTATGTAAAAATTTGATTTATTTTCTGGTTACTAAGATTATGTAGTTTGGTTACTGTCTTAATATTGATTTGGTTACTTTATAATGTTTATTCAGTTGTCAGACAATGGAGATTGACAGTAACCAATACAATAAATTTAATTGTTTACATGAATATATAATTATTTAATGTTAGTAACCATTAACCATATGGTTGGTAACATTTTTGATGGTGTACAGTAACCAAAATTGATGTTGATTAACAAAGGCAGTATACTGACTGTTTTGATAGCAAAATGCATGAAAAAATATGTTTTATATTTTGGTTACTAAGTACATAGAAATTGGTTACTGATTATTATTGATTTGGTTACTGTATAATATTTATTTGGTTGTTGTATACTTTAAATGTATATTTTCCTGATATTTTTTATATTGATGGTTACTTATTAAATACATTGGTTACCTTCCTACAACAGTTGGATCTTTAAGTACATATTAATATTTTTTATATTGTTTGTTTTTGCTGTAAAATGCATGAAAAAATATGTTTTATGTTATGGATACTAAGTAAATATATTGTTTGTTTTTTTATATTGTTGGTTACTGATTAACTACATTGGTTACCTTCATACACGTGTTAGTCTTTAATTTATAACAAAGTCATTCTTGATTGTTTTGGTTGTAAAATATTTTTTATAATATTGGTTACTAATTACATATATCTTGAGTTCTTGTATAATATGTATTTAGATAATTGTAAGGTGTTTATTTGGTTACTCTATAATGTTATTGAGTTTTATAATTGTTTCTTTTATATTGGTGGTTACTTATTGACTACATTGGTTACCTTCATACAACTGTTAATTTGATTATATATTGGTTGTTGTATACAATTTAATTGGTTACATAATAATGTTTATTTGGTTGCAGTGATAATTTGGCAATCTCTGTCAAGTTTGAAGTGTCAGATTTTGGCGTTTTCAGAGCCTAATTTCATTGGAAATCGTCAACCACGATCCAAAGTCACCAAACTTTTTGGTGAATCTGCAGGCTTTTTGGTCAAATCCCATCATTTAGGCCTTCAAAATTGTATGTAAAAATGTGGTTTATATTCTGGTTACTAAGATTATGTAATTTGGTTACTGTCTAATATTGATTTGGTTACTTTACAATGTTTATTCAGTTGTTATACAATGGAGGCTGACAGTAAACAATACAACAAATTTAATTGTTTACAGGAATATATAATTGTTTACTGTTAGTAACCATTAACCACATGGTTGGTAACATTTTTGATGGTGTACAGTAACTAAAATTGATGTTTATTAATATTTTACTTTTTTATTCCATCATGAGTTATCAATATAAAGTAAACATATACAACATTAAGCAACTGGCATGTACCATTTCCAAATAACTTTTATAATTACGTAATTTAAAAATATCCATCAGCTAGATAAATGGGAACCCTCACATGTACATTAAGCACTTGATAATTGTTCTGATATAAGTTTTTAATTATTTGGTTACTAACAAAAACTAAAATGGTTACCTCTATATTCATATTTAGTTACCAACTGGCATGTACCATTTTCAAATAACTTTTATAACTACGTAATTTAAAAGTATCCATCAGCTAGATAAATGGGAACCCTCACATGTACATTAAGCACTTGATAATTGTTCTGATATAAGTTTTTAATTATTTGGTTACTAACAAAAACTAAAATGGTTACTCTTATATGCAGGTTTGGTTACCAACTGCACCTCTTAAACTATTTTTATTTTAATATGAGATCTATAAGTGACCATCATATATATAAATGAGAATTCTTAATTGCAGTTTCTTATTCTATCATAATGACAGGGTATAAATAAAACATATACATTTAACACTTTATAACAGTCTTGATACAAGCTTATAATTATCTGGTTACTAATAAGCTTGTAACTATATCTATTATAATTATCTGGTTACTAACAAGCTTGTAGATAAATAGGACACTCACACATGTACATTTAATAATTGATGTTTGTCCTGATACAAGCTTAGAATTATCTCGATTACTAATAACAAGAACCATAATGTA
Organism: Panax quinquefolius; assembly: GCA_020205615.1. Classification (NCBI taxonomy): domain Eukaryota; kingdom Viridiplantae; phylum Streptophyta; class Magnoliopsida; order Apiales; family Araliaceae; genus Panax; species Panax quinquefolius. Next base: position 29,616,376 of record CM035169.1, on the reverse strand, counting down.
ACATAATAAAATAGTAACCACATAATTATATGATAGTAACCAAAACAGGTTTTAATGGTAACCAAAACAGAAACATCATGTAATGAAACCCAGTTTAGACAATCCATGTATACTAAACAATTACATATTAACCAGAATAAAAAATAAAAGTATCTGAAATCCCACATTGAGGACACAATAATAGTTGCCAAACCATAAGTAACAGTAACCAAAACATAATTAAGAAGTAACCAAATAGTTATATGAAAGTAACCAGAACATGTTTTAATGGTAACCAAAATAGAAACAACCTGTATGTCAAACCAAGTTTACAAAAATAATACATCAATGTATACTAAACAAATACATGGTTTATTATGACTTGGGTTTATTATTTACAAAAATAAAACATCCACAAACTAATGATGCCTTAAACTTCTCCAACTGACTTGGGTTCAATTTCTTGGTAATAATGCTGGAGACTTCCATGTTACACCAATATATAACTTTTTCAGTGAATTTTCTGTTGCATTCCTTATAGTAAAGATCCCATAACTGCAAATAAACAAAATCAGATTTACACAGTCATTAGTAACCAGATATAAACAACATGTAGTACATACCATTTTATGCAGTAAACAAATAGTTATATATAATATTAACCAAAACATAATTTAAAGGTCACCAAAATAAAAACATGTATATCAAAAAATATACTAAAGAAGTAACCAAACAGTTATATGATAGTAACCAAACCATATTTTAATAGTAACCAACACATAAACAATATGTATACCAAACCCAGTTTAGTCAACCAATGTATATTAAGCAAATACATTGGAACCAAAACAACATATAAAAGTAACCAAAATCCCAATTGAGGAAAAAAATGGTATCCAAATCATAAGCCAACAAAAAAAAAATACTAATGAAGTAACCAAACAGTTGTATGTTAGTAACCAAAACATATATTAATGGTAACCAATACATAAACAACATATAGACCAAACACAGTTTAGTCAACCCATATATACTAAACAAATACATGGTAACCAGAACAACAAAAAATAGTAACCAAAATCCCAACTCAAGGAAACAAAAATAGAATCCAAATCAGAAATTAACAATAACAAAAAATATACTAAAGAAGTAACCAAATATTTATATGATAGTAACCAAAATATGTTTTAATGTTAACCAATACATAAACAACATGTACACCAAAACCAGTTTAGTCAAGTACCATGTATACTAAGCAAATACATGGTAACCATAACAACATAAAAAAGTAACCAAAATACCAAATCAAGGTAACAAAAATGGTATCCGAATCACAAGCTAATAGTAACCAAAACATAATGCAGAAGTAACCAAACAGTTATATGATAGTAACAATAACAAAATTTAAATTAGCAAACTTTTAAAAAAATTTGGGTTGGAAATATCTTCTGGCTATGAACTTGAGCTTCTGTCTTAACTACAGGAACATCAAAATCAGAATTCAACTGCACAAACCCAAACAAATTTCTTCAAGTCCTTAATAGAATCACCCTCTGTGATTCTTTTCCTCTTTCCATCATTCTTCATTGTATTAACCATTCTATACAAAACATAAAAACAACACAAATCCAAACAATCAATACCCCATTCTGTTAGAAACATAGCGTATATATATGATCATATTGACAATTAATTAGTAGAATGAGAATTAACAGAAATTAGAAGCATACCTTAGAGAGAAACTAGAATCCTTTCAGTTGTGAGAGAGTTGGAGAGAGAAAAACACGTATTAGCCTGAAAACATAGCCTGAAAGTCACGTATTCAATTTTTTGTCGGAGTTGAGAGACTGGTGTTGCGGCGGCGGCGGTGGCGGCGGAGGAAGAGGATGACGACGAGTGGCTTCGAGAGGAGAGAGATAAGTAGTAAGGGAGAAGAGAGAGAAATAGTATGGGCGTAGAGAGAGAGACCGAAGAAGATGGAAACTAATTTGCTATGTCAGTCCATTAATATTAATCTCTTAATTTAAGGACTCAATATTAATCCCTTAATTTAAGGACTCTTAATTGTATTAGTATTGTAAATATATGATGAAGTGTCATATTTTTGTAATTATTTTATAAATGTATGGTTTTTATAATTATTTTTAAAAATATACTATAATATGTAATTGTTCATAGATTTTAAGGGTCGTCCCAGGATTAGCTTAAATCTGGTCTCAGAATGGGGATGAGTATATGGGCTCAATTTCTGAGCTCGAGCTTAGCAATTGGTACATCATATGTAGCTGAAGTCAAAATTGGATAACGGTTGCTTCTAAATTTTTATTTCCACTTTATATTTACAACATCTGTTACTGAAATGTTGTTTAACTGTTGCTAACAGAAATGTTTGATAACTGTTACTGTTTTGAAGAAAGTGAAAATAAATTTATTCGATATATAGTAAATAAATGAAAACATAAAAAATTTAAATTTTCAATTTTGACAACAACAAAAAAAAACCCATTCTAGCTCTAGTGAGGTCAAACACCGAGTTTTATTAACAAAATTTTAAACATTATTTCTTTTAAAATAAAATATACCATACATTTAAACTTGGGCATCAAACGATATTAATTGATGAGTTCTACTATATATTGCGAAAGTTACGATTGCGACGAATATTAATACGTGAGATGGAATAAGATTATAAAATTGGTCCACTGTATCAAATATATCGTAATAGTATTACCAATTAAATTTATCCACATAACTTGCAATAAAAAAAATAGACATGTAATGTAGCAATATATGTCATTTTCCTTATTTGATTTTTTTTATAAAAAGAAAAAAAAAGTTAAAAGACCAAAACAAGAAGCACAAACATAGAAGCAATCAGGCCAACTCAAAATTTTCAAAATTGAATTCATCGAAAAGCTAAACCAAACATGTACATCATTCACTTTAAGTCTCACCTTGATGACCTGCTATATAAGTCCGAAATTCCCAATCCTAAATGAAAATTAAATCTAGTGCAAAATACAACTATTCTTCTATTTAAAAGCCAAAAACGAAAGATCAAAATCGTCCTTTATCACAGAACTTTCACCAACCAATAACGCAATTCATCATCTTCTTACAATCCTTATATATATTTCCTACTAGATATGTACCGATACGACCGACATTAAAATAATAAAAAAATTCCTACTTTGATGCATGGACACACTACTTGTATTAAAAATTGAAAAAATAATGGTCGGTTACAAACTTGTCAAGGTTGACAATAAAAAAATTAAAAAAATAATTTTATTCAAGCAATTCGCTGCTAAACAGATTCAAACTCGCAACCTCAAACTCCATACACTCATCATATGACCACCCGAGAACCACGGGCCTAGCTGTTAATTTCAACCAAGGATATATCTTTATATTAAAACTTCACCATCCCCCAAAATCTATATTCTTGCATTATTATTATAGTACGATTTATTATTATTAATAAGTCTATATAATACATATGGGGGTTTTCTATTTAGAAATAAGTTAATATCTATATTTATTAAGCAATGATTATTAGTAATGATTTTATATATTAAGCAATGATTTTATTATTAAGAAATAATTTTATTATTAATAAAACTAGTGAAGTATAATAATAATGTGATTATTGAATTTATAAAAGTAGTGAAGTATTATTATAATAATAATAATGTGATTATCAATATTAGAAGTACAGATTATACCAATACTAAAATCTTTGCATAACATTAAGAGGAATAGTACATATTACATGTTCATTTTCATAAAATAAAAAAAACATAGAATGATTAATACAACCGACGCCTATTTTTTTGGCTCAGGAATCCCTAGCACTCGATAGTGATTTCGCTTATCGTGGTCGGTTTCAAAGCCACAAATTACACATTTTCGATGAGTCTTAGAAGGAATGATTTTCTCGAGTGCACTCTTGAATCTAGATTGTTTTTGCGGCCCTTTGTTTGAGAAATATTAGGCGGCAAAAACTCTTCTTCTTCTTCTTCTTCCACCTCTGCATCTTCATCGTCATTATCGTATCTCATATCATGATTTGGATCTCCAACTGTGCAATCAATGTCGTCATCTATCAGTTCAGTAATATTCTCATCCGGATCATACTTGTAAGACCCCAACTTATTATTAATGAAATTTAATTTTCTCTATTTATTATTTTGAAATAGTAAGGGTTGATTTGATTAATGTGGATAGTTATGGGTACAATACGCAAATATTTCAAAATAAGCAAGTGGTTATAAAATATTCATTGTTGTCGGAGAATATTCGTTTGGTCGTGGAATATTCTTGTTGTCGGGGAATATTCGTACGACGGCGCAGTCTTTTGTGGGCCCCATAACGAAAAGCGATTGGATGAAGAAAACGACAAATATAAGTTGTTTAAAAATAACAGCGTAGTTATTACTGAGATTATCTTGTTAAAATACTACTCTACGGCGGTTAAAACACAAGAAGACACCAGTATTGCACCAATTAGTGATTCTTACGTAAAAGCCACTACTCAATAATGGTTACTGATAATTACTGCTCAAAGATTTTATTGATTTAATAATTGTCGTGTTTGATATTTTATATTGTCATTGTTTCAATAATTGTCATTACACGTATTTTTCATTATCGAAGCTAATAATTCATATTATTTGAATAATATTATTAGATAACATTATTTGCAATGTCTAGAAAGTTCTGCCTAAGGAGAGTTTTGGTCACCTAATCAAGCTACAAGAAGGAGAAATTCTTATCGAAAAGCCCCCTTTCCTGAAACCCACCTCGGTTATCGATATTGTGATTCTGTAATATTATTTGTGAATAATTAATTATTGATTCATATGATGAGGAAAATATTGATTTTATGTGGATATAGATGGAAACAATTTTTAATGTGACAATTGTTGAAATTTGAAATTTTATCTTTTTTGATAAAATAATTCATTTAAATATATTATTATATTTTAATAATATAATAATGATGATATTTTTACAATGAATGTGGGATATATGAGTATATGTGGAGGAGGAGTTTTTGTTACCAAAAATATTTAAAGCATGTTTTATGTGTCATGTGGACCCCATTTCTTGATCGAAATTTGATTATAAATTTGTAAAATCGCCTGGTTATGGATTTCTACCAATTTCATTTGGAATTTGGAAAAATTTCTTCCGTAAAGTTGTAGAGAATTGAATTTCCTATAAAAATCGCGAGTTTTGAATTTTTCGACAAAAGGGCTATTTATTGTGAATTATCAAGTTCAAAACTCCTAAATAATTGATTTTGGAAGTTTAAAATATTTTAAATAACAAAAACGTTATTTTCATTATGGTGTGTTACACATGTGTGTTGAATGAGTGAATTCAGTTCTTGGAAGGTTGGCATAGGAAAATTTAATTTATATATTAATATTATATTAAATTTTCTGCTTTTGTTCTAAAGCATTTTCCTATAAATAGGTGCTTAGGTTAATTGAAAATTACACCGTAAATCAAGTTTTCTCTCTATATTATCGAGCGTATTCTTGTGAGTATTTTGAGTATATTTTGAGTATTGCTATATGGCAAGTTCAAGTCATAAATTTATATCCTGTTTTCAAATTTAAGACTTGATCTTTCGAGGTAAGGATATTATTTTTTAATGATATTATTTATTCTAATATCATTATGCTTTGAAGTATTGATCGAACTTTTAATCAAATTTGAAACTTTTAGTGTTCAATTTCTACTATTCACGATACAAAGACTATCCACGATATCGACACTTATTCATCTAAAAATGAAAATTTTTCTTTTCGTCTAAAATATCTATTCGGATACTAGCTTTTGATTGTATCCATGTTTTGATCATTCTTGAATTTTACACCACTATGATTATTTTTGAGGTATTGTTGGATATGGATAAAACAAAGCACGAATCCTTAATCCTTAATCCTTGTTATTTTGTTTCACCGGATTCGCTTTCTTTAAAATATTTTTCATCATCCTCGCCTTAAATGATGATATTATTGAATATCTTTGGCCCAGTAGTAAAGATGAATGATTTCGATGAATATCTTTGGCCCGTAGTGCAAAGATGAATGTGTATTTAGATGAACATGACCAATCGATGAATATCTTTGGCCCAGAGTGCAAAAAGATGAATATTTGATTCCAGATATATATCGATTGATGTTACAGGATAAAAGATGAGACGATGAACTTTTAAATTCATACATAAGAGATAGTAGTTAGCATTCTCTACTTAACTCTTCTAATGAATTATTCATACATAGAAGATAGTAGTTCAAGGTATGCTATAATTATGGAAAGGAAGGACATATCGCCGAGATCAGATTTCAGAATAAACCTAGTTCAATGGGGATTTGTGACTCAAAAGATCGTTCCCGTAAAAAGTCAAAGTCAATCTTCTCGGAAGAGCGCTTTGTCAGGATCGTCAAAATGCGAGGAACCCAAACGAGGTGATCACGGTAAGCTATTTATAAATTCTTGTTTATACCTTACTTCGATACCTGGCATACCCATTCATTTATCTCTCCGCTTGTGCTCAACGCTTAAACTTGACCGAGAAATTAGACTTTTATCTGTGAAAACTCCGTTAGAGAAACTTTCATCACATCCACTTTGCTTATAAATCTTGTTTGATTCAAGTTGGCACCATCACCTTACCTGGCCGACCTTATCTCTTTAAAGATACTTGCTTTTGATGTGATTTTAGGGATTGATTGGTTAACTACTCATCATGCCAAAATTGATTGTTTTTCGTAAGGTTGTTAGTTTTCATATTCTAACCAACCTTGTCAGTATGCGTAATTCAAACAACTAAACCATTAAAATCAATCACCGCCATATCTAATCATAAAGCTATTCGCTTATTAAAAATGGATGTCAAGCTTTCTTAGCCCATGTTATGGATTTGAATAAAGACACGCCAAATTTGAATAATATTCCCGTCATATCGACTTTCCCGCCAGATTTTCAAGAACTTCCTGCCTACCCCGTAACGTGAAGTTGAATTCTTTATTGATCTTGAACTCTTGCTTCATTCAGATAAGGTAAAGAAATTAAAGAAGGAGCTTTATACAAAGCCCATTTCTAAAACCCCATATCGAATGGCTCCTATTGAACTTCAGAGTTAAAGGTCCAACTACGAAAATTGTTGGACATCGGTTTCATTCTACTTAGTACATCTCCTCGATGCCCCTGCTTTATTCGTAGAAAGAAGAAAGACGGAGTATGCAACTTTAGATTGACTATCGAATCGAACCATGTCAACATCAAGAATAGGTATCCTCACCTTGTATTGATGACTTGTTTGACCGATTGCTGAGGGCACAATTTTTTTCAAAGATCGATCTTCGCTCGATATCATCACCAAGATTAGAATCGAGGATATTCCAAAGATCGCTTTTAGAACTCAAGACGGCATTATGAATTCTTAGTCATGTCTTTCGGATTGACTTTTACGGTCGAGTAAGAGGACTTTCAACACAAAAGTTTCAACGTTTTCCACGTAAAAGGAATCAATAATGCTCCCGCATGAGACGGAAGTGACACTTTCATGGATATGATGAACCGAGTATTCAAGGAATATTTGATCAATTCGTTGTTGTCTTTATTGATGACATCCTCATATATTCCAAAAGTCATGAAGATCATGAGCACCATTCGAAGTGGGTACTCCAAAGGCTTCGTGAAAACAAACTATATGCCAAATTAAAGAAATGCGAGTTCGCTTGAGAGAGTAGCAGATTTCGGGCACGTGTGTCAAAATACGGAGTATCCGTGGACCCGCCAAGATCAAGCAATACAAAGTCGAGCAACCCAAGCTTTGCATTATTACCGGCAAGAGTTTCATCGGGCTTAGTCGTTATTATCGAGATTCGTGGAAGGATTTTCTAATCGCTACTCCATTAACTCACCGACTTTAAAGATATAAAATTCGTATGGAACGAGGAATGCGAAGAGTTTCAAGAGCTCAAGAGGAGACTCATTTCGATGACTGTTCTAACAATACCATCTGGTTCGATGGATTTGTTATCTACAAAGCGATGCTTCCGCAAAGGGTTAGGATGTGTTCTCATGCAATGTGGGAAAGTCATAGCCTACGCCTCATGACAACTTAAAGAATATGAGAGAAATTATCCTACTCTATGATCTAGAGTCATGGCGCAATAAGCTTTCGCTACTTAAAGATATGGAGGCACTATCTATATGGGGAGAAAGTGGAGATATATTCGCACCATAAAAGCCTTAAATATTTTTCTTCACTCAAAAGAACTCAACACGCAGAATGACGCTGGCTCGAGCTATCGAAAGACTACGACCACACTATTCAATACCATCCCGAAAAACGAACGTGGTAGCCGACGCCACCGAGTAAAGATCATATGCGCAGAATGAGTGCGATGATGTCAAGTATACGATACAACTTTAATAGAAAAGTTAAGGTCGCTTTCAAGCCACCAATCCCTGAGTTGATGCGCGTGATATGAAGAAGAAAGTACAAGAAGGTGCTATTCCGTGCGTAGAATCGATGAAGAAGGAATACTTCGAGTCCACCTGCACTTCAGTCCCTAACGACTGATTTGAAGTACAAGATTATGATGGAGGCACACAATACACCATTTGCAAATCCATCTTGAAGTACCAAATGTATCGTTATCTTCAAATACATTTTGGTGGAACAATATGAAGAGAGAGATTGCAAAGTTTATCTCAACGTGTTTAACTTGTCAACGGTAGTAAAGCGCGAGCATCTAGTACCTAAGGGTCCATCAGAACCACTTGAGATTCCGAAATGGAAGTGGGAACACATTACCATAGATTTCAAGCATGTGTCTTCCTACGCTTTCAAGGCATCAATGCTATTTGGGTTATTATTGATAGATTAACCAAGTCCGCTTCATTTCTTGCCGATACTAAGACTTATTCCTTCAACGCCTTTGCAGATATATGTAAATGAGATTGTGAGGTTGCATGGCATGCCAAGATCCATAGTTTCGGCTTGCGACCCAAGATTCACTTCAAGATTTTGGGTTAGCTTAAAAAAAGCTATGGGCACGGAATTACGATTCGGGCTTCAATACCATCCTCAAACGGACGGACAATCGAGAGGACTATTCAAACTCTTGAAGATCTATTAAGACTCAGTCCTGACTTTCAAGGGCGCTTGGGATAAGTATTTACCATCGTGGAATTCTCCTACAACAACAGCTTATCGTGCAAGTATAGGTGTGGCTCCATTCAAGCATTATATGGACGAAAATGTCGCTTCCAAAGATGTTGGGACGAGGTGGGTGAAGCAACATTATTGGGACCCGAGTCAGTACGATAACTACGTAAAAGATCCAAATGATTCGATTAACGATACAAATGACACAAGATCGATAAAAGAGTTATGCGGATCTTCATCGAAAGGACGTGGAATTTAGTATGGGGATCATGTATTGTTGCGACTTCGCTCCATGGAAGGGAGTTACAAGATTTGGGAAGAGAGGAAAGCTCAATCCACGATTTATCGGTCCATTTCAAATTCTCGACCGAGTAGGAAATGTAGCCTATAGACTCGCGCACCTCCGAGTATGTCTCGTGTTCATAATGTGTTTCACATATCTCGTACTTCAGAAATATATGAAAGACCCGAACCACGTTATAGAAAGTTAGAAACTGGACGAGATAAGTCAAGACTTAACGATGAGGAGAGTACCGCCAAGATCTTGGATAGAAGGAGCATGTCCTACGCCGCAAAGGTCATACCACAAATTAAAGTTTTATGGAGGAATCATGCTATAGAGGAAATGACCGAATTGAAACGGAAATGAAAGCGAGGTATCCTCACCTTTTCAAAACACCGTGCACGATCGTCAATTTCGAGGACAAAATTTCATAAGGAGGGAGGTCAGAAGACCCCAACTTATTATTAATGAAATTTAATTTTCTATTTATTATTTTGAAATAGTAAGGGTTGATTTGATTAGTGTGGATAGTTATGGGTAAAATACGCAAATATTTCAAAATAAGTAAGTGGTTATAAAATATTCATCATTGTTTGGAATATTCATTCGTCGTGGAATATTCTTTGCCGTTTGGGAATATTCGACGACGACGCGCTTTTTTATGGGCCCCATAACTGAAAAACGATCGATGAAGAAAACGCACAAATATAAGTTGTTTAAAAATAACTGAAGTAGTTTTTACCATTAATACTATTAAAAATACTTTCTTAAGTTAAAACACAAGAAGATTACCAGTATTGCACCAATTATTGATTCTTACGTAAGAAGGCACTACTCAATAATGGTTACAGTAATTATCGCTCAAAGATTTTATTGATTTAATAATTGTCAAGCGTTGATATTATATATCATGTTGTTTCAATAATCACATTACACAAGATTTTTCATTATCAAAGCAATAATTATATTATCCGAATAATATTATTAGATAACATTATTGGCAATGTCTAGAAAGTTCTCGCTTCTAAGGAGAGGTTTGGTCACCTAATCATGCTACCAAGAAGAGCGAGAAATTCTTATCGAAAGCACCTCTTTCTAGGAACCTGCTTGGTCATCAATATCAGGATTCTCGTAATATTATTTGTGAATAATTAATTATTGATTCATATGATGAGGAAAATATTGATTTTATGTGGATATAGATGGAGAAAATTTTTAATGTGACAATTGTTGAAATTTGAAATTTTATCTTTTTTGATAAAATAATTATTTAAATATATTATTATATTTTAATAATATAATAATGATGATATTTTTACGATGAATGAGATATATGAGTATATGTGGAGGAGGAGTATTTTTGTTACCAAAATATTTAAAGCATGTTTTATGTGTTGGGTGGACCCCATTTCTTGATCAAGTTTGATTATACCAGAAAATCGTCTGCTTGTGGATTTCTTGGCCAATTTTTGTTTGGAATTTAGAAAAATTTCTTCAGAAAGTTGTAGAGAATTGAATTTCCTATAAAAATTGTGAGTTTTGAATTTTCCGACAAAAGGGCTATTTATTGTGAATTATCAAAGTTCAAGTTCAAATAATTGATTTTTGAAAGTTTAAAATATTTTAAATAACAAAACGTTTTTTTTCATTATGGTGTGTTACACATGTGTGTGAATGAGCTGAATTCAGCTTCGAAGGTTGGCATAGGAAAATTTAATTTATATATTAATATTATATTAAATTTTCTACTTTTGTTCTAAGCATTTTCCCATAAATAGGGTGCTTAGGTTAGAATTGAAAATTACATCGAAATTGAAGTTTTCTCTCTATATTATCGAGTATTCTTGTGAGTATTTTGAGTATATTTTGAGTATTGCTATACTTGCAAGTTCAAGTCATAAATTTATATCCTGTGTTTCAAATTGTAAGTACCGATCTTTCGAGGTGAGGATATTATTTTTTAATGATATTATTTATTCTAATATCATTATGTCAAGTATTGATCTCAACTTTTAATCAAATTTGGAACTTTTAGTGTCTGGGTTACTATTCACTTATACTAAGACTATCCACGATATCTGATATTATTCACTTAATACTAAGACTATTCATCAAAAATAAAATTTTCCTTTTCGTCTAAAATATATATATCGGATACTAGCTTTGATTGATCCATGTTTTGATCATTCTCAATTTTACACCACTATGATTATTTTTGAGGTATTGTTGACATGGATAAAACAAAGTACTTAATCCTTAATCCTTAATCCTTGTATTTTGTTTCAATCGATTTCGCTTTAAAAATATTTTTCATCATCCCCATCCTTAAATGATGATATTATTGAATATCTTTGGCCCAGTAGTGCAAAGATGAATGATTTCGATGAATATCTTTGGCTCAGTAAAAGTAAAAGATGAACACGTGTTTAGATGAATACTAATTAATCGATGAATATCTTCGGCCCAGAGTGCAAAGATGAATATTTGATTCCAGATATATATTGATTGATGTTACAGGATAAAAGATAGATTTATGAACTTTTTAAATTCATACATGTAAGATAGTAGTTTGCATTCTCTACTTAACTCTTCTAATGAATTATTATTTCACCATGAATATTGATTTAAAACTTGTTGCCTATCAGATTCTATTAGATTTTTCCCCTCGTCAAGACTAACGATAATTTGTTGTATATTATCTTAGTCATAATATTCTTTATCGGGCTAGTTGAGCTCACCCTTTTCCTTTTTTGTTCTATTTTTCTTCTCGTGATGCGAGAATATAATGAGTACGAGCCTGGGGTATGGAATGAAGGTTCTAGAGAGAGTTGTTTAGTAGTCCTCACCATTTTTGTAAAATAATGTATCAATAAATGTGATGAGGATTTATTTGAGTATAGATATTGTGTAAGATAATATTTGTATTCAAACTCACGCTTTCCGTTGTAATAATAAAGTTGTAGTTATTTCGCATCATGTATCGACAACTCGTAATGGGTGATGTATACCTATTTTTGGGGGCGCCACAACATCGGGTCAACCAACTCTTTCCTCGTGCATTCAGCTTTAAGAACAATTTTATAACCTCCTGACTAAATAAGCCGCTTTTGTTCGCTAACTCCTCGTAATCACCCATCAAATGATTATAAATAAGATTGCTTGATTTTGTTCAAGTCGCAGATGTGGAGTTAAAGAGTAAGTCTTCACCATCGCTTTTGTTCAAGGCTCTCATCCAATCAGATGAAGGATCATGCCTCATTTAAAGATTTGTGAAATACTTTTTGCTATGAAATATCTCAAGATGTGCCTCGCATAATTCACCGTGAGTGAGAAAAACATTTGCGCTTATATGTTACATCGATCCCAGCTTGTCGATTGTTGACAACTTCTTTATATCTTCCACCACTTTCAACCAGCATTTGCATTATACACTCGCATTAACCTTAGTAGATCGTTGACACACAACTCACTAAGTTTATGAACATTGTATTTCATGGAATCGACGAATCGACGCTTGAAAACTCTAAACATCTCTTTGTGGTACACTTGTGCAAAGCATGAACTTCTAAAGATGAATCGAGTACCATAATCCTTTTATGATGTTTTGTTATGTAGTGGCTTTCCTCTCCTCGATAAACCGCCTTTCTACAAATTTTCGACTAAGAAAGACAAAACATAAGCATACCCGGCTGATGCATTAACATACTCATCAAAAGGCATTCATGCTCTCGCTTCTTCCAAACCGTAGTCATTCCCGCAAAAAATATCTCTTTGATATGCCGAATCCATTTCTCAGCCGTCAGAATCATACAAACTTCCAAGCCATTCATCGTATACAATTCATAGAACTTATCGTAATATGCCAACGCTTCTTCAAATTCCTCGATGGACAATGAGTTATACATTACGCTTGTTAAAATCATTTTTGAACGATGGGTGCTCGTAATAAACATGATGCAATTTTTCGTGAAATTTATTGCTAATATGCCAAGAACACAAAAATAATTGGATTTAACACGCCCTATACGACTTCGAAGCAAGAGGTAAACAAATACCTCGATGGGGGTCCCACAAATTCCACAAATTCCCAATACACACAACTCAATGAAGGGCTTGGGGAAACAAACTAATTATGTTGTACAAGAGAGCTACATACCCACCCCACAAGTAATCGAGGAGAGCCCCATTCCCACCACCCAAGCTTCACGAGAGTGTTACATTCCAACCTTCCAAACCTATGAGGAGTGTTACATTCCAACCAACTCTTCATTTCATGGACTTTCCGACGCCAAGAGGATCTAGTTCACAAAAGGTATATATAGTTATGTTAATAAGCGATGGTTTTAATTATTATCATATATAATAATAATATACATTTGGTCTCAATCATGTACAAGACGCGGGAGACCACATCTCTTATGGACCAAAAAGGGTCCTTATCCAAAAGACTTAAAGATCGGAAGGAGACATTTGTAAATAAACATATGTTTGGAAACGTAGGCACCGTAAGGCGATTTATATCCTTTATCACATCCGCGCCAGCTTATATGAATTAGAACACAATGCAAAGGCAATCCTTAGGGCTCGGGAGTTGATATTCGAGTACGCCATCGACGCTTAATATGTTGTTCTACGAGACGAGAGAGAATACTACAAGTCGCGGGAATACAAAGGTGGTCCCACTTGGTTTCATGAATTCATTCTTCACGTGATTCTTAAGGTACTATGTGCCTCTCGACTAACGTGAATAATGCATGGAGTTTTACATGATCCGTATGTTAACCAAGATGTCGGTCCACCTTACACGAATGCAAATACATATTCACGCCGGTGTGTAGTACCAATCAATGCCATTTTGTCTTGTTCCTATTCGCAGCTGAAGATCGATGGTTACCATAATCGACCCGCACTACTGAATGACACTAAGTATATTAAGTTATATGAAATGTACCGTAATTCAAGTAAAGTCATGGGATGTTTAGTTTTAAAATATTTTAATTTTATAACGCCCTTTAATATTAAAAATTATTAACCAACTACTTTGTACATACGCAGTACATTTGATACCATTTTGTTTATGTAAATGGTAATCCGACATGAAGAGTGGCCCAAATGGTAATCCTACCTCACAGCACCTTAAAGATTCGAATCAAACAACACAACAACTCGGGATCGTGGCATTTTGTATGCAAATATGTCGACCGCTTCGTTAGTAGCCAATGGTAATATTTTTTGAAGAGAAGTGGTCCTCGAAGATGTCACAGCCTTTTCGTTATCACATAGTCGCATTTTAGTTTCTACAAGAAATCCGCAAGATTACTTCCTACCGAGATATGTAACTTATCCAACGTTATCTAATGTGCATATTAATTAATAAGAATGTCTATTTAGTTGAACTTTACGGGATTTCAAATTCACAACTTAGTAATATGAATATTATCAATCACATAAAACCACTTCATATTATTAATAATACGAAATTTTTTATCTATTTTGTTGAACTGTATGGATATTTTTATTCGAACTAATATTAATAATCACATTATTTATATTAATATTAAAAATCATTATTAATATTATTTTAATAATAGTAATACATGAATATAATAATAATAGTAATACATGAATATAAAATCATTATTTATATTTTATTAAAGAATGATATTTTTTTAATATATTAATAATCCTTTTATTGATATTATTACAAAAATAAGAAAAATATTAAAGGGATAATAATAAATATAGATATTAACTTATTTCTAAATAGAAAACCCCCATATGTATTATATAGACTTATTAATAATAATAAATTGTAATATAATAATAATGCAAGAATATAGATTTTGGGGGATGGTGAAGTTTTAATATAAAGATATATCCTTGGTTGAAATTAATAACCAGGCCTGTGGTGCTTCTGGGTGGTCATACGACGAGTGTAATGGAGTTTGACCTTTATGCGAGTTCGAATCGCTTAGCAAATAATTGCTTGAATAAAATCATTTTTAATTTTTATATTGTCACCGCGATGTCAGTATTCTACGGCCATTTTTTTTCAATTTTTAATACCACCAGATTACCAGATTTACCGGAATTTTTTTATTATTTTAATGCCAAACCAGATCAAACTGCACTCTACGTGAGAAATAAAAAATTAAAAAATGTGTGTTCTAGAGGCTCTTCCTACGATTATTTTATTATTTTAATGCCACCAGATCACTGCATCTTAATAGTGAGAAATAAAAAAAAATTTAAAAAATGTGTGTTTCTAGAGAAGCTCTTCCTACGATTATTTTAATAATAAATATTCACTTTTATAACTATAACGATAATATAATTTTACGCGGCCTCACTTATTAAAATAGGTTCTGAGATGTAAATAATTAGGCACAACAACCTATGTTTCAGCTTATCAAATAGAAAAGTTAATCGCAGCCCATCAATTCAATTTATCAATCTGCTTTAAAAGCGTACAATGACAAGATTATAAAAGAACCTACTGCTAAGGGCCATTCTCTCTATATATATATATATATAAAATGTGTGCCAAAACCAAATCACCCGCCACAATCTTGGTACGTACAAACCCTGAGGTTGACCACACCTTGCTATTTCTTTTTATTTTTACGTTCCATTTTTGGATTCATATCCATTTTACGCCTAATGTTCAGTCATTGCGTCTAATATTGTAATGACAAACCACTAACCAGTACTCATGCGGGAGTTTGACACAAATTGAAGCTAAGGACGAAATTGTCACTGCACTACAAAACCGAGGATCAAATTTGAATTTTATCCAAACCAAAATGCATGTAGATACAATTAATGAGACGTACGTCCGTTGTTGAATCAGCCTGGTCTGCCTAATGTGAACTCCAAGCTTGGATTTTTCTGATCCAAACTGGACCCCAAGTAACTCTTTCGCCGTGAAGAATCGCATTCCTGCAATAAATTGAGCATTACCCTAGCTTATAACTGAACCAAATGGATGCCTCATTTTTTATTTCATGAATTGCTCCATGCATTTTATTGAAAATCTTAAAATGATTGGAACATTTTAAGTTTGTTTTTGGGTCAGAATCGAATGCCTTAAGTAAGATATATGAAGCTCATATATGCTTCGGTCTTCACCAAATGTATGAAACTCATGCAAGGGAATCTAGTACTTAAATTTCAGATGAGTTTCTATTTTAAAAAATCCGTTATATATAGAATTTTACATACCTCAATCTGGTGCCCAGATCTTTGCTGTGATGAAAAGGTCGAGAACGGTCTGATCCCATCAACGTGATCGATGGAGTTACTCTGCAACCAATCCTCTCTATTGCTGGAAATGTTTGTAAAGCATGCATCACAGTTAGCTAGTTTTATAAAAAATGATAAACTAAAATTAGAGCTAGGAGAAGGTGAAATTTAAGCCCTATGATTTAGCTTATTCCATGCATGATAAAATATTAATCAGATTCAAAAGATAAGCATGGGATTTTGTTAGTCCATATAGAACTAATACTGTTATAGAATTTTTATGGCGAAATGTATTATGAATGTGTACGTATATTTAGGACTACAATTCATCCCACTTTCATCAGATTTTCTCAATGCATATTTAGCGTCACAAATATTACATTAGTAATAGATAAAATTCATTGTAAATAATATTATCATAATTATACCATCATTGAAATTAATTAATATTGTGTCGTTAAATATATATCAAGAGAAAGAAGTTGAGAAAAAGATGTAGTACTGAAGATAATCATAGTCCATATATATATTTACCTTCCAAAGGGGGAAAGCATGTCTTTTATATCCTAGACAATATTGATGCAAACTAATATTAACCCTTGAAGCTGAAATGCAAAGTCTCGCAAGGCAATTGAGACTCACTATATATATAATATGGGTGATATGATATCCGAGTAAAAATGACGCTACATCTTGGACGCAATTCTACATCTTGATTCTTGGTCCTGATTTGTGAACGCAATTCTACATCTTGGTCCTGCTATTAGGCACACCACATACTCCAGAGGGGAAGTACCACTATCAATGGTAGAGGTCTTGTACTCGGGTCCAAGAAATAACCCTATGGCTATGGTCACACTTTTTTAGCAAAAATAAAATAAAATAAAAAATGACCAACCAGAATAATATACATTTAACACTTCTACACTTCTTGTGTAGCAACACTTAATATTTTAAATAATATTTATTGTTAAAAATATTATTTTTTGTCTGACAATATTCATCCAACACTGCAATGTCAAATGCTCCATATGATCTACGTCACCCAGTATAAGTTGTCCACGTGTTACAACACATAAAAAACGATAATGTAAAACGTATAGACATATAAGGAAGTAGACTTGATCAAAAAATTGTTTTAGCTTCTTTTATGCCATATTTATAACTTAGTTCAGGACATATATATACTTAAAGGTATAGTTTCTTACTCTTTTTTTCTTTCAAAAATACTTAATTATAAGTCCTCGAATTATTAGCTTTGGGCAAGAACTGAGATAAATGACCTTATTTTATGTCTAGTCCGAAAACAGATGGACGCATGCAACATATATATATGCCTTGTCAATCTGAAAACATCACATAACAAGGCTTCGATCAATTCTAGAAAGAATTCATTTTGTTTGAGTTCTTCTTTCATACTTAATTATTGATTGGCTTATCACTTGAAGGGGTTGATATATTTCCAGTACAATAACCTGTTCTTTTAGTTGGAATATATATATATATATATATATATATATATATATATATATATATATATATATATATATATACCATATATATACGTACCTAGTGAGTATTGACCACTCTTACAATCCATTATAATATATGAAAGTTTTTTTCTATAATATTTCTAGTATATATTTGGGATGTGTTAGAATTAAAAATTGTCATTGTAGAAATGTAACATAGGGAGCAATAGGATCCTGTGATAATAAAAGGATTAATTTTACACATACCAATTGGCACACCATATGTTCCTTGAAGCCAGAAGACAATATATAAGAATGACACATTAAGAATTTTAAATAATTAATTCATAATTTAAAAATAATAATATATCTCTAATTTTAGAATAATTTTTTTAAAAAATGTATTTAAATTGGTG
>CM035169.1:29371291-29597688 GCA_020205615.1 Panax quinquefolius | reverse complement strand
AGTTAAATCAGACTTTTAGGAATGGAGAGCTCTTAAGTCAAGGTACTGGTCCTTTTTTGGTCATATATGTCCTCGTGTAGAGAATAAGAACTAGACTAATAGACCAACTGATTATTTAGTTAATAATATAAAATGTCATTAACTGTAGCAATAATATGAAATTATTGATAGTACGTAGTAGTTCCAAAGAGAAAAGATAAAGTAATATTTGCTTTTCTTTTATCCGATTTATTTAGTGTTTGATTATTTTTGTTGGTTGCTTTATGTTATAATATCCTAATCAAAGCTGCTGCATATCTAATATCAGGTGAAATCTTTCAAACAAAAAAGATATATAAAAAAACACACACACATAAGAAAGAAGAAATTAATTCTAAGGACAAAGCAAAAGCTGCCACAAGAACCCTTTTATTCTTCAAAAACGGTGGACGTGGGTTTGCATTTCTAAGTTGGAACGTACCATGCAAAAGTTAAAGGAAACAAAATAATCTACAGATTTAATAATTAGCAAATCATTGTAAATATATTCCAAAGTCTACGTGTGTGTGCAGTTACACTGAAATTCTGTTCCATTATATGATACTCATATGTTCACAATTATAAGATTATTATTAATATTTAAAAATTAATTAAAGATACTTTCATCAATTAATTAAGTGTGCGTGTACAGTTACACTAAAACGCACTCTTTTCGTTTTAAATTATAAAATTTTATTAATATTTAAAATTAAACCTGAGACGTTTTCAAACTTATAATAAAAAAAATTATTGAAAATTGTGATACAATAATTTTATAATTTTTAATACTTTTAAATAGTTTACATATTTATTATTATATTAATAAAAATTAAAAAAATCTGTATCAATTATAAATTTAAAAATATTTTGCATCGACTTCGAAAAGGGTAATAATTTTATATCTCAGAATAGATGGAGTATTTGTATAAAGATCATATACATTTATATATGTTACCTTGAAGAGTTTCTCCAAAGAGTAGTAGATGGATAGTCCGAATCACGGTGCAAGTTAGATCCATCAGATGGCCGCCTCGGATCTATAAACCGGCGCAAACTGGCCGCATGGTGCTCGCCAGAGCTGCCCAAAGTGGAGAGGTCTTCTTCTCCAGAGCCGTCGGATTGGCCTTCATTCATGAAAAACCCATAAAATATATTGCAAGGGTTTATAATGAGATGGAAATGTGGCATGAGAGGGTAAGGAGAAAATTAAAAGTAAGTAAAGGTGTATTATTAAAGAAAAAGCTGATGAATTAAAGCAAATTAGCAAATACTACAAATTAGTAGTAGTAGTACGTACCTGAAGAAGCTGCAGGCTTGTCAGTTGTTTTAACAGTTCGATACATCTGCAATTATTTAAACGGTCATAATGAAATACTCCATATATCTTAGAGATGGATTAATTATAAACAGAATGGAAAAAGGAAAAATATTTTTGGGAAATGAAAAACACAATTCATCTACTAGTAGTATTAATTACGTATACTCCTATTATACTACTACTATTATCCTTTTATATATATATATATATATATATATATATATATATATATATATATAGGAATCCATCCACAATAACTCATTGCCATTGACATGAATCTTATAACAACCCACTTTGGATAATTGATCGATCAACTTATTGGAAAGGCCTAGATTGAATGTCATAAATAGTCGAAAATGCCTACCAAGCACAAGTTTTACCCTTTTTTATATTAATATATCAAGACTATATTATAATCGTTGTCATTTTAATAATTTTAAAACAATTTTTTAATATTAAAATACTCCCGCCGGCACAACTTGTACCGGTCAGGTATTTTTTTTAAGCATTTCGCTATTATATGGGATGACTCAACACATTAAAGTTGCATTAAAAAAATAAAAAATAATCCGACCAGTACAAACTGTACCGACTGAGAGATATGAGAATAGTGAACTTTATTAAAATCCTTGAGAAAACATTAATATTTTTATTCGGGATGTCAAAAAAATATGTCAAGTTCAGACAATATATTTCTTATCAACTAGCCAAATTAATAAAAAAAATATGTCAAAACAATATATTTTAACTAATTAACAATAAAAAATATATGTCAAAATAATATATTTTTAACTAATTAACAATAAAAAAATATATATCAAAACAATATATTTTTAACTAATTAACAATAAAAATATATGTCAAAACAATATATTTTTAACTAATTAACAATAAAAAATATATGTCAAAACAATATATTTTAACTAATTAACAATAAAAAAATATGTCAAAACAATATATTTTTAACTAATTAACAATAAAAAAAATATATGTCAAAACAATATATTTTTAACTAAATAACAATAAAAAAAATATGTCAAAATAATATATTTTAACTAATTAACAATAAAAAAAATATATGTCAAAACAATATATTTTTAACTAATTAACAATAAAAAAATATATGTCAAAACAATATATTTTTAACTAATTAACAATAAAAAAATATATGTCAAAACAATATATTTTTAACTAATAAACAATAAAAAAAAATATATGTCAGAACAATATATTTTTAACTAATTAACAATAAAAAATATGTCAAAACAATAATTTTTTTTTATTAATTTGACTAGTTAATTATATATGTCAATTTTATCATTTAATTAATTAGTTAAAAATATATTATTTTGAGACCACGGCACTTTTTATCATACTATAAGTTTTCTCAAGGATTTTAATAAAGTTCACTATTCTCATCTCTCAGCCGGTACAGTTTGTATCGGTCCGATTATTTTTTATTTTTTTAATACAACTTTAATGTGCCAAGTCATCCCATATAATAGAGAAATGCTTAAAAAAAAAAATATCCGACCGGTACAAGTTGTGCCGGCTGGAGTATTTTAATATTAAAAAATTGTTTTAAAATTATTAAAATGACAACAGTTGACCATACAGTGCAATATATTAAAATAAAAGCCGGTAAAACTTGTGCCGACCAAAGAGGCATTTCATTATTTACGACATTCAATCTAGCGATTCCAATAAGTTGATCAATAGTCTAAAAAGTGTATTGTTATACTAAAGATCCACGCATAATAGGTTGACTTGGATGAATTCTCATATATATATATATATATATATATATATATATATGTGTGTGTGTGTGTGTGTGTGTGTGTGAAGTTTTGGCCTTGATCGATATTATTATCATTAATCACGAGGTAGATATATGATTGATAAGCTAGCTAGCTGTATTACTTGCTACACTATTATTGAGAACTGATGACTTTCCTACTTTTGTCTGTTACTACTAGTAGTAAGTAGAGAGAGGAATATCATTCTTTTCTCTCTCAAACTCACTGGTGACTGACCGGTAGGTCTCAGAAGATCTGGCTTCTTCTTACTGGAGTAGCATATCTTACTACTACTATTCTTCTTTAATTCATTAATTCACTGCCCTAATTTCATCGGCTACTGTGCCGGAGGGATAGACCGAGACTGGTCCCATAAATTAATTTATAAGGGAGTTGATATTTTCATTTTTTCCGACCACAGTTGTATCATGTATATTAAAAATTATACGATTTACATTGAAAATATTATTTCTTTTAATTAATTTAGAGAGAGGAAGAAAGAAATTGAAAGAGGGAGTTCGAATTGAGATGGATAAGTTTTCTTCTCATCATTTTGTATGGTGTACCTACCTGTAAATGGCTCTTGACATGGGCAAGTGTAAGATCTTTGACATCCATGAGCTCAAGAACTGACTTTGGTGTTGCCCCTACATAATTTCACAACCATTCAATTATACTTATACATAATAGTAGTATAAATTTATAAAACAAAAAACCCTTAAACTAATTAAAACATGTAATTAAGCTAATGATAATAAAAAGATGAAAAAAATATCTATTTACTTTCATGGCCACCAAGTAGCTCAACGGCGTGAACAAAACGGGCATGGAGGGTGCTGGTCCATCGCATCCTGGGTGCCCTCATGCTCCGTTTTGCCGGGAGCTTAGGAAGAAATCTTGATCTCGACATGGCGTGATGATGAGAAGCCTCAGAAGCCCCTACTCCAAACTGGTTGATGTTGTTGTGGTGGTGATGATGATAGGCTGAGAGTCCGTTAAACCTCGTGGCAGCTCCGGATACGCGATAAGCCGCCGAGGAGGATTCATTCGGCCTAGCGTTATTTAGGATGGATGATGACATATGATCCAAATTAGCACCAAAATAAGGCGAGTGAGAGGAAGAATTAGAAGGATAAGAGGACATTGGATAGAAGCACATCTTTGGATCTTTCCTCTATGATTATGATCCAAAGGTAAGAAGGGAAATGTGCGGTTGTGATAGACCGGAATGCCCTTTATCGGCCTTAAGGCGCCGTCCGATGATGGCAATACATCGAGTAATGAAGCCCCATGGTTTATGTGATTTAAATGGCTATTGTTGGATTGGTTTTGATGAAGATGATGAAGACGATGTTGAAAAGGGTTTATTTGTGGTTCTTGAGCTCCTCCATTTCTTTGGTTGTGGGTATTTGCCGGATGTGTAAGGGAGAGCTCAGTGAAAGAGGCGGTGGTCGTCGTCGGGTTTATTTTACTATTTGATATTGTTGAAGAGGAGGAGAAGGAAGTAGTATTGGGAAGACTGATGTGGAGTGAAAGATCAGGAGCAGCTGCTTGTGAGTTTGTAGTATTGGGCTCTAGGAAAATCCCTTTCAAGGGCATTTTCTTTTTATTTTTCGCTAGTTAAACAAAACTGATACGCAAAGAAATTATGAATGAAGTACTGATCTCACACTTTGCCTTTCTCTCCAATTTGACAAATTAATTAATTAACCCAAACAAATTAAAAGAAGCAAAAGAGATAAAAGAAAGGAAGAACTCAAATTACTTGGAGTCTCGGCACTTCTGATGGCCGGGTGGAAAATTAAGGTTGAAGGAATTGGATCGAGAAGTGAAAGGAGTGCATGTTCTTATATTAATACTTTTCTCTGGATTCTATATATATCTTCCCCTCCAAAAGAAAGTAGATATGATGATGAAGTGTGTATGAAATGGAAATGGAAGGAAAGTGAATAATTATTAAAGAGGAATTGAATTCCAGAAAGGGGTTGAAAGGAAAAGAAAGAGGAGGGGCCGGGGATTTGGGTGTGGTGTGGTAGTAGAAGTAGTAGTAGTCTTCCTCGAGAGTATATCTCGGAAAATGACACGAGGGGAGAAATTAAAACGTACAACCTTCCTCTTTCTCTCTCCTCTTCTCAAACCTCAAAACAAAAACACAGACGAGGGAAATAATAATATTGTACGACTAATTTTATATACAAAAATACTAGTAGCTATTATCTCATGTACTGTATTGAATGATAATTAAAAAATAATGTAAAATATTAATCAAAGTAGAAAAATGCTAAATAAATGAATTAAAAAAAATAGGCAAATGTCTGGTTAATTGTTTTGGAGAGAGAAAGAGATTTTTCTTGTGTGATTGATTCCTTTCCCCCCACTCTCCTCGCTCTCTGATACACACACAGTAGTAGTACGTATTTAATAAAGTGCATTGATTAAATTCTATTTTTACGCTACAGTGCTCAGAGGCACATTTTAAGTACCATTTATAAACGGTAATTAATATTGTACTAACTAAATTAGTTATATGTATTTCTCATGAGATATCGGACACTTACATATACTGTACGTATACGACTCCATATACTATAATCAACTTGTGTATGTATGTGTGTTCGTATCCTACTATTAAGTAAATACTCCTCCATTTCTATGTCATTACACATTTCACTCAATTTTGTCCAATACATATTTAGAGACAAATATTTCTTTTGATTTGTAATGTTATTTAATTAATTCAATATTTATGTTATTAATTAAATGTGTATTAAGTAAAATATATAATGGAGGAGATCTTAATCCCAAATTACCTATCATATTAGTAATCTCGTTAAGAACTGAATGTCACTTAATATATAATTAGAGCAAATTAATTATGTAATGAATTAAAAAGTAGCATTATCTCAAATCTTGGGACTATGGGGGAGTAAATAAAATAGTAGTAATAGAGATATAGTAGACCCATTGACTTAAGGAGGAGACAGAGAGAGCCACAAAGGTGTGTTTGTTTGGTAGCACTAGGAAATAGGGAATAGCATATGGTTAACATGCGTAAACCCAAATAATCCCCATGTACAAATTACTAATATAAATAAATATAAGAGTAAAACCTTCTAATTCCCTTTCATACTCCCAAATATTCCCTTCTAATCTT
This sequence comes from Panax quinquefolius, assembly GCA_020205615.1. Lineage (NCBI taxonomy): Eukaryota > Viridiplantae > Streptophyta > Magnoliopsida > Apiales > Araliaceae > Panax > Panax quinquefolius. The sequence goes on along the minus strand of CM035169.1, from coordinate 29,591,402 downwards.
TCAACAACTTTGTCTGGCATCTTGGGTTTTTATTATGTCACATGACCCCTCAACCCAATTAAACCCTCATCGACTCCAACCCCCACCACAGTTTTAGGGTTTCAAAACCCTCTGAATCAATGGCTACATATTCATTTTATATTTGAAGATCCTTCTTCTACATATTTTGCCGAGTAATTACTTCTCTGGCTCGTTTAATGCCTCTTTCTGTACCGGAGATTAACAAACTACTATGTTCTAGGGTTTCTAAATTTACAAGTACGTACTAGTATATTTTCTCCATATATTATTTTTCACCTAGGGAATTTAAAATATACTACCTCCATTCCATAATAATTGACTTTAGAAGAAAAAATTTGTTCCAATTTATTTGTCGTTTATAACTTTCTAAGAGAATAAATTATTTACTTTCTTATATCATCCCTAACTTCTCCCATTGTTCCAAAAAAACTCTTATATTAGTAGTTTTCAACTTCCCATAAAGGGTAGCGATGAAATTTCATACAAAATTTAATTATTAAATAATTTTCTTAATTCATGTGTATGAAATTAAAACGACTATATATTATTATGAAACGGAGGTAGTACTACAATATAATGTGCCACCATTTTTAGTGTTGTACTAAATGACACGGGTAGTCCACATACGGTGTTTGGATGGGGCATTAAATACAAAAATATACTATTGTAGTACTCCCTCCGTTCCTAAATAAGTGTCGTTTAAAGTTTTTGCACATGGATTAAGAAAGTCATTTAATGTTATCATTTAATAATTAAAATCTGTGTAAAATTCTACCACTACCCTTTTATGGGAAGTTGAAAACTATTAATACTAAGGGTGAGAATTTCTTGGAACAATGAGAGAATGTATGGGTTATATAGAAAAGTAAATAATATATTCTCCTAGAAAGTGTATGTGACGCCCCCAAAATTAGGTATACGTCACCCATCTTGGGTCGCCACTTACATGGTACATAAATTCAAATACAACTTACTAATATAACTGTCGTGTACAATACGATATAAACTGTGAGTTTGAATACAAATATTGTCTACTAGATATTATACAAACTCAAAAGGAGTCATCATTTCAATTATTATCACACTATTTCACAGAATAGTGAGGACTACTAATGCTATCTTCAGGACCATCACTCATTTTCCCAACTCGTCCCATCTATATTCTCATTTCAAGAAACAAACGGTGAAAGAAAGGGGTGAGCTCAACTAGCCCAAGAAGAAATATTTATGACTAAGATAATGCGTAATAAATTATCATTAGCCTTCAATGAATGTTAAACCGATAAAATACAATAGACAACCGGTTTAACTGCAGTTTAATACGTGCAATCCATTAAAAGAGTCAAGTAGAAAATAAAGTTTACTATCTTTTAGGTTTTAAAAGGTTTTCATCATCATCGTTATAATGAGACTCAAACTTTAAATAATAAACCACAATATCTAATCATCCCTCGCACTACTGGCCAAGGATTTTCATCAAATTATCAATGGTCATGACTATACCGAATCACCCCCCGGTCATAATCATACCAAAACTATCCATCATCGCATTACTGTGCCACCGAGGACTTTTATCACATCATTTATAACAAGTCATGTTTATACCGAATGATCCCTCGGTCATAATCATACTAAGTTCATCTATGCACATAAGCCAAAGATAACATAATATATCATGAGAATGATGATAATGACATAATAATTCAATAAAACAAGTTCAAGAATTATTTTATCCAGAATTAAGAACGCCCAAATTGTCAACAAGAATCTTTGTTTTGTAGAGTAAAATTCAAGAATGATCAAGAATATTTTCATGAAAAGATATTGGATGAAACGCAAATATCAAGGATATTCTACTAATTTCATGGAGTATAGAAGTCAAAGTTTTAACCAACCGGGTATAATAAAGAATGGAATAACAAAAGAAATCACCATGCATGCCGTATGACGCCCTCAAAATTAGTATACGCCACCCATCTTGGGTCGCCACTTACATGGTACATAAATTCAAATACAAACTTACTAATATAACTGCAGTGTACAATACGACATAAACCGTGAGTTTGAATACAAATATTGTCTACTAGATATTATACAAACTCAAAAGGAGTCCTCATTACAACTATTATCACACTATTTCACGTAATAGTGAGGACTACTAATGCTATCCTCTCGGACCATTACTCTGTTCCCGACTGTCTCCCAAATTTATGTTCTCATTTTCAAGAGAAAAAAGTGAAAGAAAGGGTGAGCTCAACTAGCCCAAGAAGAAATATTATGACTCAAGATAATGCAGTAATAAATTATCATTAGCCTTCAACAAAGTTGTTAAACCGATAAAATACAATAAATAGGCAACCAATTTAATCATAATGAATACGTAATCCATTAAAAGAGTCAAGAGAGAATAAAATCTACTATCTTTTAGGTTTTAAAGGTTTTCATCAATTTTTATCATTTGAGACTCAAACTTAATAAATAAACCACCACATCTAATCATCCCCGCATTCTACGGCCAAGGATTTTCATCAAATTATCAATGGTCACGACTATCTTGAATCACCCCGGTCATAATCATACCAAAAACTATCCATCATCTTGCATTACGTGCCATGAAGACTTTTATCACATCATTTATAACAAGTCATGATTATACCGAATGATCTCGGTCATAATCATACTAAGTTCATCTATGCATCGTAAGCCAAAGATAACATAATATATCATGAGGATGATGACAATGACATAATAATTCAATAAAACAAGTTCAAGAATTATTTTATCCGAGAATTAAGTAACGCCCAAATTGTCAACAAGATCTTTGTTTTGTAGAGTAAAATTCAAGAATGATCGTAAGAATATTTCCATGAAAAGATCTTTGGATGAAACGCAAATATCAAGGATATTCTACTAATTTCATGGAGTATAAGTCAAAGTTTTAACCAATTGGGTATAATAAAGAATGGAATAACAAAAGAAATCACCACGACGCAGATGCATAGACAGACAAAGTTATTCCAATGTAATAATAATAATTCGAACCAGTCGTGAAATTCACACGGCATGTGATGATCCAATAGAATAATAAATCTTTGAATAATAAACAATGGAACTGTGTCCTGTAAAACACACGCATGACAGGATATTCCAATGTAATAATAAATGCGGAATAATAAACAATGGAACTGTGTCCGTGTAAAACACACGCATGGATATTCCAATGTAATAATAAAGAATAGAATAATGAAGAAGATCACCAAGTATAGGGGATTCCATGTATACAAAAGTTATTCCACAGAATAAATAAGGATGTAATAACATAAGATTTAACCAAGTATAGGTACGCCATATCTGAGTTATGTATAGGGTATACCACTTTTTACGGAGTTATTCCAATGTAATAATAATGAATGGAATAACGGAGGATTTCACCAAGTATAGGTATATCTGGCGTACAAAGTTATTCCAATGAGTAATAATAAAGAATAGAATAATCAAGTTCTCTTCATGAATACAAACGAATAATATCCTTTACTGTACAACAAATAATACCCTTTACCGTAAAAGACACCGGATATCAAAGTAGTGAAGTACTGTAATACTCTTCTTCTTTCTCTCTATAGATTTTCTCTCTATAGCTTCTCTCTATAATTTCTCTCTCTAGAGTTTCAATTGAATTAAAAGAAAATAATGAAGGAATGAGCTTTATTTATAGGAAAATAGAATGCATAGTAATTAATTCATGAATCGGTCCAGATTGATTTACTTTAATCTGACTATCCATATTTAAAGCAAAATCTTTTAAATAAAATATCATATATTCTATTTATATAAAAACATTTTACTATGCAAACACTACGCAAAACACTACGCAACACTATGCATAATAAAATATAATATATTCTATTTATAATAACTTTAATAAAGTATTCGCATTTTATATAAAAGATGTTTACATTTTATTACGTTAATAATACTTAATAAAACAAAACGTTATTATCGTTATAATAATTCATATTATTAATAAACAATAATGGAATCAAACCGAGTGACTTCTCACATAAGCATCAATAATCAATACCGCACTCTACTATGCAACCACACGACATCGCATTTCTTTTACTACCTAGTAGTTCAACAAAGATCAACCAGAAAACTTCCGCCGTTATTTCAATAAAATATTTTTGTCGTTTTCTCAATCCGAAAATAATAATTACATTGCCAGGGTCCACCAATGATTGAGTAGTTGTATTTAATATTCCTCGCTAAACCGAATATTCTCCAACCAATCGAATATAATATAACCACTTGCATACTTTTGCAAAATTTATAAATACTACCCACAACTATAATATTATCTCAAATTCACACTATAATATTAAAAATTATTTCGACAAAATTTAAATCTTTATTGATAAAATCTGGGGTCTCACACGCATGATACAGATGTATAAAAGTTATTCCAACGAATAATAATAACGAAACCAAAGTCGTGAAATTCACACCCCATGGATGATCCAACCAGAATAATAAATCTTTGAATAATAAACAATGGAACCAAGGTCGTGTAAAACACACGCATGTGATATTCCAAATGTAATAATAAATGCGGAATAATAAACAATGGAACCGTGTCGGGTGTAAAACACACGCATGTGATATTCCAGCGAATAATAAAGAATGGAATAACGAGAAGAAGATCACCAAGTATAGGGGATTACGCGATACAAAAGTTATTCCAAATGTAATAAATAAGAATGGAATAACATAAAGGATTTCACCAAGTATAGGGTACGCCGCATATATGGAGTTATGTATAGGGTATACCACTTTTTACAAGTTATTCTAACGTAATAATAATGAATGGAATAATGTAAGTTCTCTTCATGAATAAAAAGAATAACACCACTTACGGGTGCAACAAATAATACCCTTACCTTAGAAGAACCGATTATTGGAAAAGTGAAGTGGCGCGAATACTTTTTTCTTTCCTCTATAGATTTTCTCTCTATAGCTTCTACGTAAGACCCGAATTTTTTTTTAAATAAAAAGAATTTCCTTTATTTATTATTTTGAAATAGTAAGGGTTGATTTGATTAATGTGGATAGTTAAGGGTTAAATACGCAAATATTTCAAAAAATAAGCAAGTGGTTATAAAATATTCATTTTGTTTGGGAATATTCGTTTGGTCGTGGAATATTAAATCTAATTGTGAAGAATATTAAATGCACGAGTAGCACCATAATGTGGGCCCCATAACTTGAAAGCGATTGGATGAAGAAAACGACATAAATATAAGTTGGTTAAAAATAACTAGGTAGTTATTCATCAAGTAAGACCGTTGGAATACCCGGTGGTTAAAATACAAGAATGTCTGGTCGTGGTTGAGAAGATACCTGTATACGGTATTGCTGATTGTTGAATTATTGATCCTTACGTGTAAGGCACTACTCAATAATTATTACAGTGAGTTCTCGCTCAATAGTTTATTTTATTGATTCAATAATTGTCGCGTTGGTATTTTATATTATTCTTTGTTTCAATAATTGTCCAACGCACAAGATTTCCCATTATCGGATCAATAATTCATATTATTTGAATAATATTATTAGATAACATTATTGGCAATGTCTAGAAAGTTCGCATCTAAGGAGAGGTTTGGTCACCTAATCATACGCCGTTAAAGAGAGAGATCCTTATCTGGAAAGCCCCCTCTTTCCCGGAGCTACTGGTTGTCATAAATGTGATCGTAATATTATTTGTGAATAATTAATTATTGATTCATATGATAAGAAAATATTTATTTGATGTGGATATAAATGATGGATTTATTTATGTGGTTATAAATGAAGGAATTAATGTTGAGGTTTTATCAGTATTTTACCAGATTGGAGGTATTAAAAATTAAATCGAGGGTTTTGAGAGATATATCGGGGATTATAATTTTTAATCAAACCGATTTGGATTGTGGTAATTTTTGGGTATGTTATACATACATAAGTTGAGTATATGTCCACAAATTTTGAACCGTTAAAAATGCATGAATGATTTGTTGTGAATTTTAAGAGGTGTCGGATTCGAAAATTAGGTTTATAATTGATTTTGGTGGAAAATTCTAGAATTGAGTGGGCCTACTTGTGGTTGGTGAAGAAATGTGCTGAATTTTATTTCAAATGTGGTGGGTGGCAATAGAAGTAGTAGGTAAAGCCATCGTGTAGCGAGTCAAGTCTGCTTGGTACGGCTAACATTTTCCTATAAATAGAGGGCTAAGTTAGAATTGAAAATCACACCGTAAACAAAGTTTTTCTCTTCTCTCTATATTATTGAAGCGATTTTGTGAGTATTTAGATACTTTGAGAGTTCTTTGTTCAAAGACAAGTTTCATTCAAAGATCACTTGAGACCTTTTTTTCCAAGAAATCTTGATTTTCGAGGTAAGGGATATTATTTTTTTCGTAATGATATTATTTCTTCAATATCATTATGTTGAAATGTTGATCTGAAGTTTTATCAAATTTGGAACTTTTTCATGTCGGGGTTACTATTATTCATGAGTTCTTATTCACGAGTTACTATTCACGGGTACTATTCATGAAGCGTGAAGATGTTTTTGTGGAATTTCTATCTTTTGGTGTCGGATTTACTATTTATTGTACGATACTAAGATTATTCACGATATCAAGACTATTCACGATACCAAGACTATTCACGATATCTGCACTATTCACCAAAAAATAAAATTTCTTCTTTTGTCCAAAACATCTATTTTGGATACTAGCTTTGATCAGTATCCATGTTTTGATCATTCTTGAATTTTACACCTTTGTGATTATTTTGGAGTATTGTTGGACATGGATAAAACAAAGCACTGAATCCTTAATCCTTAATCCTTGTCATTTTGTTTCTTTGGATTCGATTTTTAAAAATATTTTTCATCATCCTCGCCTTAAATGATGATATTATTGAATATCTTTGGCCCAGAAGCAAAGATGAATGATTTTCGAAGAATATCTTTGGCACGTAGTGCAAAAGATGAACAGTGTTGAGATGAACATGACCGATCGATTAATATCTTTGGCCCGTAGTGCAAAGATGAGCAGTGTTTAAATGAACATGATTAATCGATGAATATCTTTGGCAGTAGAAGCAAAAGATGAATATTTGATTCAGATGTATATTGATTGTTGTTACAGGATAAAAGATAACGATGAACTTTTAAATTCATACATAGAAGATAGTAGTTTGCATTCTCTACTTAACTCTTCTAATGAATTATTATTTCCACGCTCAATGAATATTGATTGAAAATTTGTTGTCTATTGTATTCTATTAAATTTTTTCCTGTTGAAGACTAACGATAATTTGTTGTATATTATCTTAGTCATAATATTCTTTATCGAAGCTAGTTGAGCTCACCCTTTTCCTTTTTGTTCCATTCTTCTCGGGAGGCGAGAAATATAGAAAGTACATTCTGGGGTATGGAATGAAGGTTTTAGAAAGGATTGTTTAGTAGTCCTCACCATTTTTGTAAAATAATGTATCAATAAATGTGATGAGGATTTATGTGAGTATAAATATTGTCAGAAGATAATATTTGTATTTAAACTCACGCTTTTCTTTGTTGTAATAATAAAGTTGTAGTTGTTTCGCATCATGTATTGTAACTCGTAATGGGTGATGTATACCTATTTTGGGGGCGCCACGGTTGGTATCGAGCTTAGGGATATGATCTCCCATGAGATCGGGGAATAGAACTCAGAGGAGGAGAGGCGAGTAAATCCTTCGCTAAAGTGTGTCCTACCTAAGCTTATTTGTTAGTCAAGAGTATATAGGGATATTATGTGATATATTGATTTCCTTAATTAACCTTGTGTTATGCGACAAGATTTGAGAATGTCGATCGAGAATATTAATGATGGAGTAAATGAGACCGTGGAGATGCCTCAGACTTTACCAACGAGGAGAAGCGGCAACAGTCGGGCAATGTTCCTCCCGTGAACAACACCACTCGAAAGCGCAGATGATGAACGAGGGGATGTTTAGAAGCTTTTGCAGGTTCACGCAAAATCGATCGAGGAGACTCGTGTTCAAAATACTGGAGGAAATGATAGCAATTCACGGGTTGTCACAAATGCAAGCGCTTCAAAGAGTTGGGACCACGAATTAAGGGAAAAGCGGATCCGATCACGGCGGAAACATGGGTCAAGCAAATTACCAAGATATTCGATGTCTTGGGATGCGGAGGAACAGAAGGTTCCATTCGCCACCTTTATGTTCCATGGTGGCAGGCAGACTCATTGGTGGGAGTCTGTGAAGCGTACCCATCCAAACCACTTTTCAAAGATGTCTTGGGAGACGTTTGAGACTATTTAATGACAAATACTTTCACGAAAGTGTTCGCTATATGAAGGAAGTGGAGTTCATCGATTAGAGCAAAACAACAATGTAGCGGTGTCTCAAGACGAGGCAAAGTTTGCAGAGTTATCCGTGTTTGCACCTCATTTGGTGGAGAATGAGGAACGATGACGTGAATGTTTCTTAGAGGTTTGAAACCCCAAGATACGTCAAGATCTCATTTCTCATAAACTTCTCTTTATTGAGATGTTGTCAAAAGCAGGCTCAATTATTAGAGCGAGATAACGAGTACGGCCAACCGAGGACCACAACCAGGATCGCGTGCAGAGATAGCGATCAACAGAATAATGATAACTCGCGGAGAAAGAAATGACGGACAGAAATGGTAACCACTGGTGGTAATCATGGTCATGAAAACAGAAGAAACGAGTCGGGAGGAGATTTTAAAAAGAGGAGATTTAACAACGACTATGTGAAGACGACAGCGCTTGCAGTATGAATCGGGTTCTAGTGGAGGAGATCGACCACCCATTCATATGCTCTAAATGCGGAAAAGAGGGGATATATCGGTCAAACCGCCCACAACAGTTCAAGGTATGCTATAGTTGTGGAAAGGAAGGACATATCGCTTTCGAGATTGCATTTGCAGAATGAAACCTAGTTCAGCCGGGACGGTGACTCAAAAGATCATCCCGGAAAAAGTCAAAGTCAACGATTCCGGAAGAAGCGTTTGTTGTGGATTGGTCATAATGCGAGGAACCCAAACGAGGTGATCACGGGTAAGTTATTTATAAATTCTTCAAGTTTATACCTTACTTGATACCTGCGGTTACCCATTCATTTATCTCTCCCGCATGTGCTCAACGTTTAAACTTGACTCGGAGAAATTAGACTTTGACCTATCTGTGGAAACTCAGATTAGAGAAACTTTCATCACATCCATTGCTTATAAATCTTGTTTGATTCAAGTTGGCACCATCACCTTACCGTTGACCTTATCTCTTTAAAGATACTTGCTTTTGATGTGATTTTAGGGATTGATTGGTTAACTACTCATCATGCCAAAATTGATTGTTTTCGTAAAGGTTGTTAGTTTTCATATTCCTAACCAACCCTGTTTATTAATTCAAGCAACTAAACCATTAAAATCAATCATCGTCATATCTAATCATAAAGCTATTCGTTTATTGAAAAACGGATGTCAAGCTTTCTTAGCCCATGTTATGGATTTGAATAAAGACACGTCAAATTTGAATAATATTCCTGTTGTTATCGACTTTCTGACGTATTTCGAAGAACTTCCGGCCTACCCCTTAACGTGAAGTTGAATTCTTTATTGATCTTGAACTTTGTACAAAGCCCATTTCTAAAACCCCATATCGAATGGCTCCTATTGAACTTCAGAGTTAAAGGTCCAACTATGTGAATTGTTGGACATCGGTTTCATTCGCCCCAAGACGTCTCCTCGGGTGCTCCTGCTTTATTTTTAAAAAGAAAAGACGGAGTACGCGACTTTTGTATTGACTATCTGGAATTGAACCATGTCACCATCAAGAATAGGTATCCTCTACCTCGTATTGATGACTTGTTTTGACCGATTGCAAGGGGCACAATTCTTTTCAAAAATCGATCTTCGATTACGGATATCATCATTTGAAAATTAGAATCGAGGATATTCCAAAGAGCCGCCTTCGAACTTCGGTATGGGCATTATGAATTCTTAGTCATGTCTCTTCGGACTAACTAATGCTCTCGCGGCTTTCATGGATATGATGAACAGAAGTATTCAAGGAATATTTGGATCGATTCGTTGTTGTCTTTATTGATGACATCCTTATATATTCCAAAAGTCGTGAAGATCATGAGCACCATTTGAAAGTGGTACTCAAGGCTTCGTGAAAACCAACTATATGCCAAATTGAAGAAATGCGAGTTCGGCGAGGAAGTAGCATTTTTGGGCATGTGGTGTCAAAACATGGAGTATCTGTTGATCCGCCAAGATTGAAGCAATACAAAGTTGGGAACAACCAAGAAGTCGGATCAAGTCACGTAGCTTTTGGGCTTAGTTGGTTATTATCGGAGATTCGTGGAAGGTTTTCTCGAATCGCTACTCCATTAACTCATTTTAACTCGAAAGGATACAAAATTCGTTTGGAGCGAAGAACGCGAGAAAAGTTTCCAAGAGCTTAAGAGGAGACTTATTTTAAGACTGTTTCTAACAATACCATCTCGGTTCGGATGGATTTGTTATCTGCCGATGCTTCGTGCAAAGGGTTAGGATGTGTTCTCATGCAACGTGGGAAAGTCATAGCCTATGCTCATGACAACTTAAAGAGTATGAGAGGAATTATCCTACTCATGATCTAGAGTCAAGCGTGATCGATGCTGCCAGCTAAAGATATGGAGGCACTATCTATATGGGGAGAAAGTGGAGATATATTCGGATCATAAAAGCCTTAAATATTTCTTCACTCAAAAAGAACTCAACATGCACGCATAAATGACGTTGGCTCGAGCTATTGAAAGACTACGATCACACTATTCAATACCACCCCGTAAAGCGAACGTGGTAGGCGACGCATTGAGTAGAAGATCATATCGCGAGGAACGAAAGTACGATGATGTCAAGTATACGACAGAGCCAACTTTAATAGAAAAAGTTAAGGTCGCTCAAGCCACCGAAATCTTGAATGATGCGTATGAAGAAGAAAGTACAAGAAGGAGCTATTAAGCGAGAATTGATGAAGAAGGAATACTTGAGTCCACTCTAGGCTTTGTGTTCCTAACGACTCGATTTGAAGTACAAGATTATGATGGAGGCACACAATACACCATTTGCAATCCATCTCGAAGTACTAAAATGTATCGTGATCTTGACATACATTTTGGTGGAATAATATGAAGAGAGATTGCAAAGTTTATCTCGATGTGTTTAACTTGCTTAACGTGTAAAAGTGAGCATCTAGTACCTAAGGGTCCGTTGCAAAACCACTTGAGATTAGGAATGGAAGTGGGAACACATTACCATGGATTTCGTTACGGGTCTTCTACTTTCTTCTCAAGGCATCAATGCTATTTGGGTTATTGTTGATAGATTAACCAAGTCTCGCTTCATTTCTTGCCGATCACGGAGACTTATTCACTTGAACGTCTTGCTAGTATGTCGTAAAATGAGATTGTGAGGTTGCATGGCATGCTCAGTATCCATAGTTTCGGATCGTGACCCAAGATTCACTTCAAGATTTTGGGTTAGCTTGCAAAAAGCTATGGGCACGGATTTGCGATTTAGTTCTAAGATACCATCCCCAAACGGACGGACAATCGAGAGGACTATTCAAACTCTTGAAGATTTATTAAGACTCGTGTCCTAGACTTCAAGGGCGGTTAGGATAAGTATTTACCATTGGTGGAATTCTCCTACAACAATGATTATCGAGCAAGCAAGTATAGGTGTGGCTCCATTCAAGCATTATATGGGCCGAAAAAATGATTCTCTCAATATGTTGGGATGAGGTGGGTGAAGCAACATTGTTGGGACTTAAAGTTAAGACGATATGACTCACCGAAAAGATCCAAATGATTCGACAACGATATACAAACGACACAAGATCGACAAAAGAGTTATGCGGATCTTCATCGAAAAGACGTGGAATTTAATGTAGGGATCATGTATTGTCTGCGAAGTTGCTCCATGGAAGGAGTTACAAGATTTGGGAAGAGAGGAAAGCTCAATCCACGATTTATTGGTCCATTTCAAATTCTTGACCGAGTAGGAAATGTAGCCTATAGACTTGCGTTACCTCAAAAGTATGTCTCGTGTTCATAATGTGTTTCACATATCCGTATTTCGTAAATATGTAAAAGACCCGAACCACGTTATTGAGTTAGAACCGGACGAGATAAGCCAAGACTTAACGTATGATGGAGGTACCTATCAAGATCTTGGATAGGAAGGAGCATGTCCTACGCCAAGAAAAGGTCATACCACAAGTTAAAGTTTTGTGGAGGAATCATGCTATAGAGAAATGACCCGGGAATTGGAAACGGAAATGAAAGCGAGGTATCCTCACCTTTTGAAACACCAGTATCGCACGCCAATTTCGAGGACGAAATTTCATAAGAAGGGAGGTTGTAAGACCGAATTTTTTTTAAATAAAAAAAGAATTTCCTTTATTTATTATTTTGAAATAGTAAGGGTTGATTTGATTAATGTGGATAGTTAAGGGTTAAATCACGCAAATATTTCAAAAATAAGCAAGTGGTTATAAAATATTCATTTTGTTGGGAATATTCGTTTGGTCGTGGAATATTAAATCGCTTGTCGAGGAATATTTACGACTACGCTGCAGCCCATGTGTGGGCCCCATAACTAAAAAGCGATTGGATGAAGAAAACGACAAATATAAGTTGGTTAAAAATAACGAGCGTAGTTATTACCTGTTAAGATCATTGGAATACCAGTTGTTAAAATACTGATGTCTGGCGTGGTAAAGAGACACCTAGCACGGTATTACAAGTATTGTTGAATTATTGATCCTTACGTAAAAGGCACTACTCAATAATTATTACGATAGTTCTTGTTCAATAGTTTATTTTATTGATTCGATAATCAATAATTGTCGTTGGTATTTTATATTATTCATTGTTTCAATAATTGTCACCGCACAATGATTTCCCATTATCGATCAATAATTCATATTATTTGAATAATATTATTAGATAACATTATTGGCAATGTCTAGAAAGTTCTGCTCAAGGAGAGGTTTGGTCACCTAATTGCAAGCGCAAGAAGGAGAGATCCTTATCTCGAAAGCCCCTCTTTCCAGGAGCGGCTACTGGTTGTCATAAATGTGATTTCGTAATATTATTTGTGAATAATTAATTATTGATTCATATGATAAGAAAATATTTATTTGATGTGGATATAAATGATGGATTTATTTATGTGGTTATAAATGAAGGAATTAATGTTGAGGTTTTATCATTATTTTACCGTGAGTTGGAGGTATTAAAAATTAAATCGTGGGTTTTGAGATATATCATGGGGATTATAATTTTTAATCCGACCGATTGGATTGTGGTAATTTTTGGGTATGTTATACATACATAAGTTGAGTATATGTCCACAAATTTTGAACGAATTAAAATGCACGAATGATTTGTTGTGAATTTTAAGAGGTGTCGGATTCAAAATTAGGTTTATAATTGATTTTGGTGGAAAATTCTAGAATTGAGTGGGCCCCACTTGTGGTTGGTGAAGAAATGTGCTGAATTTTATTTCAAATGTGGTGGGTGGCAATAGTAGCGAGTAAAGCCATCAGTAAAGCAGGTCAAGTCCGCCTTGGTACGGCTAACATTTTTTCCTATAAATAGAGGGCTAAGTTAGAATTGAAAATCACACGAAACAAAAGTTTTCTCTCTTTCTCTCTCTATATTATTGAGCGTATTTTGTGAGTATTTAGATACTTTGAGAGTTCTTTATTCAAAGATAAGTTTCATTCAAAGATCACTTCCTTTTCTTTCTTGGAAATCTTGATTCTTTGAGGTAAAGGATATTATTTTTTTCAGTAATGATATTATTTCTTCAATATCATTATGTTGAAATGTTGATCTGAAGTTTTTATCAAATTTGGAACTTTTTCATGTGGGGTTACTATTCATGAGTTCTTATTCACGAGTTCTTATTCACTAAGGTACTATTCAGTGAAGCGTGAAGATGTTTTTTGTGGAATTTCTATCTTTTGGTGTCGGATTTCTTATTCACGATATACTGATATTATTCACGATATACTGACTTTATTCACGATATCTGGACTATTCACGATATCAAGACTATTCACCAAAAATAAAATTTCTTCTTTTGTCCAAAACATCTATTTTGGATACTAGCTTTGATTGTATCCATGTTTTGATCATTCTTGAATTTTACACCACTTGTGATTATTTTGGAGTATTGTTGGACATGGATAAAACAAAGTACTTAATCCTTAATCCTTAATCCTTGTCATTTTGTTTCACCGGATTCGTTCTTTAAAAATATTTTTCATCATCCTCGTCTTAAATGATGATATTATTGAATATCTTTGGCTCAGTAGGTAAAGATGAATGATTTCGAAGAATATCTTTGGCTCAGTAGTGCAAAAGATGAGCAGTGTTGAGATGAACATAATGGTCGATTAATATCTTTGGCTTTGTGAGTGCAAAGATGAAGCAGTGTTTAAATGAACATGACTAATTGATGATGAATATCTTTGGCCTCAGTAGTGTAAAAGATGAATATTTGATTCCGATGTATATTGATTGTTGTTACTGGGGATAAAAGATGAGCGATGAACTTTTAAATTCATACATGTAGAAGATAGTAGTTTGCATTCTCTACTTAACTCTTCTAATGAATTATTATTTCATTGCGTAATATTGATTGAAAATTTGTTGTCTATTGTATTCTATTAAATTTTTCCCCGTTGAAGACTAACGATAATTTGTTGTATATTATCTTAGTCATAATATTCTTTCTCTTGAGCTAGTTGAGCTCACCCTTTTCCTTTTTGTTCCATTCTTCTCTCGTGAGGCGAGAATATAGCGAAGATGCAAGCCTGGTATGGAATGAAGGTTTTAGAAAGGATTGTTTAGTAGTCCTCACCATTTTGTAAAATAATGTATCAATAAATGTGATGAGGATTTATGTGAGTATAAATATTATCAGAAGATAATATTTGTATTTAAACTCACGCTTTCTTGTTGTAATAATAAAGTTGTAGTTGTTTACATACCATGTATTGACAACTCGAGAATGGGTGATGTATACCTATTTTGGGGGCGCCACATCTCTCTATAATTTCTCTCTCAGAGTTTCGGTGAATTCGTAAAGAAAATAATGAAGGAATGAGCTTCATTTATAGGAAAATAGAATGCATAGTAATTAATCCATGAACGATCCAGATTGATTTACTTTAATCTGACGGTCCATATTTAAAGCAAAATCTTTTAAATAAAATATCATATATTCTATTTGTATAAAATATTTTACTATGCAAATACTATGCAACACTATGCAAAAAACACTATGCAAAATACTATGCAACACTATGCATAATAAAATATAATATATTCTATTTATAGAATAACTTTAATAAAGTATTACATTTTGTATAAAAAGATGTTTTCATTTTATTACGTTAATAATACGAATAAAACAAAACGTCATTATCGCTATAATAATTCATATTATTAATCGACAATAATGGAATCAAACCGAGTGACTTCTCACATAAGCATCGATAATCAATACCGGTGCTTCTTATGCAACCAACCGTATCGACATTGTACTTTTACTAATGAAAGTAGTTCAACAAGATCCACGATAAAACTTTCGTAGTTATTTCAATAAAATATTTTTGTCGTTTTCTCAATCAAATAATAATTACATTGTGGGGTCCACCAATGATTGATTGGTAGTTACAGACGAATATTTCTGCTAAACCGAATATTTCCGACCAATCGAATATAATATAACCACTTGCATACTTTGCAAAATTTATAAATACTACCCACAACTATAATATTATCTCAAATTCACATCATAATATTAAAAAATTATTTCGACAAAATTTAAATCTTTATTGATAAAATCTAGGGTCTCACAGTGTAACTTGTAAACGACGAATAAATTGAAACAAATCTATTCTTTTAAAGCGTCACTTATTTAGGAATGGAGGGAGTAGTATATTTGCTTAACGCTGCTTGCGGTTCAGTTTTAGAAAATAGTTTCTTATCTATATAATTTTTTGACACCAATGTCGATTTAGATGTTGATTTAAACTAGTAATTGGTTTTTGCCTCTTTTCTCAACTCTAGTTTCGTATATTTCATTGCTCATGTATATATATACAGTAAAACCTCTATTTAAGAATAGACTTGGGACCAAACTATTTGTATTCTAATTGAGAGGTTATTACTAAATAGAGGTATTGGTACAAAATATTTTCCGAACACCCAAAAATATCTACTTTAACAAAAATATCAATAAGAACTCCCTAATAATTATTATTCAAAAAATATTTATACAAAGTAGTCTTTTATAAGAAAATGTGGTCTTTTATATGAAATGTAGTCTTTTATAGGAAAATATAGTCCTTTATAGAAAATGTAGTCTTTTAAAATTAATATTGTCTCTCTCTCTCTATATATATATATATATATATATATATATATATAAAATTATTACTATATAGAGGTATAGTTTCTTAACACGGGACTTAAAAAATATATAATATATTACAATTTAGAGGTTATTCCTATTTATAACTGGCCCAAATTGAGACCAATTTTTTTTTATAATATTATAGAAGTTATTCTTATATAGAGTATTCCTAAATAAGGGTTTTACTGTACCTAGCTACATAATGATCATATTTGCACAAAGAGTGTTGCGATATATTTTGACAAAGGATAAAATACAAGTAATTGCAATTTCAATGGCAATTATTAAATACGTCTAGCTAGTCGCAACAAATTAAACTTTGGTATTACGTATCATGAAGGACAGGGTCCTCATATAAATTTTGCCTTACAATTATTTTAGTAAATTTATACTTCTTTTAGGGATAACTTTATAGGCATAGGCAAGTTCTAAATAAATTCCAGTCTTCGAAACTAAGAGGAACTTATAAATGTATAGAAATAGTAGTGGCTACTCCTAGCTCTCACTACAAGAAAAGCTTATAATCTCGACGGAATTATTTTCGACACACTACATTCCGTCGACTTTATGTTATATCCGATTGAATATTCAATCACAATTACTTCTTTCGTAACTAACATATTTTTGACAGAATTATGTTGGAGATAACAACCTTCCACTGGTGCCAAATTTCCCGCTTGCGCCAAACACAATCTTGACGGAATGCCGATTATGTCTGACGGAATTTCCGTTGATAATAACTATTTTCGAGAGAATTAATATCGACTAAATTCCGTCGAAAATAAAGGTTAAACCCCTATCGCTTTCAATCTGTGCCGCCACAGACATTTGTTCCCAAATTTTATTTCTCTCTCCAAACCAACCAACCTCTCTCTCTGTTACATTCACTCTCCTCACCCTTCCTCCGCCGTCCTCCTCCTCTAGATTGACGTCTTCCTCTCACGGCGCTCCTCACCTACTATTACTGTAAATCTGTTGCCTTTTCGCCACGTAAGCTCCTCGCCTCCTCCCGTCGGCGTTCTCCAAAGTAATTAAGGTTAAATTTTACTATATATATATATATTAATTCCATGTTAGATTGTTGATGTTGTGGGTAATTGTTCAGTATAATGTTAGGTAATTGTTGATGTTGTGGGTAATTTTTGATCATTGTGTTGTCAGTATAAGTTTAGGATTTGGTTTGATGTTTTTGATATATTGTTTATGCAGTGGGTAATTAATACATGCTAGATTGTGGTACCGATCAATTACTAGTTTCCATCAATTAGCAGTTTAATATCCAAATTTTGTGTTTCTATCAATATTGTTGAGGATCACTGCAGTATTTGACTTTGATTTTGAGTTTCAATTGCAACATAGATGCTATATTAATTACCTGCTGCTAATTGTATATGAGTAGTATACTGATTTTGAGGATTGGGTATTGATTATGCATGTTTATTATCAATTTGGGTTATATCATGTTCAGTAAATTTGGAATGCATATATATTTGCTATTTCTGACAGATTTCTCGACGGAATTCTGTCAGAATTACAATTTCAAAATCTATTGTTCCTGCATGTATTTATGTATTATTATTAAATTAGTTTCCCAATATTAAATTAAACTAAGTATCATTTACTTAGTTTTGTCACTTCTAAATAAAATCAAATAATATAATAACATAAACTAACTTTACATAATATAATATAATATCGAGATAATATATTATAAAATAATAAAATTAATATAATATTAGAATACAATAAATTAAATTTAATATAATAAAACTAATTTAATTTAATTTAATAAACTAAATATATTATTATATATAAAATAAAATAAATTGAAAATAGAATGAAATTTAATAATATAAAATAAATAAATTACATTTAATAAAAAATATATAATATAATATAATTTCAATAATAATAAAATAAAATAACATAATAATAATAATAAATAAAATATAATATAATAATATAATTTGAATAATAATAAAATAAAATAAATTTAATAAAAATTTATATAATATAATATAATAAAATATAAAATAAAATAAAATACAATACAATAAAATATAATAATAAATGAATTAAAATTAATTAAATTTAATAAATTAAATTATAAAATTATATAATATAATGTAATATAATATAATACAAAATAAAATACAATACAATAAAACATAATAACAAAATAAAATAAAATAAAATAAAATAAATTTAATATAATACAAAATAAAATAAAATAAAATAAAGTATTATAACATAATATAATACACTAAGTAGCATTTACTTAGTTCCAGTGGTACATACAATAAAGTTGGAATATTATAATATAATCATAGATATAATAAATATTATAAACTAAGTAGCATTTACTGAGTTTATTATTGAAAAAATAAACTAAGTAACATTTGTTTAGTTTTTCATAATTACAACAAACTGCATATATACTTGTGCATGTAGTATTAATAGGTGCCTAGAAACCCGTTTGACATTCACTCATTATGAGTGGATGTCGAATAGTCCCCAATTTGGGACTGTTACTAGATGTTATGTCTCTCACTTAGGTCGGTGCCAATTCACAAGGTGCGTTTTTATAAATTTTTGAGGATTTTTCAATTGGTGTCACTACATGTTCTCCGAGTGCATACTTAGACTAATTAAGTTGTCTTGGTCTATTTCGTGTACTTGGAGACCATGGGGAGGTGCAGCTGAAATTTTCTTAAAATAGAAGAAACGTACTCAAGATTAACACTAGTGAGGAGACACATCCAAGAATGGGATAGAAGCCTAACCCCTGTAGAGTGGAGATATATATTAGGTAAACTAAATTCATGCATGGACCACATTCATGATTATTCTTGATCTAATTGGGTTTTTTCTTCAATTAAAGATGTCATCCGACCGGAGTTAGATGTACCGTAGGATACCGATTGATGGGAGGGGATTAGTTGATGCGTACCGTGATGGGTTGTCCAATTTTATGAACAAAATAATAGAACATGTTGAGATCCGAACATAAAGATGAGATGCCCGTGTTTCAAGTGTAAGAACATGATATGGAAGACTGCCGATGAAGTTAAATTTGACTTATAGTCACGTGGGTTTGTGGATAAGTATTTGGTATGGATTCATCACGGAGAATCAGTTGAGTTTAGAAAAGCAGACGAGACGATCGTGTAGACCAATTAGTTCACGGGAATTGTGATCAAATAACTATGATGTAAATGCGGATGTTGGTTGATGCGTATAGCCTACCAATATTGGATTTGGGATGAAAATGAGCATCGTCCAAGCGAAGGTCTTTCGGCAAAAGTCAAATGATTCATCACCGCCTACATAAGTTCTTTATCTGAATCGGGTGTCCCATTGTATCCTGGAAATGACAAGCAAACCAGGCTTTCTGCAGTTACGAAGTTTTTACATTTCAAGAATGAGAATGACTACAGTGAGAGATGATTCAATGATGTGCTTGATATTTTCAGCGAGTTCTTACCTAGGAATAATACTCTGCCCGCAAATTACTATGAAGTGAAGAAGATGGTTAATGGATTGAATCTCGGATATGAGAAGATCGATGCTTGTGAGCAGAATTGCATGTTATACTTGTGAGCATGATTGCATCTTAAAAACAGATTCATGTGAATTAATCAAGATAAATAAATTTTAGCATACTTTTCAGTTGCTTATTGTTAAATGTGACATGTTTTTTCATGTAGTTAATTGCCATAATCTTTTTAATATTTGATCCATTTTCCCCTAGCCTGGACTTTTTATACCTACTCCCTTGGTCCTAAAAAAGGTGTACTACTTTGTGTTGAAGATTTGTACATATAATTAAGAGTACATACACATGACATAATTTTTTTCCTTAATAATAAAGTTTAGTCATTAAAATTAGAGAAAGATTGTTACAACATTATAATATTGCCAAGTACAAAACCTAAATAATTTTATTTGAATAGTCGACATATATATAAATATATATAATAGTATAGTACACAACTTAATTATTTTAAAATTATATAAAAATGTTGGAGGGAGTATTTCCTAAGAAAATTACCATGATGTTTTTTCGTAGAGAGAGAAAAGAACTTGGAGACATGGAGACCATGTTGATTGTTTTATCATTGATTTATTGATCAAATTTGTTTAAAAAAGAAAGACACTTCTCCTAATATAATGCTGCGGGTGGGTGGTAAAGAAAATTACTGTCCTAATTAATTCAACTAGATAGCTAGCTTATTTTTTGTTCAAAATCAAACAAAGTTTGACTTTGAACTGCCAAACCACTCTAAAGTCGAACGAATTCACGAAAAATTATTATTTTACAAAATAAATCTTAACTTCAAATTAATCCTGAATTTGTAATCCTAAATGTTAAAAGCATAAAATTTATTCACATTCCAATATCCAAAATAACTTTTATTATATACTAGCTTAGTACTTTTGTGGTAAAATTAATATAACATCAAGAAAGTGAAGATATATAAGGTAATCAACTATCTTCGCTTCCAATCTTTGATCTAACTTATTAACTAATGGTGATTTCAGCTTGGGGAATCAGTACTATATTATGCTGTTGAAATATATGTTGTCGCCACTTATTTATGCTCCCATAGCTAGTGCTATTCATACCAAATTAATATATATATATATATATATATATATATATAGAGAGAGAGAGAGAGAGAGAGAGAGAGAGGTAAATGAGTAGAGAAGACACCTAGCTATGTAGCTAGTGATGACTTAATTCTCTCCTTCAAAAAAAATTCAAAATTAACAAAGCAGCTAGTTATATAACCTCTTCTTCATCCTCAGAGAGAGAGAGAGAGAGAGAGAATTTTTGACATGGACCCATAAATTGGTTGGACAGTCTGAAAAGAATGTAACATGGAGGATATGGAATAGCTTAGTACTATATATTATACTACATTGTTACAAACTATTAACTATATACCATACAAATGATATATGCTCATTCCCATCAATCACAACCTTTCATTGGCGGGTCCCTTTGTAACAAAACTTTTGGAATAAAGTAGTCCATTAACTCATTCTTAAGTCTTAAATGGAAAAATAAAATAAAATTTTATTTATATAGAGAAAAGGTTCAAAAATATCTCTGACGTTTATCTCGATATCCAACGTGGATTCTATACTTTTTTTTTCTTCCAAAAAATCTTATAACGTTACAAATTTGGTCGATTAATAATTGCACTCTCTACTCTACGTATCGGCAAACCAGACAAACAGATGTTAAAACCACTTTGATGTGGCTGACACGTGGGCATATTTTGATTACGAGGCATAACATGACTATTCTATTATGCTGCAAAAACAAACAACCGCTAAAAGACACTCATACCCCCCAACTCTTTCACTCTCATCTTTTCTCTATTTCTCTTTTTTTTTCTCTGGTAAAAAAGCTTACTCTTCTTCCCTCCCCCTTCCCTCTGGCCGCTCCATTAAACAAAAGCTCCTTCTCATCTACTCTTTCTCTTTCTTACCTTTTTCTCTCTATACAAAGTTCATTTTTGAAGCTTTTGTATTCTGGTTATCCCAACAATGGAAGCAAGTATTGGAGAAGTGCTGGAGCTAGAAGCACAGACATTTCAGTAGCCGGAGACACCCAGTGGAGGAATACATCAGTAAAAAAATTATTTATTGATGACTTGGAGTCTTTCTTTACCATTTGTCTGTTGAGAGAGAGACATTGTATCGATTACATTCTTCATATAGTTTGAAAACGTCTCAAAATTTTGGTCAATATCAAAACTTATGTAGAAATATTTTTTTTTATTTCATGTAAAAATACGTGAGAGTGATTCATGTAGAAATATTATTATTTTTATATTAAAATATCAATTTTCTAAATAGAACAAAGAAAATTAATCCAGAAAGAAATCAACAAAGGGGAGAGTTTCTAAAGTAAATTCATGATGTTTAAAAATATAAAATGTTTATAGAAAATAATTTGAAAAATAAAGAACTTGGTTTTTGTGATCATTCTTCAACCTCAAGTAGCGACCTAGATTTGATTGTGTTTTAAGTTCTTTCATTTGAATTTCATTGTAAAATAAAATTTATTCTATTTTTAAATTTATGGAGCGCATGTAAAAAATTTTGGACTGCTATTATAAACTATTATTATTATACATATATACGTGTGTGTGTGTGTATATATATATATATATATATATATATATATTGTGAGTTCGAGTACAAATTAGGGTTCACGTGTGATCTAAGAAGAATTAAATGAACCGGGAGAAGCATCCACGTGTCCCGAGGCAGAAGGCTCGTGGAGGCGACTCATTTTGGGAATTAATTGAGAGATTGAATTGGTGGCTAGAAGGACATGATGATTTAGGCATTACTTAAGTAACTAAGGGTATTTTTGGAATTTCTACTGAAATCACATGCCATGCACAAGACCCAGACATGTGCCAGGCACGTGACCATTTTCCAGGAAACTCTATAAATACCCCCTTCATTTCAATAGAAGGGGACTTTTGGAATTCTCTCTGACTTGAAGACTTTGAAAAAGGCTCTTGAATCTTAAGAGTTCTGCCACGTGTTACTCAAGCAATCGCTTACCTGTTCTTCTCCCCTCTTCTACCACTCAATCAAGATCGTACTCTTTGTAGATTTCTCTCCTCCTCAGTCAACACGAAACCTTATATAACCCTATTAAGGTACGGTTTCCTTACCCATATTTATTTGGCGACTCTGCTGGGGAGGTGTAGAATTCGTGAAGGGTATTCCCACGACTCGAAGTGGGAGAACTATAAGAAGAGTTTCACCGACACCTAGCATTACTTCATCGGATCTGGTTCCGAGGCAAACAAATCAACATTTCTAAGGCACGAATCTGGATCTCGATTATCCCCTCGTAGAAGACGCCTCTAAAGGAAGTTCAACATCACCACATATGGCTGATCAACAACAAACCAATGTCAGGCAGATGGCCACATGAAGACAAGATGAGGAAACAAGTGGAGAACAAATAACCACGAATGCTGTGCAGTTGAAGATGCTCAAGGCTTTAAAGGAGGCAGTGGAAGGACAATGGATGATGATGACCATGATGTCAGAAATGCGAAAGCAACAGGAAGAGATGAGAAATTTTCTTCAGCAGTTAATGCAGATTCTAACCTTCAAAGCTATGTTTCCAGGAAGTTCGCAGGTAGAATGAGTAGGAGTGGATGTCAACAAAGAAAATCAGAATGTGCCTCCAGCAATGAAGAGTTAGCCGATTCCAATAATCCATTTAGAGCCCCAAAACAGTGGTGATGTACCACAACCCATAGTGGAAACAAGCCAGCCTCAACCAACCATCATTCTCACCACACTCTCAGCATTTTCACAAGTCCAGATACCGACTATACCGAGCCACGCCCAATGAACAAGCCAACAAGTACAAGCATTGCAAGCTTTGCATGATGCCAGTGTAAACTATCCGATCTCCTTACCATATACACTGTCATCTCAACAATACATTACAACCCCTCAGAAAGTCCATACAACAAGTCAGTATGTGACAAATGATGATTTGCTTGACGTAATCAATGAACTCCAAAGACAGACAACCAGACCATCAGAATTGGACTTCACTCCACCATACCCAACATATATACGGATACAACCTTACCCAGCAGGGTATATTGAGCACCTGCCATAATTTTCAAAATACAACGGGGAGAAAGGGAATGCGAGAGAACATATAGCCAAGTTTGTAGAGTCGATGTCTCCGTGGTTGGGTTATGATGAAGTAATCAACCATAACCTCTTGCTCTGTGAGTTCAGTAAAATGTTGACAGATAGTGCCTTCAGTTGGTACTACAATCTAGAGAAAGGGTCAGTCCAAGATTGGGACGATTTGAAGTTATAATATTTTAAGAATTTTTCTATATGCAAAAACAAGTGACCATCGTGGAGTTAATGAGATTCAAACAAAAGCCAAATGAGGAGCTGTCAGATTATGTAGACAGATTCAGGGCTCAGGTGAAAAAATGTGTGGAGCCGATTGAGGAGAAGAATCTATTGAGCATATGCAATAATGGTGCCCTAGATACCTTTAAGTCCCACTTAGTTACTAAAGCATGTGATTTCTTTGCAACACTCTCAACATTTGCACAAGAGTTGGGAAGAATTATGACTTTACCCGCAAGCCATGTGACTGTTACGTGGAAGGGCAAAAGAACTGCTACTGTGGCTTTGGTATATTCTCAGCAAAAGCCACAAGGGGTTAAAAGGGAAAAGGGTGGAAAGAATGAAAGGAACCATTGAAAACTAGGAGACAAGTTTTTGAGATTACCAATCCCACGGGCTATTACGTGTTGTTAGAAGGCATTCAGGGATTTGTACGAGCAATGGGTAGAACATGGAGTTGTAAAATGTGACGCCCCCAAAATAGGTCCATTCCATCCAACCCATTCTGAGTCGCCAAATACATGGTACAGAAAATAACTACAACTTTATTATAATAATTGTCGTGCAAAATACAACAACACATATGTTGTGAGTTTTAATACCAACTATGACTCATGTCCCAACTATGGACAACACCTCACAGTGATACCTTACATAAAGGTACAATCTAGAACTGTTTTAGAAATTAAAATCTTTGGGAAGTGCTCAAGGAAACCTTCGTACATGGGAGGTCATGCGTCTAGGTTATGATAGATATCATATGCCCACAAAATTATCCTTGGCTGACCCAATAGACCCCAAAGAAAAATGAGAAGATTACTATCATATTCTTCCCAATGGTGTGTCTTCTCTTGACATATAATTATCTCCACCGTCTCTAATTGAGAATTACACTTCAACCAAACTCCAAGATTATATAGTTAGTGCTCGTATATATATTCATCAAGTGGATGAGCACAACCCTGTCTTATGATGACATGAGGTGGTATGTCATTAGACATCTTATATGATAGTGGCAAAACAACCTTCCAATGTTGGGTTCATTTCACCCTAGTTGATTCACCAAATATAACTACTAAATGATGACCACCGTTCTTTTCCCCTGTTATCCCCCGCTCGATCTAGCTACACTCGTATTACCTAAAAGGAATTGTGAAGCAAAAGGGTGAGCACAACTAGCTCAGTAAAGAATATCATGACTAAAGATAAATAAATTATCAATAGCCTTCAACAAGTAATAAATCGAGATTTAGAACATATGGTAGATGATAAAACTTTTCAACCATAGTTACTTAATGTGAATGAGCAATCCATTAGAAGAGTCAAATAGACTATAAAATCTATTATCTTCTCCATGTTAAAAGTCCATCAACAATGTTTTATCATCCGTAATATTAATCAACAATTCTCGCCCACAATCACGTGTATAACTCATAATCGTAATTGTAGTTCTAAATTCCTTTCCTCATCCAGACAAAGTTAATTTTCATCACCAAACATCAAAGATCATGGTTATACCAAATCACGATTCATGTTCATAATCCTACTAATAAATTCATCTTTTCAGACTACGGGCCCAAAGATATTCATCAACATGTCATCTTTGCACTACAGGCCAAAGATATTCATCAACAAGTCATCATCTCACAAGCCAAAGATATTCATCAACAAAGATACCATGTGCCAAAGATATTCATCATCAAGTCATCTTTGCACTACATGCCAAAGATATTCAACAACACAGTCATCTTTTGATTACTGAGCCAAAGATATTCATCGAAATCATTCATCTTTGCACTACAGGCCAAAGTTATTCAGTTATATCACTGAGGATGATGCAAAATATTTTAAAGAAAACGAATCTAGTGAAACAAAAGAATAAATATTAAGGATTCGTACTTTAAACAACCCAAGTTCAAAAATACTTCATAAATAACCAGAATGGAGTAAAATTCAAGAATAAAAACCAAAACATAGATCCAATCAAAGATAGGAATCATAACAGACAATCTTGGACACAGAGAAGAAAACTTAATTTTTCTGTGAATAATGTCGTATTTGTGAATAGTGTCATATACGTGAATAGTGCCATATACGTGAATAGTAACTCCGACACCAAAAGATAGAAATTTCACAAAAAACATCATCATGCTTCGTGAATAGTACTCGTGAATAGTAACTCATGAATAAGAACTCATGAATACTAACCCCATACATGAAAAAGTTCCAAATTTGATAAAAGTTCAAACCAATATTTAAAGATAATGATATTGAAGAAATAATATCATTTATGAAGAAAATAATCTCCTTACCTCGAAAGAATAAGACTTGATTGAAATCTCGGATATAGTGCTAAAAGAACTTGCAGACCGTATAAAGCAATACTCAAAGTATAAAAATACTCACAAAATACGCTCGATATTATAGAGAGAAAAGAGAGAAATCAGTAGTTTTCGGTGTGATTTTCAATTCTAACCCAAGACCCTATTTATAGGAAAATGCTTTAGAACACCAAAGCGTAAAAATTTAATATAATATTAATATATATTTTATAAATTCCTTCATGAAACCTAAGTCATCTGATTTCAGCCATCAATATGTGCAAATGGTGCCCAGAAAATGTCAAAAACGTTTTTGTTAATTAAAACAATTAAAACTTCCAAAATCAATTATTTCGGAACTTCAGAACTTCAATAATTCATAATAAATAGTCATTTTATCAGAAAATTCGAATCTCACGACTTTTTATAGAAAATTCAATTATCTACAACTTTACAGAAGAAAGTTTTTCCAAATTCCAAACAGAAATTGACCGAAATTAATAAACGGATAATTTTACATGCTATAATCAAATTTCAGTCAAGAAATGGGCCCACAGACATGTTTAACATGTTTTAAACAACTTTTGCAACAAAAATATTCCTCCTCCTCATATACTCATATATCCCACATTCATTGTAAAAATATCATTATAATATTATAATAATATAATAAAATCGTATTTTATCAGAAAAGATAAAATATCGATTTTTTAACAATTGTCACTTTAAAAATTTTCTCCATCTATATCCACATAAAATAAATATTTTTCTTATCATATAAATCAATAATTAATTATTCACAAATAATATTACGTAATCACAATAATGACAACCAGGCGGCCTCAGGAAAGAGGGGCTTTCAATAAGAATTTCTCTCACTTCTTGTAGCAATTAGGTGACCAAACCTCTCCTTAGACAGGACTTTCTAGACATTGCCAATAATGTTATCTAATAATATTATTCAAATAATATGAGTTATTGCTCGATAATGGAAAATACTGTGTAGTGACAATTATTAAAACAACAGTAATATAAAATATCAATGCAACAATTATTGAATCAATAAAATACTGAACAGTAATTACTGTAACAATTATTGAGTAGTGCCTTCTTACGTAAGAATCAATAATTGGTGTAATACCGTGTGCTACTGTGCAACAACGCGTATTACTGTATTTTAACCACCGGGTATTCCAACAGTGTTAACGGTAACAACTACGCCGTTATTTATAAAAACTCCCTTTTGTCATTTTCTTCATCTGACAGTTATTCTGTTATGGGGCCCACAAAAGGCTGCGCCGTCGTACGAATATTCTCCGACAGAAAGAATATTCCACGACCAAACGAATATTCCCCGATAGAAATGAGTATTTTATAACCACTTGCATATTTTGAAAAAAAATTCATATATCACCCTTAACTTTAACTTTTATCAATTTAACCATTTACTGAATAGTAATTATAAGAAAAATTGAATACTTTTATTTCATAAAATTTGGGGTCTTACATAAAACCTCTAAGGCCCATATTTGTTGTAATAGAAGAGATGAAGAGGAGACCAAACTTCTGTGTATATCACCAGTACATCGGACATTCCACTATAGATTGTTATAGTCTATGAAGGATCTACCATGAGAAATTGGCGGCAGGAAAAATCGAACTGGAAGGAGGAAACAACATGTTGGACAAGCTACTTCCTAACCACAAGGGGAAAGAAACGTGAAACACTATTACTCATAGTGAATCACCAGAGGGAAGAGAAGTGGAGATGATGGAGAACAAATAAATGATGAAGGATGATTCTGATCCAGGTCTGCAGGTGACCGCGTTGATGAACGGAGCTAAGTTCAGGAAATTTTTCGATCAGATTAGATTGACCAAGGAAGCAAGGATAAAAGCGACCAAGGTAATCATCAAAGCTGCCGAAGCACAAGAGACTTGCATGGAAATCAACAAAGGGTTTGTGAAGATAGTGGAGGAGGAAGAGAACAAAATCACTTTCCCTAAGGCTAATGGAGAGGTGAGATATCCACATAATAGACCACAAAATGTGACGACAATAATTAATGGCATAGAAGTGCGGAGAGCGTTCATCGATAATGGAGCATCTGTAAATATCATGCCCTACACCGTCTTTAAACAGTTAGGTATGCTAGATAAGAAGATCGTGAAGGAAAAGATAAACATCACGGGGTTCGCTAATCAAAGCACGAGAACCCTCGGATACATCAAGGTGGATATACAAGTGGGGAAGATCTGAGGACCTGTGATGTTCCATATAGCAGAGGTTGACGCAACATATCATGTGTTGCTAGGAAGAGCTTGGCAGAATGATTATGGGGTGGTACCATCAGTTTTTCACCAGTGCATGAATCATTTGGAAATGCAAGAAAGTTAAGGTACCAGCAACAAGGAACCCTTTTGGGACGGAGGAGGCACTTATCACTGAAGCAACTTTCTTCGATGATGTCACAGAAGAAGGAGAAAACCATATTGCCAAGCCTGATTCTCTAAAGCTAGCAAGATGGGAGGAGCTACAAGAGGACAAGTTTGTGCATGTGAAAAAGGAAAAGAAGCAGACCTTAGAACAAAGTGAATGTTTTAAAAATAAGAAACATGTATTAGTAGATGTAGAGAAAGAAGAAAAAGAGCCAAGGAAGCGGGCAGCAGACTCAGAGGATGCCCAAAAACATAATCAATGCCAAACGGATAGCCCAATCGGAAGCTGACAAAGTGGGAAAGAGTAATCAAACCCGATGGAAAGATAGTGTTTCGCCTGTGATAGTGCAAGGGGGAGGAGCTCAAAGGTACACCCAAACCTGAGGGCTCAGGAGGGCCCCCCCACTCAAGTATCAACGAGAAGGAAGAAATTATGTAGCAGAAGGTGGAACCAGCTCCATAATGTTTCGAGGACCAGCCAAAGCCTCAACAAAATAAATTGGAAGAAGTTGATCTGGCAACATGAGAAGGAACGCCAAAGCTGACTTACATTAACAAGGAGCTGAACGACAACCAAAAGGAAGAGCTGGTGAAGCTACTATTAGACTATGGGGATGTGTTTGCTTGGAACTATAATGAGATGCCCGGGATTGACAAGGAGTTGGTAGAGCATAATCTGAACTTAATCCCGGGAGCTAAACCGGTGAAGCAAGCACCTCGCACCTATGCACCAGAAGTTGAAACACAAATAAAGTAAGAGATAAAGAAGTTTATTAGATGTAGGATTCATTAAGCCAATTCAACATCTAGTATGTATATCTAGCATCGTTCTAGTAAAGAAATCTAATGGGCAATTACGAATATATGTGAATTTCAGAGACTTGAACAAGGTGTGCCCAAAGGACATGTATCCGCTACCCAATGGTTGATGTAACGGCTAATCACGAGATGATGTCATTCATGGATGGGTTCGTAGGCTATAATCAGATAACTACCCAATATAGACGATATGGTTGATGCAACGGCTAATAACGAGATGATGTCATTCATGGATGGGTTCGTAAGCTACAATCAAATAAAGATGTCAGTAGAGGATGCAGAGATGACAGCCTTCCGTACCCCATTTGGGAATTTCTACTATGTAGTAATGCCATTCGGGTTGAAGAACGTGTGAGCAACTTACCAAATGGCAATGCACGCCATTTTTCATGACATAATTCATGACATTGTGGAGGACTACGTGGATGACATAGTGGTGAAATCTAAAAAGGAGACAGCCCACGTAGAGGATTTAAGAAAGGTGTTTGAACGTTGTCGCAGGTATAAGTTAAAGATGAATCCGAAAAAGTGCGCTTTTGGGATGACAGCTAGAAAATTTTTGGGCTTCTTGGTGCACAATAGAGGTTTGGAGGTAGACCCAAACAAGGCAAAGGCTATTACAGATATGCCCCCACCAAAAACACAGAAATAGTTGAAGAGCTTTATAGGGAAAGTTTCCTACATGCATGAGGAGATTCATGCCAGCATTAGCAGAAGTCACAGAACCTTTCGAAAAGTTGTTAAAGGGAAAGACAGAATGGAATAGTGGTCTTAAGGCGTTAATTGAGGATAGAATTTCAAATTCATCACCCAATATTCAAGTGAACGGACACGCATTACAACAGTGTTGGTGTTATGCGATAAATAAAAATCATGTCGCGGATAGCCCAACCGATCCAGGATGAAACAGGGAGTAGTCAAGCTGAATGACTTAAAATAAAGTGCTAATTGGGAGGCAACCCAATCGTTTCTTTTTAGTTTATTTTATTTTTTTTAATTTTTATTGTTATTCGTACTAGTTATATTATAGCTTAGAATAATAGTTAGGAAATACTAATTTCATTAGGTATTTATTTCGTTCTATGATTCTTGAAAATCTCTTAATCATGCTCAAATTGATCCACATTATACTCATGTATATGCTTCATGGCTTGCAAGATGTTTAAAGATTCATTAAGTGGAAAAGCATGAAGCAAAGACGAGCACAATATTCAGTTAACAGAGTGCATATGCCACGGGAAATGCTTAATATATGTTTACCTAATACCCCCACCGAGGCGGGGTCCTGAACCCAATGCATGATTTAATAGGTTACACATGACCACGTCTTCTTCTTCCCAATTACACACTACTTCCTCACTATTTCTCTTTCTTCCTCCATTACAACTTCAACTTCTACCCATTATAAACATCCTTACCCACGATTTAGCCAGTATAACTCCATCATGTCACCCCATTACTACACACAAACCCATTACCTCCATCAATTACTCTTATTCCTCTCCACCACACAACCTATATATATACATAGCCTCACAACCCAAGTTTATTACATACACTCAATTTGAAATCAGGAAGCCACGAATTAGGGTTCTTTTGTGGGAATTCATCTTGTGCTTAAGGGTTAGTAACCTATTTTCAAAGCTCTTCATCTTCAATCACCATAATTGCCAAGCATTCATCAAGTTTGGGGAAGAAACGACTATGCATACCAAGTGTTCGATAAGTTGTGTGAGTGAAATTTAGGGAGAGAATAGTGGGTTAAAACATCTGGAATTCAATGAGGTCTCAACTTACATCCAATACCACGCTTCCCACCAAGTGATTCGAAGGAAGAAGAAGAGCACAACACACCACCACCCCAGGCTTAAAGTGATTACAGGGAAGTTGTAAGACCCCAAATTATATGAAATGAAAGTATCTAATTTTTTTATAATTATTATTCTATTTAATAAATGGTTAAATTGATAAAAGGTTAAAGTTAAGGGTGATATTTGAAAATTTTGCAAAGTAAACAAGTTGATATAAAATATTCGTTGTGTCAGGGAATATTCGATTGGTTGGGGAATATTCGTTTTAACATGGAATATTCGTACGACGGTACAATCATTGGTGGACCCCACAACGGAAGTATTTTTGTAGTTAGAAAATGACAGATATATCTTTTTATAAAAATAACGGTGAAAGTTTTACTGTTAACTGTTGAACTACCCGGTGGTAAAAGTATAATAATACGCGTGGTTGCATAGTAGTACACGGTATTGATTATTGATGCTTACGTAAGAAGCCACTCAGTTTACTCAATTATTGCTACAATAATTATTGCATAGTATCTCACGTTATTTGATTCAATTATTGTCACAATATCATATGCATAATATTTTATATTATTAAATCAATAATTAAGATAAGAAAGTTATTCATATTACTATTTGCAATATTGACAATGTCTAGAAAGTTCTGTCGAGGAGAGGTTTGGTCACCTAATTGCGTGCCAATAGGAAAAAATCCTTATCGAAAAGCCCCCTCTTTCCTGGGAAGGATCTGGTTGTTAAATATTGTGAGTTATAATATTAATGATGAATAATTGTTGAAAGATTAAATATGTGTTAATTGAAGATAAAATGATTTGTGGTAATATTTATCCAATCCTTGTTATAAATAAGAAGTCTGTTATGAGACGTATGTGGTAAGTTTGGTTTATTTTATGGGGGCCCATATGTCATCATCTAAGAGTCACTTTTCTCAATAGTAAATGCCTTTACCAGACGTCAAACCACTTGTCGTTTCATATTACAAGCGTCGAATCAATTGTCGTTTCACATTACAGGCGTCGAACCAATTGTCGTTTCACATTACAGGGGTCAAACCACTTGTTGTTTCACACTACAGGCGTCAAACCACTTTTCTTTTCACATCACCAGTCGTCAAGCCACTTGCATTTTCACATTGCAAAGGCTAAGCTTAAATCTTCTATAAATAGAAGCTTAAAATCCTTATCAGAAAGCCCCCACTTTAATTTCTTGGGAATGATCTGGTTGTTAAATATTGTGAGTTATAATATTAATGATGAATAATTGTTGAAGTATTAAGAATGTGTTTATTGAAGATAAGTGAATTACAAAAGTTAGAGGGGAATAATGCAAACTAAGAAAACTTTAGTGGTACTAAAGTGTAATAAGTTAAATCAATCTGGACCGTCGGTGGTGGTTTTAATAGTAAATCAATATGGACCGTCGGTGGTGGTTTTAAAAGTAAATCAATCTCGACCGTCGGTGGTGGTTTTAAAAATAAATCAATCTAGACCATCGGTTGTGGTTTTAATAGTAATCAATCTGGACCATCCGTTATAATAGTAAATCAATCTGGACCGTTCATGAATTAGTTACTATTCCGTACTTTTTCCTATAAATAGAAGCTCATTCCTTCATTATTTCTTACCAATTCACAAAGCTATAAAGAGAGAAACTATAAAAGCAAAAAGAAGATACTTCACTATTGCAGTATCCAGTCTTCTACTAAGGTAAAGAATATTATTTGTTGTACTCGTAAGGGATGTTATTTCTTTTGTATTCGTAAGGGGTATTATTTCTTTCGTATTCATAATGAATACTATTTTTTGTATTCATCCTTTAATATATCGGAATAACCTGTCTACGCGGATTACGTACCATATGACAGGTGAAAATTCATTTGCAGTTTGGTATGTTATTTCTTTTCATATTCTTAAATCTAAACTTACTATGGTAAGTATTGCTTCTATAATCCTTGACATTAGTGGAATATCCTTGAGTTTTGCGCTTCATCCAGTATCGTTGCATTGGAATATTGATCTGAACTTTACTTATTAAATATCAATATTTTCACCGGGGTACTATTCACGGGTTACTATTCACTAAAATATTATTCACTCGGGTATTCAGGGCACTTTTCATGCCGGGGTACTATTCACAAGTTACTATTCACGGGTTATTATTCACCCGATTACTATTCACTCGGGTATTCGGGGCACTTTTCATGCCGGGGTACTATTCACCAAAAAAATTTATTTCTTTTCTGTTCAAATTATTTTTCGTACATGGATATTTTTCTTGAATTTTACTCCACAAAGCAGTATCAGGTTGACAATTTGGACATTATTGAATTCTGGATAAATTAAATTATAAATCTTTAAAATTTATCATGTGCTTTATTTTAATTGAATTCTTATATCATTGTCATCATCCTCATGCTTATATTGTGATGAAAGTCATCTTTGGCTTACATGTATAAATGGACGGTTGATTGGTATGATTATGACCAGGGATCATTCGGTATAATTATGACCCGTAATGTTACAAATGATGTGGTAAAAATATTCATTGGCCTGTATTGCATTGATGGACAGTTGTTGGTATGATTATGACCAGAGATTATTCGGTATAATCATGACCCGTAATGTTACAAATGATGTGGTAAAATTCCTCATTGGCCTTTATTGCATTGATGGACAATTATTGGTATGATTATGACCAGAGATTATTCGGTATAATCATGACCATTGATGATTACATGAATATCTTGGCCCGTAGTGCAGGGATAATTCATGGACGTGATACTAATGAATATCATTGGCCCGTAGTGCAGGGATGATTCAATGATGTGGTTTATTTATTAAGTTGAGTCCCAGCGATAAAATTGATGATAAACTGTTTAAATCTTAGAAGATAGTAGATATCATGCTCTATTTGACTCTTCTAATAGATTGTTCATTCTGCTACAGTTAAACTTGATGTTTATTGTATTTTATCAGTTTAACACTATTGAAGGCTAACGATAATTTATTCTGCATTATCTTAGTCATAATATTTCTTACTGGGCTAGTTGAGCTCACCCTTTTGCTTTCATTGTTCTCTTCAGGAAATGAGAACGTAACCAGAACTAGTCGGGGAACGGAGTGATGGTCCGAGATGGTTGTTTTAGTAATCCTCACTATTTAGTGTGATAATAAATGTAATGAAGATTGAATTTGAGTTTTAATATTGTCTATGAGACAATATTCGTATAAAAACTCTCAGTTCTTGTTATATAATTAAGTTTGTATTTGTATTCTGTACCATGTATTTGGCGACCCAAGATGGGTGATGTATACCTATTTTAGGGGCGTCATGGAATCTCTCATGGCGAGGACAGTTTCATCTAAGCGACGATACAAGGTCCCCAAAAAGAGAGCAACAAGAGGAACCTCCAGACCCCGAGACAATAAAGCCGCTAATATAAACATACGGGTCGAAGGACCGTCTATATGTAACCCAGGGAAGATAAATTGGGACAACCACATAGCTAGATAAGCAGCTAAAGGAAAAGGACAAGGTTCCTCATGAAGAACAAGAACGGACTCTCTATAAACAGAACTATTCCAATGGCCAGGCTTGTAATCCCAAAAGAAATAATGGACCCAAGATAGCCAGGAAGTCTCCGGATGGTTGGGGGTCTGAAAGGATTATATTTCCTTGGAACCTCGTGGTATAATTAGAAGCCCGTTTGAAGGCTTCTGTCAAGTACGTAACACATTCGGTATCCTTAGGGGACATGCTGGATGAACAGTAAGAAGCTGAAGCAGCAGCATGATGGCTACAAGATATAATTGAAAATAAATACATAACCCAAGTTAAATGAGGATGAATGTACAAAACAGAAGAAAGAATTACTGGTAAATGGCATAGACATCCTCTAGAGTAGGGGTGAAATCCCCCCAAACAGTGACAAATGTACATGTAGAAGAGCATCACCGTGAAATCAATAAGGTAAGGGGGTCATAGTCCTGTTGGATACGAAGATCCCTACATAGTTGAACACAACGCAGAATCCCAACTTTGTTAAGCAACTTCACATAATCAGAATTCCTAAGGATCTCGTCCGTCCAAGGTTGCCATCCCTGAAGGCGACTAGATGAGTCGGATAGGAAGCGAACGTGACTGAAAGGATACTCCGATTTTTCGATGCACATGCGGAGAATGTGAGCAGAGCAGGGAAAGTTATTCGCACTTTCGCCAGCTGCATCATATAAAAATCCGCCCCCTTTTTCAGGTGGAGGAAAAGTTGCACGATCAAAATTCTTCGTTCGTTCCCAGAAAACGTCAAAAGACCCAAAGAAGATAGCTCTTCTCCACTCGCTAATGAAGGGGACTTCCTTAGTAGTTTTTGGGTCCGCAGAATGTTCATTAGAGTTAGCCTATAACAAGGGGGATTTGATATGAGAATTCTATGAAATAAGAAAATAAAGTGGAAAGCATTCGAAATATAGTACTTACCATGGTAAAAGAGAAATTATGAATATCGAAAAAACGAGGTCGCCTTGAAAATAATCTCCTTTTGACAATGTCTGGTTTGAAAAAGTCTAAACTCGAATAGGAAGATTTAGCCCGGAAAATGAGAGATTAAGGACACCTGAAAAGAAGAATAAACAAAATTATCAAATGACGAAAAACCCTCTAGGGTTCGGTCACCTCGAGATTCGAACACGTTGAGATTTGGCCTCCTTAGGTTCAACCACCCTTGGATTCGGTCCCTACTAGGGTTCATCCGCCCAAGATGGTCCAACCATGGTACCTTGCTACCTTTCTGGGTTTGTTGTTTGATTAATCGGAACGAAGTGCCGGTTGAATTTCCTTAAAAATTTAATTTGATTGAGCAAGAT
Source organism: Panax quinquefolius (assembly GCA_020205615.1). Taxonomy (NCBI): domain Eukaryota; kingdom Viridiplantae; phylum Streptophyta; class Magnoliopsida; order Apiales; family Araliaceae; genus Panax; species Panax quinquefolius. Next base: position 29,554,642 of record CM035169.1, on the reverse strand, counting down.
TTGGAAACAAATCTGATAAATGATTTTCAAGATATCTTGGGAGAGTTCCCTTAGGGTTTCCCTCTCATAAGATTTTTTTATTTTTTGAGGCTTGCAAGATTGAGCTCCGCGGATTGTTCTGAAATTTGAAGTATGATTCAAATACTCGAAATTTTTGCACGATCTTCACTCCGAAGGAGTGACTCACGTGCAGGGGGTAAATGTGAGTCCGAGTACAAATTAGGGTTCAAGTGTGATCTAAGAAGAATTAAATGAACTAGGAGAAGCTGAAAGTAGTATGCACATAAGCCAATCATGTTTGATGATAAAGCATATACTTTGTAACAATCTTATTCATTTATTAATAAAAAGTATTAATTTATTAAAGGCTTTTAATTATCTACATGATGCTGTTTTACAATATGTGATAAACCCATAGTTTTAAGCAATGCTTTTAGAATAATGATGATGATCATTCTAATGAGATCTAAATTCTTAGAAAGCTTAACTAAAATAGTTCCCAATCGTTGGATTACTAAATTGGGGATTAGTGAATCCGGATAGATTGGTACATACGTTGCTTGCTCATTGGATGAGGATGATTGATCTCATGATCATTTGTGTGGAGACACTAAAGCAAGTATGTAGGTGATTATTATAGAATAAGTTCACTGAACGTGGCTCGCTAAGGAATACCTAATGGAGTTTAACTTGCCTGTCAATAGGAATTCCTGTAGTGATAGTAGTACAAATGATCTTTGGACTTGAGATCATCATAGTATCTTGTGTATGATGAGTTATACTTTGACTTATTCCTTAAGACCCTTGGGGTATATCAAAGGGTATGCTTGGGTATAATAAGTTCTACATAGAGATAATGTATGATCAATAAAGAATCAACCGCTTCTAGTAAAAGAAGAGAAATGTCCTATGTGATTTGATAAATGACAACCCAGTAGTCCTTGGCCAAGGCAGAATGAAATTAGAAAGGAGTTTCTAATTTGCATTATTTAGTATTGTGCATTTAAGAGTGAAATACATATAATTAAATAAAATAAGACTTGTGATGAATTCTCATCTTATATTTAATTGGGACATTGTATGGTGGAAGGATTGAATTGTGCGGTAACTATTTACTCAAAGGTTCTTTTATGATTAATGTTGAAATCTATATTATCCGGAAAGTCGTTGATGCTAGGAGGCTTATCCCTATTGTAGAATAAATATTATTTATTTAAATAAATTAATTGTTTAATTTATTTATTTAAATAAAATTAGAATTGTTCTAATTGATTTATTCACAACCGGTTTAATATGGAGAACCTAAAGGGTCACACCATAAAAGGAAGAATAATTATTTAAGAAGTTAATGGCATAATCGTAATAATAAGTTAAGTATATTTAATTTAGTACATGGTGATAGAATAAATTAAATAGCTTAATATTTATTATTTAATATTTTGGAAATATTAAATATAAATTAATAAGAGAGTCTTATTATTATTATTACTATTATTATTATTTAATTCTAAAAGAGTTTGGAAATTAATTAATAAATGTACTTTCATATATTCCTAATAAGATTAGGAGATTAGGAGGCTAATTAATTAAAAAGATTTTAATTAATTATTCCTAATAAGATTGGGAGCATAATTAATTAAAGAAATTTAATTAATTAAAATAAAACTCAATTCCTTAATTGTTAAGGAGGGTTGCCCACATCTATAAATAAGAGGAGTCTTATTATGGGTGAGGGTGGTTGTTGACTTTTTCACAACATACGCAATTCCAATAGTTGGGAGAGTATGCTCTTTTCTATTGAGATAGAAAACTAGGGTTTTGTCAAACATCCATCTTCTTGAATCTTTCTTCTTCCTTGGTGGATCACCTTTAGAGGCCAAACACTTGGGTGGCTAACGTTGATCAAAGGAAGGAACAAAACCCGGTGGATTCAAGTTGAACGCGAAAAGGATTGGAGGTGAACTTGTACATGAGGAAGCTCGAATCTTCAAGGGTATGATTCTTGTTCTTCATATCTTTTCGTTTAATTAATAATTGTGCATAAAGGATGATCCGGGTATATGGTTTGTAAAATTTTAAAATCTGATTTTTACACGTTTTCGTTTATTTTGTGCAATTTGATTGCGTTCAAGAAAATTGCAAACCTAACAGAAGCCTCCATGTGTCCCAAGGTAGAAGGCTCGTGGAGGCGACTCTTTTTTGGAATTGATTGAGGGATTGGATTGGTGGCTAGAAGGACAGGATGATTTAGGCATTACTTAAGTAACTAAGGGTATTTCTGGAATTTCTACTGAAATCACATGCCATGCACAAGACCTAGACATGTGCCAGGCACGTAACCATTTTCCAGGACACTCTATAAATACCTCATTCATTTCAATAGAAGGGGACTTTTGGAATTCTCTTTGAACTGAAGACATTGAAGAAGACTCTTGAATCTTAAGAGTTCTTCCACGTGTTACTCAAGCAATCGCTTACCTGTTCTTCTCCCCTCTTCAACCACTCAATCAAGACCGTATTCGTTGTGGATTTCTCTCCTCCTCAATTAATATAAAACCCTAACCATATAAGGTACGGTTTCCTTACCCACACACATACACATATATATATGTATGTTATTGACTAGTAATATATATATTAATATATAGCATGTGCAGAATTTTGGTGGGGGTTAAATGCCCCCCCCCCCCCCCGCCCCCTTCCCTTAGTTCTGCCCATGGAGACACCACCTATACGAAAATCTCAGTATTCCTTCCTTATCCATCTTAAATCTTGGTTCGGTTCCTTCGGATATCTTCTTTTTTACCTTTTTACATTCTTCGTATTGAAGTTGAGCCTCCTTAACTTTATCTAGTAGGGTTATACCAGATTGTATCTGAAATAGCTTCTCATCAATTTTCATAGGATACTTCACTTCCAATTCCAGTTTCTCCATTTCTGTAATTAGCTCCTCCTGAGCAGTCAACAACATCAATTTCTTCCGACCTTTTCTACTTAAGGCGTCGGCAACCACATTTGCCTTACCCGGATGGTATAAAATCTCAAAATCATAGTCCTTAATTAACTCCAACCATCTTCTTTGGCACATATTCAAGTCCTTCTGTGTAAAAATATAATTCAGACTCTTGTGGTCTGTATATATTTCACCCTTCTCCCAATAGAGATAGTGCCTCCAGATTTTTAAAGCAAAAACCACTGCAGCTAACTCCAAGTCGTGGGTCGAATATCCCTTCTCGTAATCCTTCAATTATCGTGACGCATACGTAATGACTCTGCCGTTTTGCATAAGCACACATCCAAGTCCTTTATGCGACGCATCACTATAAACAACAAAATTTCCTGTATCATCCGGAAGAGACAACACAGGTGCTGTACTCAACCTCTTCTTCAATTCTTGAAAGCTTTCCTCACACTTCTCAGTCCAAACAAATTTCACAGCTTTTCGAGTCAAATTCGTTAACGGAGTTGCGATCTTGGAAAAGTCATGAATGAATCTTCTATAATATCCTGCCAATCCAAGAATACTTCGTACTTTTGACGGCATTCTCGGCTGATCCCAGTTTATCACGGCTTCGACTTTGGATGGATCTACCGAAATTCTGTCTTTATCAATCACATGTCCAAGAAATTGTACCCGCTCGATCCAAAATTCACATTTCGAAAACTTGGCATATAACTTCTTTCTTTTTAAAGCTTCGAACGTTAACTTCAAATTCTCTTCATGTTCTTCCTTGGTTTTCGAATATACCAAAATGTCATCTATAAATACCACTACGAATTTGTCCAAAAACGGCTTGAACACTCCATTCATTAGGCCCATTAATGCTGCAGCAACATTCGTTAAACCAAATGACATTATCAAAAATTCGTAGTGACCATATTGTGTTCTGAACACTGTCTTTGGTACATCATGTGGCCTCACCTTCAGTTGATGATAACCACTCCTCAAGTCTATCTTGGAAAAGTATCTCGCTCCCTTTAATTGATCAAACAGGTCGTCGATCCTCGGTAATGGATATTCGTGACCTTATTCAGTTCTCTGTAGTCAATGCAGAGTCGCATCGTCCCGTCCTTCTTCTTCACAAATAACACTGGCGCTCCCCATGGTGATACACTCGGTTGAATGTACTTCTTGTCTAGTAATTCTTGTAGTTGTATCATCAATTCTTTCATTTCTACCGGTGCCATTCGGTCGGTGCCTTTGATATTGGAGCCGTTCCTGGTGCCAAATCGATCACAAATTCAACCTCTCTATCTGGCGGAAGTCCTGGTAAATCGTCTGGAAATACGTCTGCGAAGTCATTCACTACTGGTATCTCCTCTACTTTTGGATTCTCTTTACGACTGTCGACTATGTAAGCTAGATATCCTACACAGCCTTGTCTTAACAACTTCCTGGCCTGCATCATCGTCAGATAACTCGCTTGTCTAGGTGACTTGCTACCATAAAACACCACCTTTGACGAAGTCATGAGGTTAATACGCTTCTTCTGGAAATCAATTACGGCTCCGTGATTGAATAACCAGTCCATACCCAAAATAACATCAGATTCTCCAAGTCGAATAGAGATAAGATCTACGTTCTTGATATTACCCTTAATATCCACTCTACAGTTCTTATGTACGTACTTAACAGGGATTATTTCTCTATTCGTAATTTCTATGTTCATGGGGTGTTCTAATTCATCCTTAGGCAATTCTAAGTTCTTAGCAAAGTCATCGGATATAAATGAACAAGTAGCACACGAATCAAATAATAAATAAGCATTAACTTTATTGATCAGAATGATACCTGACACCACATCACGAGGCGCACAACATCCTTCATCGTATTGAATGTCACGGCGGTCGATCGGTTGGTTGCAGATTGGTCCGTGATAGTTAAAGCACTTCCACTGCTGTTTCCCCTGTTCCCTCCTAATCCTGCCCCTTCAGATCCCTTCTTGGGACAGTCCCTTGTAAGATGATCCTTTGAGCCGCAAGTGAAGTAGGCTCCCTTCTTTGGGTTAGGACAATTAGGTGTTATGTGGCCCTCCTGACCACAATTGTAGCACACTCGCTTTCCCTTCATACAAACCCCCAGATGAGCTTTCCCGTGGTGAAGGCACGCCGATCCTCTTCTTCCGACCTCCTTGCGATTTCCGGTTGATGAGTTGTCGGTACCCACCTCTTTTTCGATTGATACTTCCCCGTGTTGTTGTTGCCACTGGTTTTGTTATTTCCCTCATTTTCACTCTTCTTCTTCTTCTTCTTCTTCTCGATCCACGAATGTACTTGGTCACCGCATCACTCCCACCTTCAGTGAGGATGGCCTTTTCAAAGACTCAAAGAAAAGTGTTTAAATTTGAAACATTGATACTTTGCTATATACCCAGGGCTTCAGTCCTTGTTCAAACCTTCTTACTTTTCTCTCATCCGTGTGTACTTGATACGGGGCGAACCTAGCCAACTAATTGAATTTTTCCGCATAATCTGGTACGGACATATTTCCCTATTTCAACTCCAGAAATTGGACCTCCATTTGGTTCTACGAGCTGGTCGGAAAAAACATCTCGAAAAACATCTCCTTGAACCTCTCCCAGGTAATCACACCTTCACCTCCCCGGATATTTGCTTGCCACCAATATTTGGCTTTAGATTTCAGCATGAATGTCGCGTAGGCGGTTTTCTGGTCCTCTCTGACTCTGGCGACGTCAAAAACTTTTTCCATTTCTATAACCTATGTTTGATGTAAGACCCCAACTTTTATAAATATAAATATCATTTTTGAATATTATGGAGTAAATTTGATATAATGTTATAGTTGTGGGTAATATTTATAAATTTTGCAAAGTACGCAAGTTGTTATATAATATTCGATTGGTCGGGAAATATTCGTTTTAACAGGGAATATTCGTACAACGGCACAATCATTGGTGGACCCCACAACAGAATTATTGTCGGATTGAGAAAACGACAAAAATATTTTATTGAAAATAACTGTGACGCCCCCAAAAATTAGGTATACATCACCCATCTTAAGTCGCCAGATACATGGTACAGAATTCAAATACAACTTAATAATACAATTGTCGTGTACAATACGACAAAACATAAACTGTGAGTTTGAATACAAATATTTTCTACTAGAGAGTATACAAACTCAAAAGGAGTCCTCATTACAATTATTATCACACTATATCACATAATAGTGAGGACTACTAATACACCATCTAGGACCATCACTCTGTTCCTCGACTCGTCCCAGCTATATTCTTATTTCCTGAAGAGACAGTGAAAGAAAGGGTGAGCTCAACTAGCCCAGTAAGAAATATTATGACTAAGATAATGCAGAATAAATTATCATTAGCCTTAAACAGTGTTAAACCGATACAATATAACAAACATCAAGTTTAAGCTGCAATGAACAAGCAATCCATTAAAAGAGTCAAGTAGAGAATAAAATCTACTATCTTTCATGATTTAAAAGGTTCCTCATCACTTTTATCGATGGGATTCAGCTTAATAAATAATCCACATAATCGAATCACCCCTGCACTACGGCCAAGGATATTCTTTAGTATCACGACCACGAATTATCTATGCACTACGAATAAAGATAATCATGTTTTCATCAACGGTCCTGATCATGCCATAAAATAATTCATCTTTGCACCCTTGGCAGAAGAGAATCTATAGCCATAATCATACCAAAAACTGTCCATCAATGCACTACGGGCCAATGAGGACTTTTTCACATCATTTGTAACATTACGGTCCATGATTATAATCGAATAATCACGAGTCATAATCATACTAAGTCCATCTATGCACTATGAGCCACAGATGACTTTCAAAAATATAAGCATGAGGATGATGACAATGATATAATAATTCAATAAAACAAGTTCAAGAATTAATTTATCCAGAACTAATAACGTCCAAATTATCGACATGATCTTTGCTTTGTAGAGTAAAATTCAAGAATGCCCAGAAGAATATTTCTATGAAAAGATACTGGATGAAGCGCAAATATAAAGAATATTCCACTAATTTCATGGAGTATAGAAGTCAAAACTTTCATCAACTGAGTATAATAAAGAATGGAATAACAAAAGAAATCACCATGCATACGGTACTTCGCATAGATAGGTTATTCCAATAGAATAATAATAACGGAACCAGGTCAGGCGAAATTCGCACCGATAGGATGTTCCAACAGAATAATAAAGAATGGAATAACAACAGAAATCACCATACATGCGGTACTTCGCATAGACAAGTTATTCTAACAGAATAATAATAACGGAACCAGGTCAGGCGTAAAATGTACAGACAGGATATTCCAACAGAATAATAATAAAGACGGAACCAGGTCTGGCTTAAAACGCACAAACAGGATATTCCAACAGAATAATAAAGAATGAAATAACAGAAGAATTTCACCAAGTATAGGGTATCCCGCGTATACAGGTTATTCCAACAGAATAATAAAGAATGGAATAACAGAAGTTCTCTTCATGAATAAGAAAGAAAGAATACCCTTATGAGTACAACAAATAATATTTCCTACCTTAGAAAGAAGAGTATTGGATATAGAAGTAGTGAAGTAGCGAGAATATTTTCTTCTTTCTCTCTATAGTTTATCTCTATAGTTTGGTGAATTCGTAAGAAATAATGAATGAATGAGCTTTATTTATAGAAAAATGGATCTGCATAGTAACTAACTCATGAGCGGTCCAGATTGATTTACTTTAATCGACGGTCCATATTTAAAGCAAAATCTTTTAAATAAAATAAAATATATTCTATTTATAATCTAATAAAATAAATAACTTTATAAAAGATTTTATTATTCAAACTTTAGCGAGCCTTATGCAAATACTATGCATAATAAAATATAATATATTCTAATTATTGAATAACTTTATAAAAGATTTTACTATACAAAATACTATGCAGAGACACTATATCATAATAGAATATAATATATTCTATTTATAGAATAACTTTATAAAAGTATTACATTTTTATATAAAAAGTTTTTTACATTTTATTACATTAATAATACCAATAAAACAAAAGCGAGTGACTTATCACATAAGCATTAATAATCAATCAATGGTAGTGTACTCTTACTGCAACCACGCCAGCGTATCTTTATACTTTACTACTGAGAGTAGTTCAACAAGATTAACGGTAAAACTTTCGCCGTTATTTAATAAAAATATTTTTGTCATTTTCTCATTAAAACAATAATTACATTGTGGGGTCCACTAATGATTGTCTTGGTCGCATGCGGATATTCCCCGATAAAAAGAATATTCCCAGACCAATCGAATATTATACAACAACTTGCACACTTTGCAAAATTTATAAATACTACCCACAACTATAACATTATATCAAATTCATACCATAATATTAAAAAAAATATTTCGAGAAAATTAAATCTTTATTCATAAAATCTGGGGTCTCACAATCTCCCCTCCTTATGAAATTTCGCCCTCGAAATTTACGTACGTACCTGGTATGCCGAACAAGTGATGATACCTTGACTTCACTTCAAATTCTAGCTCTTGAGGTATAACCTTTGAGCGTCGAATATGATCCTTCTTATCCAAGATGTTAAGACGTATCTCCTCATACGTTTAAATCTTCTGCTATCTCGTCCGGTTCTAAATTAATAATGTGGTTCGGGTCGTCCACATATTTACGTAAAATCGATACGTAAAAAAAAACGTTCTGAACACGCAACATACTTGGCAATAAAACGAGTCTATAAGCCACAGTTCCTACTTCATCGAGGATTTCAAATGGGGCAATTAAATCGAGGGTTGAGATTTCTTCTCTTCGTCGATTCTTGCTTCTAGAATAATGCCCTCTTGAACCTTCTTCTTCACATTCATCAGCTCTGAGTATGTAACTTGAGCTTCCTTAACTTTATCGATTAAAGTCGATTCTTATCGTATATTCATTATCGTCACGTGGGTTCGTATATTCGCACTTATAACCGCATACGATCTTCTACTCAACGCATCAGCTACCACGTTCGTACTTCCACGATGATAGTGAATGGTACGATCGTAATCTTCAACAGCTCGAGCCAACGTCTTTGGCACATTATACGATCATTTTAGGTGAAGAAAATATTTGAGGGTTTTAAAAAGGTTTTTTATCTTGGGTCAATACAAAATTCGATTTCACGATCTAGGGGTAGGCTAAGAAGTCTTCAAGAATACGTCAGGAAATTCATTAACAATAGAAATATCATTCAAAACTGTGACCCTCATCCAAGACTTGGATAGTACGTCACATTGATACCTATCAACTTGCCATTGTCATTCACGACATCGCCTATAGAAAGTCTGGCTTCGGTGCATTCCACACAAGAAAGTCAACAACGAAAGGACCGGGGCTCTTTACTTATGGCTTGATATGATAATGATTGACTTTAGTGGTTTAGTTGCTTGAATTTGCATAACAGGTTGGTTAGGAATATGAAAGCTAACAACCTTACGAAAAGTATAATGAGTAGTTAACCAATCGATTCCTAAAATCGCATCAAATGCAAGTATTTTCAAAGAGATAAGATTGACAGGTAACGTGAAAGTGTTGATTTGAACAAGATTTATAAATAGTGGAGGTAACGAAGGTTTCTCCCAACAGATATATTAAAGTCTAACTTCTCCGGAGTTAACTTCAAACATTGAACATGACTAAGTGAAATAAAAGAGTAAGTAGAACCCAGATTCAACACAGTATAGACTTCGCAAGAGTTTATGACTAACATACCCGTGATAATTTTATTCAGGTTCCTCGTCACGAAGGAAAAAAAACGCTCTCTCTTAAACTACCGGCTTTGGCTTATCTGGGACATCCTTTGGCATCACTATCCCAGCTGGAATTGACTTTACCATACGACAAAATTAAGCTTGGTTACCTTCTCTTCCGCAATTAAAACACGCTTTGGATCGCTGTATACAGTTTGGACGGATGTGTCCCTCCTATCCGCATTTGAAACATACGACCAGTGGTCGTTCTTCTTCTTTTGAGACGGGTGTTGGTGCCGACGTCTTTACGTCATTATTGAACCTTCTCTTCTTGAAATGTTCATTCTTATTGTTTTGACTATGATTACCACCGAAGTGGTTACCATTTCTGGCATGTTGATTCCCTCCATGCTTATTGTCACCGCTTTGATGGTCAAGTTATCACCGGTATTATCATTTTGTCAATTTTGCTCTCTTTTGGTTGCGTTGACTCATTATCGCGCTCCACTAACTGAGCCCTATTTACAACATCTGAATACAAACACAGTTTATGAGAAATAAGATATTGACGTATCTCCGGCTTCAAACCTCTTAAAAACATCCGCGTCATTCTCTCTTCATTATCAACCAAGTGGGACGTAAATTGGGACAACTCGGCAAACTTGGCTTCGTACTGCGACACGGTCATGTTATTTTGCTCTAACTTGATAAATTCCACCTCCTTCATGTGACGAATGCTTTCGGGAAAGTACTTGTCATTGAACAACTCTTGGAACTTCTCCCAAGACATCTTGAGGCCGTCGGTGATGCGTTTTATAGATTCCCACCAGTGATCTGCCTCTTCACGCAACATAAAGGTGGCAAAGGGAACCTTTTGTTCCTCGGAGCATCCCAAGACATCAAATATCTTGGTGATCTGCTTTAACCACGTCTCCCCTTAAGTGGTTCTGGCTTTCCCAAAAACTCCGGTGGTCCTAGCTCCTTGAATTGCTTAGCGGTGACCAAGCTGTGGGTTGCCATTGTTTCCTCTGCATTATGAGCAGGAGCCTTCACCGATGTTGCATGAATTCTAAAAAACTCTTAAACGTACCGTTGTTCGTCAATTGATTAGTGTTGTTGTTTACAGGAGGATTATCGCCATCCTGTTGCACATTGTCCTTATTATTGATCTGTGGAGAATCAACGGTCTCCTATGCTCCATTGATTTTCTCAACATTTTCAGATGCCATTTTCAAATACTGCCACAAAACAAAGGTTAATTAACATGTAACATATTATCCCTATATTCTGACCGACCAATTAAATACCAAATAAACTTAAGTAGGTCATACTAGCGAAGGAATTCCCGAATCTCTCCCTCCTAGTTCTTGTCTCACATCTCGGCCGGGGATCATATCCCTAAGCTTTGATACCAATTGTGATGCCCCCAAAATTAGGTATACATCACCCATCTTGAGTCGCCGGATACATATACGAATTCAAATACAACTTAATAATACAATTGTAGGTATACAATCGACAAAACATAAAGCCGTGAGTTTGAATACAAATATTGTCTACTAGAGAGTATAAAAACTCAAAAGGAGTCCTCATTAGAATTATTATCACACTATATCACGAGAATAGTGAGGACTACTAATGCACCATCTAGGACCATCACTCAGGTTCCCAGACTTCGTCCCGACTATATTCTCATTTTCAAGAAGAAGCGGTGAAAGAAAGGGTGAGCTCAACTAGCCCAAAGAAGAAATATTATGACTAAGATAATGCAGAATAAATTATCATTAGCCTTAAATAGTGTTAAACTGATACAATATAACAAACATCAAGTTTAAGCTGCGGTGAACAAGCAATCCATTAAAAGAGTTGAGTAGAGAATAAAATCAACAATCTTTCATGATTTAAAAGGTTTTCATCACTTTTTTATCATGGGACTCGATTTTAATAAATAATCCACATCATCAAATCACCCCCTACTACGGCCGAGGATATTCTTTAGTATCACGACCACGAAAAATCCATGCACTACGTCTAAAGATAATCATGTTTTCATCAACGGTCCTGATCATGCCATAAAACAATTCATCTTTGCACCCTTGGCCGAAGAGAATCCATAGCCATAATCATACCAAAAGCGTCCATCAATGCACTCACGGGCCAATGAGGACTTTTTTCACATCATTTGTAACATTACGGTCATGATTACGAATAATCCACGGTCATAATCATACTAAGTCCATCTATGCACTTCGGTGCCCCACAGATGACTTTCAAAAATATAAGCATGAGGATGATGACAATGATATAAGAATTCAATAAAACAAGTTCAAGAATTAATTTATCCAGAACTAATAACGTCAAATTGTCAACATGATCTTTGCTTTGTAGAGTAAAATTCAAGAATGCCGGAAGAATATTTCTATGAAAAGATCTTTGGATGAAGCGCAAATATCAAGAATATTCCACTAATTTCATGGATTATAAAAGTCAAAACTTTCATCGTTGAGTATAATAAAGAATGGAATAACAAAAGAAATCACCGTAAATGCGGTGCCAGCATAGATAGGTTATTCAATAGAATAATAATAACGGAACCCGGTCGGTGAAATTACACCGATAGGATGTTCCAATGAGAATAATAAAGAATGGAATAACAACGAAATCACCATACATGCGATGCTTCGATAGGCATAAAGGTTATTCTAACGAGAATAATAATAACGGAACCGGTCGGTAAATAAAATGTACGAGACGAGGATATTCCAATGAATAATAATAATAAAGGCGGAACCAGTGCGGCTTAAAACGCACAAATGAGGATATTCCAACAGAATAATAAAGAATGAAATAATGAAGAATTTCACCAAGTATAGGGTATCCGGCGATATCTGAGTTATTCAACAGAATAATAAAGAATGGAATATGAAGTTCTCTTCATGAATAAGAAAGAAAGAATACCCCTTATGAGTAAAACAAATAATATTCTCTACCTTAGAAAGAAAAGTCTTTGGATAAAGAAAGTAGTGAAGTAGCGAGAACATTTTTCTTCTTTCTCTCTATAGTTTATCTCTCTAGAGTTTCAAATTGAATTCGTAAGAAATAATGAATGAATGAGCTTCTATTTATAGAAAAATGGATTGCATAGTAACTAACTTCATGAGCGGTCAGATTGATTTACTTTAATCGTGCGGTCCATATTTAAAGTAAAATCTTTTAAATAAAATATAATATATTCTATTTATAATCTAATAAAATAAATAACTTTATAAAAGATTTTATTATGCAAACACTAGCGAACCTTTATGCAAATACTATGCATAATAAAATATAATATATTCTAATTATTGAATAACTTTATAAAAGATTTTACTATGCAGACACTATGCATAATAGAATATAATATATTCTATTTATAGAATAACTTTATAAAAGTATTACATTTTATATAAAAGTTTTTTCATTTTATTACATTAATAATACCAATAAAACAAAAGCGGTGACTTATCACGTAAGCATTAATAATCAATACCATGTGCTACTATGCAACCACACGTATTACTGTACTTTTACTACCGAGTAGTTCAACAGTATTAACGGTAAAACTTTCGTCGTTATTTTTATAAAAATATTTTTGTCGTTTTCTCATTCAAAACAATAATTACATTGTAGGTCCACCAATGATTGTCTTGGTTGCACGGATATTCCCTGACAAAAAGAATATTCCCTGACCAATCGAATATTATACAACAACTTGCACACTTTGCAAAATTTATAAATACTACCCACAACTATAACATTATATCAAATCCACACCATAATATTAAAAAAATTATTTCAAGAAAATTAAATCTTTATTCATAAAATCTGGGGTCTCACAATAAAGGCGGAAGTTTTACCATTAATACTGTTGAACTACTCGGTAGTAAAAGTACGAAGAATACGTGTGGTTGATTGCGTAAGTAGCACACCTGTATTGATTATTGATGCTTATGTGATAAGTCACTCGCCTTTGTTTTATTGGTATTATTATTAATGTAATAAAATGTAAAACTTTTTATATAAAATAGAATAATTTTATAAAGTTATTCATTTTATTAGCTAATAGTAAAATCTTTTTATATAAAAATGTAATACTTTTATAAAGTTATACATTTTATTAGACAATAATTAGAGTATATTATATTTTTTATGCATAGTGTTTGCATAGTGCTGCGTGATAGTATTTGCATAGTAAAATCTTTTATAAAGTTATTCGTTTTATTAGATTATAAATAGAATATATTATATTTTATTTAAAAGATTTTGTTTTAAATATGGACCGTCAGATTAAAGTAAATCAACTACGGACCGCCAAATTAGTTACTATGCGTATCCATTTTTCTATAAATAAGCTCATTCCTTCATTATTTCTTACTTAATTCAATCGAAACTCTAAAGAGAGAAATTATAGAGAGAAATAAGAAAAGTATTCTGCTACTTCCCTACTCTATTATTCATTTTATTTTACGGTAAGGGGTATTATTTCATTTGTATTCATGAAGAGAACTTCTATTATTCCATTCTTTATTATTCTGCTGGAATAACCAAAGATATCTGTGACTACCCTATACTTAGTGACATTCTTCTATTATTAAAATCTTTATTATTATTCATTTGGAATATTCATGTCATGCGTTTACTTTGGGACACGGTTCCGTCTTTATTATTATTACATTGGAATATCACGCTGCATGCGTTTTACTTGGGACCGGTTCTGTCAAGATATTCTTACATTGGAACATCCTGTCGCTTGCAAATTTCGTCGACTGGTTCCATTACTTATTATTCATTGGAATAACTCGTCTACTGCTAAATCGTATGCATGGTGATTTCTTTTGCTATTCCATTCGTTATTATACTCAATTGGTTAAAGTTTTGACTTCTATACTCCATGAAATTAGTGGAATATCCTTGATATTTGCGCTTCATCTAAGTATCTTTTCATGGAAATATTCTTACGAGCATTCTTGAATTTTACTCTACAAAGCAAAGATCATGTTGACAATTTGGGCGTTATTAGTTCCTAGATAAATTAATTCTTGAACTTGTTTTATTGAATTCTTATATCATTGTCATCATCCTCAAGTTTATATTATGTTGAAAGTCATCTGTGGCCAGTAGTGCATAGATGGACTTGGTATGATTATGACCAAGGATTATTCGGTGTAATCATGACCGTAATGTTACAAATGATGTGGTAAAAGTCCTCATTGGCCCATAGTGCATTGATGGACAGTTGTTGGCATGATCATTACCATTAATGAATACACGAATGTCCTTGGCTGTAGTGCATGGATAATTTATGGTCGTGATACTAAAGAATATCCTTGGCTGTAGTGCAGGGGTGATTCGATGATGTGGATTATTTATTGTCGAGTCTCAAATGATAAAAGTCATGAAAAACCTTTTAAATCATGAAGATAGTAGATTTTATTCTCTACTTGACTCTTCTAATGGATTGCTTGGTCTGCTGCAGTTAAGCTTGATGTTTGTTATATTTTATCAGTTTAACACTGTTGAAGGCTAATGATAATTTATTCTACATTATCTTAGTCATAATATTATTTCATTGGGCTAGTTGAGCTCACCCTTTCTTTCACCGTTCTCTTCGTGAAATGAGAATATAATGGGACAAGTTCTGGGAACGGAGTGATGGACTAGATGATAGATTAGTAGTCCTCACTATTCTCGTTAAATAAGTGTGACAATAAATGTAATAAAAACTTATTCGAGAGTGGATATTATCAGTAAGATAGTATTTGTATTAAAACTCACAGCTCTCTTGTTGTATATTAAAGATTATATTTGTATTCTGTACCATGTATTTGGCGACTCAGAATAGGTGATGTATACCTATTTTTGGGGCGTCACATTTGAGCCTCGATCGGGTTCATGGAGCCTTTAAACTCTGGCGGTCCCACCGCCTTGAAATCCTTAAACGTCGTGTTCGGTGGAGCTTGAGGTGGATTATTCTTTGCTCCAGCTAGTAAGTTCACCAACTGTTGAACGGAGTCAGCATTGGCGTTGTTGTTGCTGTTATTCGTTGACCCTTCATGTGTTGGTCGACGATTTGGTCGTCTTCTCGGCGGCATGTTTCTGATAAGAATATATGCGTATTAGGTCTTTATTCAAATCTTTAAATATTTAAGGCTTAACTAAAACATGTAAACATAATCACTTAACACATTATCTCAATAAACCCTGATATATTTTTTCAAATCAAAAGTTTTAACATTAAACGATAGCATCACTGCTATTTACATCAACTATCCCGAGATAAAGAATCTACAGGATTTAAAACATTAAAATATTCCTTTGTTTATAAACACATCGATCGGAATTTACATCTAACACGAGATAAGTTTTTCACATAATTAAACAAATCATATCACTGCATGTTAAGGCGCTGAATAGCCATGCTACGTTCCTCTTCCATGATGCGGGACATCGTTCGGCGATCTAGCATATACGATGGTAGTCCTTCGAACTGGATTGGGTACCTCATAACTCGATCCTGGGCCTCATCCATTGTATTTTGAAGTGTAGAGTACGTCTCCTCAAGCTTAGCCTTCTTCGCACGACAATCCTCTTCTGCAAGATCAGCACGACGTGATTCTTTTACCCACCCCTCCTCTGTTATGGTCAGTCTTTCTGAGCTCTCTTTCAGTTCCTTCTTCAACTTTTCTATTTCTTCAGACTTCTCCTCGGTTTGACCCTTATCGTGAACCAAATCCCACTCCACGTTCCCTAAACGTGTGTGAAGAGTCATAACCTCCCTCTCCATCTGCTCGATGGAAATCTGCTGAATAATCGCTCGCTCAGTCAGATCCTGGACAGTGTCACGTAACTCTACGTTACGGTCATATAACTCGTCGTACATCTCAGCATCGATGGAGTTCGGTGGGAACTCCTCTTCTTCCTCTTCCTCCTCAGGATCCTCCTCTGGATCAATCTAAGGCTCATGCTCCTGACCAACAACAGTGATCAATGGAGATGGCTCTCTCTGTATCAACTGCTCCCTGACAATATGAATGTCTTGGGGCTCCTCCTCAGTAGGTGTTGGTCGATTTCGCAATCAATGAATACGTGCAAGTATACACGGTCAACAAGTAATAAAGTGATAAAATAGAGTGTCGATCCCACAGAGAATTTTAATTAATAAATTCCAACTACTAGCACTATATCAACCCAATTTTATTTAAACAACTATAAATTATGATTTTCTGAAATATTGAAACTAAATTAAACAATTAAAGATATTACTCTAAAATAGGCAAATAAATAAACTAAGATTTGAATGAATGACTTCAGATAAATAAGGATTAAGACTTCAATATCCCCAATTATGAACTATAACTCAATTATCCAATTATCCCAATTATTATGTCTACTGAATTGTTAACAGGAATTCTCAAATGTCAAAAATCCTTTTCCAAGTAATCAATTGAATTCTATTTAATCCAGATTAATCTTGTTATATTCCTATGCAAAACAAGTGAACTAAACTCTTTCAATTCCAATTCCTTATGTGTTACATGCGGTGAACAGATATTTCCATTCAATTCACAAACTTAATTATTCACTGTGCAAATAACTAAGTCACACGTTATCAAGCCCAGTTCTAACCCTAGAATTCCTCTTTCAAATCCTTATAGAGTAACAAGGTAATTATTGGCCAAATAATTAATCAATACATGCAAGGCAAGATAAACAATTCACTTCAACATAAATAATTGGAATAAATTGAATAACTAATTTATAGCCATAAAAGGTTCAATTGAAATCTTAATTAAAGAATTAGTTCATAATGGAAATAAAAACAAACAATCTTTTGCAAATCATCCTTAAAGAATTACACAAATTGAAAGAATGAAGAAGAAGAAAACTCTATGTGAAAATCTTCAAAGCTCTTTTTGACTCCTTGCTCAGGCTCCAATTGTGTATGATGCCCCTTTTAATTCAGCAACATAAACCTTATATACTTCCCATATTGTTCCCCAATCCAATTCCAAGTCAACTTTGAATTCCATGTGCCAAGACAAGTCAAACGGAAGGTCAAAACGCATGTGCGGTCTAGCTGCGGTAGGTGAGGCTCATACACTACAGCTACCGAGGAATGTAATTGAATTGAGTGCCCCGACGCTGGGGTATAGAAAATGCCAGTCATGCCCCTTTTTAACCCAAATGCTCCCAAATATTCCTATAGCTTACAAACCTGCAATAACACAACTAAACACAGTAAAACGAATCTAAATGCTTAGAGAATTCAATAAATTAAGCCCAAATATATCCAATTCATGGGTAAATTACCCAATCATCAGTAGGTACTCGGGGTTCCTCCTCCCCAGCTCGACTAGTTCCTCCAACATCCGACATCCGACATCCTGACAACACAATTTCAAGTTTTAGTTACTAAGTCGTACTAATGAACACATAATTTAGCACATAAACACATAAAGTCTTTTATTATCTTTAATGAATTAAGAAATTCATTTCTTAGAACTCGATAAGAGTTTACCACCACTATGTTCTTCCTATAAGGCTACTACCTAAGGTTGTTCCCCCACCTAAGGTCCATAACCTACGGCTTTGATACCAACCTGTGACACCCCCAAATCAGGGTACTTAAATTTCCACATGATTTGGTGTTCACTATTCAAACATTATAATTTTATCTACCCATAACAAAAGAAACATTAATAGATAGAAATAAATCCTCTCCTTAAGGAGTTACATCATAACAATACATAAATCCCAGGTCATACTAACCTTAAATCTTAACTGAGGAAACATAAACAATTAATCATCTTACACATCATTAATATAAGTCTAAAATAGAAATACATCATCACATAAAATAACAAGTCTTCAGCACTTGTTAATCTTGCCCTTGCCTTTACTAGTAGAAGGCTCGTCGGATCTTTCGTTCTTAACTGCAATGTTATTATTACGCAAGAGTGAGCACGATTGCTCACAAGTATAATAATGAAATAACAATATAATAACATGCGAATGAATCAAAGACTTCTGAAATAAAAAATCAACTTTTGAATCAAGAATGAATAACAAGAATCAAAAGATTCCTGAGGGTCATAAGACCTTGAACCATGTCCTAGGTTATCAAGGGTTATACTTGAAACCTTTAACAGTCATAAGACTATGAACTATTCTACTCAGTACTTAGGGGATCAACCTTTAGTATCATACATCGTGCATAATATCTTAACGCTAACGCATAAGTAATCCCTATACAGGGTTGTTAATCTCAGTTTGACATTAAAGTCCGCACCAAAGGAAGTTTGGTTTAAATAAATCAATAAGTTCTGAAATTTAAAACGTTCATCAACTATGGACTAGTCGAATCAAATAAGGGTTCACTAGTTTAATAAGGTTCAACAATAAATGATATTTAAATTGAATAACAATCTCAAGAGGTATACAATAGAACAAGTATTGTATTGAAAAGATAGATAATCTTTAATATAACAAACTAAACTGGATTTATAAACTTGAATAATGATAACAAGTCGGGTTAGGAAACTTGCCTCGCAAATGCGTGAAGCTAAACGATTACTACTTCCGCTCACCACAAATCCTACACACACATACCATATGTATTCACGACATTCATTAGTTAGATTTTCACTTAATTATTTAATATAAACTTCACTTTATTTAACAAATCATTACCCTTCTAATTTAATTACTTAATTAAATTAGAATATTTTCATTCTCTTCTTATTATTACACTTTAATAAATTATTTCATAATAATTTCCATCTAGAATTTATTTTATTCCATAAATATTTCAACTAAAATATTTATTTTATTTGATAAATATTTTAATATTAATAATTTTCATAGAATATTTATTTTATTCCATAAATATCTCAATTAAAATATTTACTTTATTTTATAAATATTTTAATAATAATTTTTATCGAATATTTATTTTATTTCATAAATATTTTAACTAAAATATTTATTTTATTTGATAAATATTTTAATAATAATTTCCATCAAATATTTATTTTATTCCAAAATATCTCAATTAAAATATTTAATTTATTTTATAAATATTTTAATAATAATTTTTATCGAATATTTATTTTATTTTATTTTTATTATTATTATTTTTATTTTTATTTTGCCCGCCGGGGTGGGGTAATTTAGTTTTAGCGACGCCTTTAGAAATGGGTTACCTGACTCGATTTAGATTCATGAACATAACAAGGTCAAATTAGGCCAAAAATCTCTCACAAGTAAAATTATACGTTCTGTGAAGAACACAGAATATGGCCATAACTTCCAATTAGTTTATTTTTACACGAAATTAGACATGCCCAAATATTGTAATACATATATGATCACTACTTAACCCTTCTAGCATGATTTTAACATGTTAAAACACATAATTTGCAGAATCAACACATGTAATTTACTATTCTTGGTGTTTTTGAAAGTTTTGAATACAGAACATGAAAATCAATACTACGGATTCGTTATAACACCGAATCCATTCATTTGAAGTTTGGTCTCTGTGTTTTAACAGGTATAAAATTTACGACACAATATATGATTGACATATTAAATTTGTGAGTAAGGGCCATATGGCCATATTTCTATACTTTGTAATTTTGCAGCAACAATATACAACATATATTTTATGAAACTGATGTTATGGTTCATACAACATAGTAAAAACATACTACGTTAATCATATTAACACATATATGTGTAAATTTATAATACAACTTATGATTATCGTGTTAAATTTGGTATGTAAAGCCATATGGCCATATTTCATACTCTGTAATTTTGAAGCAACAATATACGGCATATTTTATGAAACTGATGATATGGAAATCTAAAATATATAGTAAAAACATGTTATGCTAACATATTATCACATATATATCCACATAATCAATACAATTTTCAATTACAGAGATTTTAACCGAACTTGAAAGTCATTTTCATGAAAACTTTTAAATGACGTGAATAAAACAAACTGGGTTGAAGAGATTACCCAAAGCGTAGATGAGTAGAGATGAAACCCTTATCAATTAATTTTTCAATCACACAACTCACAAATTCCCTCAACAATTTCTCAATCTCTCTCTGTGATTTATTTTGCCAGACTTAGAAAATAAAAGACTTAATCAAAATAAAAGAAGACGTATTAATTTTATAAAAGAACTGAGCGCAGAGTGGTGGTCAGTTAACCCATGGGTTAACTACTACTACTACTACTAACTTCCCTTAGGGCCTCGTTTGGCTGGCAATAATAGACTCCAAAACCATTTAATTTAATGATTCTCGTATACTATAGTTTAAAACATGTCGCACCCAAATTACACAATAAAATCAAATATCTTATTTATTTTAATTTAAATAAACTATGATAATTTCTCATTAATTCTCATAGTCATAAAATTAAATTTCTCATTTATTAAATAGGTCAAATTATTTAATATCTAATTAATTATTAAATTAATTAAAATAACATTATGCTTATTAACTATTTTATTTAATTCAATAAGCTCACATAAATACATAATCTCGAGTAATAAAATTCTCCACATTAATTTAATAACTATAACACATATAATTAAATTAATTTACCACAATTGCATCAATTAATTATTAAATCTAATAATTAAATCATCGAAAATATTTATTTAATTCAATAAATATTAAAATTAAATTACAAAATCTCGTTTGTCACATCTTTCCCCTCTTAAAAGGATTCCGTCCCCAGAATCACGACTCAATAAATTTGACTGCTACATTCTCCCCCTTACAAAGATTCTTTCCCGTAATCGCCATACATAATTTAAGTAAATAAATGAGGGTAATTCTTCATCATATTCTCTTCGAAGTTCCAACGTAGCTTCTTCAAATTGTGGTTCCTCCAAATTACCTTAATGTAAGGTATTACTTTATTTCTGAGAACTTGTTCTTTTCTGTCGACAATTTGAATAGAAATTTCTTTGTAAGATAAGTCTTTTTCAAAATGTAGGGGTTCGTATTCAATTACATGCTTGTAATCGGGTTTGTAGGGTTGTAATACAGAAACATGAAAGACGTTGTGGACATTCTCGAGTGCTGGAAGTAAGGCTATCTCATACGCAATTTCTCCGATCCTTCGCAGTACTTCAAAGGGACCAATAAATCTTGGGCTTAATTTTCCTTTCTTTCCAAATCTGATCTTCCCCTTCCAGGGAGAGACCTTCAAGAACACATAACTACCGATTCAAACTCAACATTTTTACGACGTGGATCGGCATATTTCTTCTGTCTATCTTAAGCTACTACCAGTCTTGTTCGGATCACTTTGACTATTTCTTCTGTCTGTTGTACTAATTCTGGGCCTAGTAATTGTCTCTCGCCAACTTCATCCCAGTATAGCGGAGTTCTGCATATTTTGCCGTATAACGCTTCATAAGGCGGCATGCCAATACTAGCGTAGTAACTATTATTGTTGTTTAACTTCACGACAGCGGTAGTGATCATCCCAATTTCTTTTAAAGTCCATCACACAGGCTCTTAGCATATCTTCTAATATCTGAATCGTTCTTTCACTCTGTCCATCTATCTGAGGGTGATATGTTATACTCTTTCGCTCTGTCCATCTGTCTGAGGGTAACAACATTTGTCATTTTTACTGTAAATAATTATGTTTAAATGTGACTTATGTTTAGTTTAATATATGAGAAAAATAATTAATATAATTTTTAATACTTTTTTTATATGAGTAATAAGATTCGTTTAAATTGTAATAATAAGTTTGTTTTACGTAAATTTTAATATTTGAAAAAAATTATTATTATTTTATTGCGTTAATTTGTAATTTTTATGGGTATTAACATTATACTTTTTAATTACAAAAAATTATATTTGAATATATATCACGTAAATTTTAATATTTGATAAATTTAATTAGTAAAAATTGTATGATTTTATTTTCCGATAAAATGAATATTTATTATTTTTGACTTTTATGTTATTTATTGCACAATTTCATAATTTAATTAATTAGATCAAGTAAAGTAAAAATTATGATATACAAATTTATATTTAGTGGAGAAATTAAACATTATAACTTGAAGGGTGTATTAGACATTATATTAAAATTATTTTTAAATATTAGTTGGTCAACCACACTAGGGGTAGTGAATGTTACATATTGTAAACTAGAGGGGTACCGACTGTTACTTGAAAAAACTAAAAAGATAGTGAATATTATTATGATTATCTACATGGAGTGTCAATATATTTTACTCTATAAAGAATAACGTGAACACTAATTCAATACTCCGCATCCCTATTTATTTGTTCTTTTAAAGCATGAAATTCTTTAATCCTATTTATCTATTCTTTTAAAGAGTAAGATTTGTTTGTTTGTTTCTATCACTTTAAAATTTTAGAAAAATATTGATTACTTTGTTTTTTATATTAAATATTAACTTATTTTTCTTTTACCTCTTCAATGAATTTCAAAAGAGTAATATTAAGATTGCATATCCTATCTGATAAACCAGATAAAGCATTAATTATAAATATTTTTCATTTTTGTGCTTTCGCTAAAATGTCAATTAAAAAGGAAGGGAGTGAGAAGTATTTTATTATATCATTAAAATTATTTTAAACACACATTTTCTCAGGTCCATTATTAAATAAAGATATTGTATTTAATTATACAATAACTAGTACAAAGGTTATAAAATATTAAATGTAAAATATAAAATTTATATTTGTGCATTTTCCCCAACAGCTATTGCATTTTTACATTAATAACTAGTAAAAAAGTTATTAAACTTCTATGTGAAAAATTATATTTATGGCATTCCTTTGAAACGAATTGAGTAAAATATTACTCCTAAATGTAAAATATAATATTTTATACCTAGTGTATTTTCCCGACAGCCAAAAGAATAGCAGCAGCATTTCTTGAAAAGCAATTAACGACTAAGATCATACAATAAGGTTGGATTTTCTTTGATATTTATTCTATACTGGGCCCACTGATTGGACGGTTAGTATCAAAATACACAACATCATGTATTTTTAATCCTTGTAGTTTTGGATTTATTAAAAAATTTGGCTGGCTCCACTGTTTTTTTCTGAAGACTAATTAAGTCCGGTAATAACCGGACTTAGGGAGGTGACATGATGGTGGTTTTAGGCAGATCAATTTGGTGGCCTCAATATTTTGGCAGATTATTAACTACCAACCCAAACTTAAACCTTGAAAATCCACTTCTTATTATTTTATCTTTCTCAATTTATGTCTATAAATTCTCTACTCGTCTTTCCTATGGGAAATGAGAAAATCTAATTATGTCTATATCATGTGCTATATTTAGCACATGATTTTTCATAATTGCATTGGCCAGAGTCTCGTTATGTATAGCGAAAATTTATATTGATTTACGATTGCAATGTATATCGATTAAGTACGTAGAAGTATATATTTGACCTACTATATCACATGGTATATCATTAAAATATAATTAATAATAATTATTTATGTAATTGATCATAATAAAAGTCGATACGTACTTAAAGTCACAAGATATGTATCATTTTCCATTGTTTCATTAATATAATCAAACAGTTTAGATTCAAAATCATGTGGAATCAGACGTAATTTACATCCCTAATAATTTAATAGATTATAAGTTATAACCCATG
This sequence comes from Panax quinquefolius, assembly GCA_020205615.1. Classification (NCBI taxonomy): domain Eukaryota; kingdom Viridiplantae; phylum Streptophyta; class Magnoliopsida; order Apiales; family Araliaceae; genus Panax; species Panax quinquefolius. The sequence continues at coordinate 29,530,154 of CM035169.1, read as the reverse complement.
TCATAAATCACATAAATAAAGTCACTAATCATCATGCAATGACAATTTGACATTAATTAAAAAAATGATACAATACAGTTGCTTATATTTACACGAGTTATTAAATTTGTCAAATCAAAATAAATAATAGAGAAATCAAATCATCAAAGTATCGAAATTTCACTAATAGAGTGATAGTCATTGTACAATTAGTCAATTACTATTGTATATTAACATCAACAATCAATTATATAATTAAAAGTGTAAACTTAACTTTACCAATTTTTGAATTTTTTAAGTGTTATAGTCTTACAGACTTCCGATGTATATGTGAGACAGCTAGCTAGAGAGAGTGATTGACTAACTTTGATTTATCATTTACACAATTAAGTAATCATATTTAGTGTAAAAACTAAAAAGTTGTTGAGAAAAGTACAATTAAACAATATGTCACAGACTCACAGTACCGTTTACATGAAATTAAAATAAGTTATTAATTTAAATTAGAATAAGCACTTTTTTAAAAAAAATGAAACAAAGTCTATAAATAGCTTTGAATTCTTTTATCTTAGAATCGTAGTTAATTTATTTAGTACTTTAAACAATATAATTATGAATATTATAAACTTTTTATAAAGTAATTCTCAAGATTTATTATAAGACCCAAACTTTTATGAATAAAGAATTAATTTTCTCTAAATGTTATTTTGAATAATAATGTGTAGATTTGATATAATGTTATAGTTGTGGGTAATATTTATAAATTTTGCAAAGTAAGCAAGTTGTCATAAAATATTCGTTTGGTCGGGAAATATTCGTTTTAACAGGGAATATTTGTACGACGTCACAATCATTGGTGGACCCCACAATGGAATTACTGTCGGAGTTAGAAAATAACACAAATAACTTTTTATGAAAATAACGACACAAGTTTTACCGTTAACTGTTGAAATACCTGGTGATAAACGTACAGTAATACGTGTGGTTGCATAATAGCACACGGTATTGTATAATATTTTTGATTATTGATGCTTACGTGAGAAGTTACTCAGTTTTATTCAATTATTGACATAATAATTGCTGCATAGTATCTCACATTATTGATTCAATTATTGTCATAATATTTTATATTATTAAATCAATAATTGAGACGATAAATTTATTCATATTATTATTTACATTATTGCCGGTGTCTAGAAAGTTCAGTCAAGGAAAGGAGTTTGGTCACCTAATTGCGCGTTAATAAAGAGAAATCCTTATAGAAAAGCCCCATCTTTCTTGAGAATGGTCTGGTTGTTAATATTGTAAGTTATAATATTAATGATGAATGTTATTAAAAATGTGTTTTGTGAAGCGTAGTGAATTGAGATAAATAGAGAGATTTTATGAAGTATTTGTTGTAAGTTTGACGTATTATTTGGACCCCCACTTGTGACAACCCCAAAACAGGTCCAATCCATCCAACCTATTCAGAGTCGCCAAATACATGGTACAGAAAATAACTACAACTTTATTACAACAATTGTCGTGCAAAATACAACAACACATATGTTATGAGTTTGATACAAATATATACCAACTGTGACTCATGTCCCAAACTTAGATAGCACGTCACAATGACACCTTACATAAAGGTATAGTCAAAAACTGTTTTAGAAATTAGAATCTTTGGGAAGTGCTCAAGGAAACCTTCGTACATGGGAGGCCATGCGTTTAGGTTATGATAGATATCATATGTTACGTAATTATCCTTGGTCAATCTAATAGACCCCAAAGAAAAAATGAGAAGATTACTATCATATCCCGATGGTGAGTGTTCTCTCGACATATCATTATCTCCTTTGTCTCTAAATGAGAATTATACTTCAAACAAACACCAAGATTATATAGGTAGTGCTCAGTAAATATACTCAAAGAAGTGAATGAAGCACAACCCCGTCTTTTATGATGACACGAGGTCAGTATGTCATTAAACATCTTCAGATGATAGTGGCAAAACATCCTTCCAACGTTGGGTTCGCCTCACCCTAGTTGATTCACCAAATATAACTACTAAATGATGACCACCGCTCTATTCATTCCCTGTTATTCTCGCCGACCCGACTACACTCTTTATTACCTCAAAAAAGCAAAGATTTCCGACTAGAATATCGGATGAAAAACCGAAGAAAACTTCTACTAAATAACAACTCTCAAAGTATCTAAATACTCTCAAAAATATGCTTGATAATATAGAGAGAAAGAAAACTAGTTTCTGGTGTGATTTTCAATTCTAACATAAGCATCTATTTATAGAAAAATGCTAGAACGCCAAAGGAGACTAAATTAATAAAATAATATTATATTATTTTCTTCTCTCCTACGCAGCCAAGCTAGACCAAAATCTCAGCCACCACAGTGGGGCCCACCCAAAATCAGCACATGTTTTCTCAACAACCAAAAGTGGGTCCCACCCAATTTTATTAAAAATTATTTTATTTTCTAAAACTTCAATAATTCATAGAAAATAGCCCGTTTATCAGAAAAATACGAATTTTATGTCCATTCCACACGAAATCGAATTATCTACAACTTTGCAGAAGAAAGTTTTTCCAAATTCCAGACCAAAAATATCCGAAATTCATAAACGGATGATTTTAAACATCGTTTCAACACCTTTTAAAATTCATAACAAATCATGCGTTAATTTTCAACGGTTCAAAATTTGTGAACATATACTTAACTCATATATGTATAACATATCCAAAAATCACAATGATCCAACGGCCGGATTAAAATTATAACTCACGTAATAGAGCTTAAGAACACCGATTTGATCTTTTAATACCTCCAATCTGACAAAATACTGATAAAACACCTCAACATTAATTCCTTTATTTATAACAACATAAATAAATTTATCATTTATATCCACATCAAATAAATATTTCTTTATCATATAAATCAATAATTAATTATTCACAAATAATATTACAGAATCACAATTATGACAAACGCACGGCCTCAGAAAGAGGGCTTTCAATAAGGATTTCTCTCATCATGGCGCGCAATTAGCTGACAAAACCTCTCCTTGACAGAACTTTCTACTATCTCATAATATTATTCAAATAATATGAATTATTGATTCGATAATGGAGATATCGTGCAGTTGATAATTAATGAAACAACAATAATATAAAATATCAACGCAGCAATTATGAATCAATAAAATAAAATATTGAATAAAGAATTATCGTAACAATTATTGAGTAGTGCCTTCACGTAAGAATCAATAATTCAAAAATACCGCGCAATACCGCTGCGCCATCTTGCAACAACGCCAGACATCGTATTTTAACCACCGTGTATTCCAACAAGTGTTAATTCAGTAAAAAACTCAAACTCATTCATTTTCTTCATCCGATGAGTTATTCCGATTCACTGGGGCCCATAAATGATATTGGCAAGTTGCCGCACGGATATTCCGACAAAAAAGAATATTCCACCACCAAACTAATATTCTCCGACAACAATGAATATTTTATACCACTCATGTATTTTGTAAAATTTGCATATTTCACCCATAACTTTAAACTTTTATCAATTTAACCATTTACTTGAATAATAATTATAAGAAAAATTGAATAATTTTATTTCATAAAATTCTTGGTCTTACAATCTCCCTCCTTATGAAATTTCGTCCCCAAAATTTACGCACTGGTATTTCAAAGAGTTGAGAATACTCGCTTTCATTTCGATTCCATCTTCCCTCGCCATCATGATTTCTCCATCGCTTCATCTCCCGTATTTCAGATATCATTCTAGAATACAACTTCAAAAACAAAGGTTAATTTAACAAATTAACATATCACATAATATCCCGATATTACGATCGACCAACAAATAAGCTTAGGTAGGACACACTAGCGAAGAATTTACTCATCTCTCCCTCCTAGTTCTATTCCCAGATCTCCGCCAGAGATCACATCCCTAAGCTCTGATACCAACTGTGACCTGAGACACCAACTTGTGTCAGCACCTCACATTAATACCTATCAGTTTGCCACAATGTAATCCAGCGTCCCCCACGTAGAGTCCGGCGGTGTATCCCCAATCAATGTGAAGTCACCAATGGAGAGGCTCGGGGCTCTTTATTTATAGCTCTAATACCAACTGTGACAACCCCAAAACAGGTCCAATCCATCCAACCTATTCAGAGTCGCCAAATATATGGTACAGAAAACAACTACAACTTTATTACAACAATTATCGTACAAAATATAACAACACATATGTTATGAGTTTGATACAAATATATACCAACTGTGACTCATGTCCCAACCTTAGATAGCACGTCACAATGACACCTTACAAAAAGGTATAGTCAAAAACTGTTTTAGAAATTAGAATATTTGGGAAGTGCTCAAGGAAACCTTCGTATATGGGAGGCCATGCATTTAGTTTATGATAGATATCATATGGCCACAGAATTATCCTTGGTTGACCCAATAGACCCCAAAGAAAAATGAGAAGATTACTATCATATTCTTTCCAATGGTGAGTGTTCTCTTGACATATCATTATCTCCAATTGCCTCTAAATGAGAATTATACTTCAAACAAACACCAAGATTATATAGGTAGTGCTCAGAATATACTCAAAAGAAGTGGATGAGCACAACCACATTTTACGATGACACGAGGTCAGTATGTCATTAAACATCTTGTATGATAGTGGCAAAACATCCTTCCAACGTTGGGTTCGCCTCACCCTAGTTGATTCACCAAATATAACTACTAAATGATGACCACCGTTCTATTCCCCTGTTACCCCCGCTCGACCCAGCTACACTCTTATTACCTCAAAAGAGCAGTACTTCTGACTAGAATATCGGATGAAAAACCGAAGAAAACTTCTACTAAATAACAACTCTCAAAGTATCTAAATACTCTCAAAAATATGCTTGATAATATAGAGAGAAAGAAAACTTGTTTCTGGTGTGATTTTTAATTTTAACATAAGCATCTATTTATAGAAAAATGCTAGAACGTCAAAGGAGACTAAATTAATAAAATAATATTATATTATTTTCTTCTCTCCTACATGTACCAAGCTAGACCAAAATCTCAAGCCACCACAAGTGGGGCCCACCCAAAATCAAAGACATGTTTTCTCAACAACCAAAAGTGGGTCCCACCCAATTTTATTAAAATTATTTTATTTTCTAAAACTTCAATAATTCATAGAAAATAGCCCGTTTATCGTAAAAATACGAATTTTATGTCCATTCCACATTTAAATCAAATTATCTACAACTTTGCGTAAGAAAGTTTTTCCAAATTCGCATCAAAAATATCCGAAATTCATAAACGGATGATTTTAAACATCGTTTCAACACCTTTTAAAATTCATAACAAATCATGCGTTAATTTTCAACGGTTCAAAATTTGTGAACATATACTTAACTCATATATGTATAACATATCCAAAAATCACAATGATCCAACGGCCGGATTAAAATTATAACTCACGCAATAGAGCTTAAGAACACCGATTTGATCTTTTAATATCTCCAATCTGACAAAATACTGATAAAACACCTCAACATTAATTCCTTTATTTATAACAAGATAAATAAATTTATCATTTATATCCACATCAAATAAATATTTTCTTATCATATAAATCAATAATTAATTATTCATAAATAATATTACAGAATCACAATTATGACAACCAGGTAGTTCCCAGGAAAGAAGGGGCTTTCCAATAAGGATTTCTCCTTACTGGAGCGCAATTAGGTGACTAAACCTCTCCTTGACAGAACTTTCTAGACATTGCCAATAATGTTATCTCATAATATTATTCAAATAATATGAATTATTGATCCGATAATGGAGATACCGTGCAGTGATAATTATTGAAACAACAATAGTATAAAATATCAATGCAGCAATTATTGAATCAATAAAATAAAATATTGAACAAGAATTACCGTAACAATTATTGAGTAGTGCTTTCACGTAAGAATCAATAATTCAAAAAAACATGCAATACCGTAAGCGCTCTTATACGCAACAACGCCAGACATCGTATTTTAACCACCCCGAGATTCCAACAAAGTTGTTAACGATAAAAAAACTCAAACTTGTCGTTTTCTTCATCCAATCGTTATTAGTTATGGGGCCCCATAAAATGATCGCTACCGTCGCACGGATATTCCGACAAAAAGAATATTCCACGACCAAACGAATATTCTAAAAACAACAATGAATATTTTATAGCCACTCTCATGTATTTTGTAAAATTTGCATATTTCACCCATAACTTTAAACTTTTATCAATTTAACCATTTACTTGAATAATAATTATAAGAAAAATTGAATAATTTTATTGCATAAAAATCGTGGTCTTACACCACTTACCCATTTTTTAAAATAATGGAAAAATTATCTCAATTTTGTTATATATATATATATATATATATATATATATATATATATATTATAATAAGTTTTTTTTTTAAAAAATAGAATATATTATAGTATTTGCATAGTAAAATCAAATTTTTTTAAAGTTTCAAACGCCGAACGTTCGTGCTTTTTTTTTTCCACTGTGCGTCCGTGATTATTTTTTAAATAGTATCCTTCCATTCTCCTATAAATAGGGTGTTTAGTTTAGAATTGAAAATCATACCAGAATCAGAGAATTCTTCTTCTATAATATTGAGCGTATTATCTTTAGATTTTATGTGACGCCCCCAAAATAGGTATACATCACCCATTCTGAGTTGTCAATACATGGTACAGAAACAACTACAACTTTATTATTACAACAATAAAACTGTGAGTTTGTATACAAATATTATCTTCTAAACAATATCTATACTCAGATAAATCCTCATCACATTTATTGATATATTATTTTACAAAAATGGTGAGGACTACTAAACAACTCTCTCTAGAACTTTCATTCCATACAGCAGACTAATTACTCGTTATATTCTCGCCTCCCGAGAAGCAAAATGGAACAAAAAGGAAAAGGGTGAGCTCAACTAGCCCAATAAAGAATATTATGACTAAGATAATATACAACAAATTATCGTTAGTCTTCAACAGGGAAAAATCTAATAGAATACAATAGACAACAAATTTTAAATCAATATTCGCAGCGGAAATAATAATTCATTAGAAGAGTTAAGTAGAGAATGCAAACTACTATCTTCTATATATGAATTTAAAAGTTCATCGTCTATCTTTTATCCCTGTAACATCAATCAATATATATCTGGAATCAAATATTCATCTTTGCACCATGTGCCAAAGATATTCATCAGTTGGTCATGTTCATCTAAACACCTGTTCATCTTTGCACTACGGGCCAAAGATATTCTTCAGAAATCATTCATCTTTGCACTACAGGCCAAAGATATTCCATAATATCATCATTTAAGACTGAAGATGATGAAAAATATTTTTAAAGAAACGAATCCAGTGAAACAAAATGACAAGGATTAAGGATTAAGGATTCGTACTTTTTTTTTATCCACGCCCAAAAATACCTCAAAAATAATCACAAGTGGTGTAAAATTCAAGAATGATCAAAACATGGATACAATCAAAGCTAGTATCCGAATAGATATTATGGACTTAAAAGAAAATTTTTATTTTTTAGATGAATAGTGTCGTATTCGTGAATAAGTGTCAGATACGTGAATAAAGGTCAGAGTATCGTGAATAGTAACTCACACCAAAAGTTCCAAATTTGATAAAAACTTCAGATCAATATTTCAACATAATGATATTGAAGAAATAATATCATTACGAGAAAAATAATATCCTTACCTCGAAAAGACAAGATTTCTAGTTGAAACAGGATATAGGTTATGACTTGAACTTGCACAGTATAGCAATACTCAAAGTATACTCAAAATACTCACAAGAATACGCCGATAATATATAGAGAGAAAACTTCAGTTTCGGTGTGATTTTCAATTCTAACCAAGCACCTATTTATAGAAATTGCTTAGAACACCAAAAGCGTAAAATTTAATATAATAATATTATATATATTACAAATTCTCTACGCACACTTAGCATCTGAAATCAGCAATCTTAACACATGTTAAATGAGTCCCAACAATGTAAAAAACGTTTTGTAATTAAAAATATTTTAAACTTCCAAAAGTAATTATTTTGAGCTTCGTAACTTCAATAATTCATAATAAATAGCCCTTTTATCAGAAAATTCGAATCTCATGACTTTTTATAGGAAATTCAATTTCTACAACTTGCCAAGAAAGTTTTACCAAATTCCAAATAGAAATTGACGAAATCCACAAACGGGCAATTTTACAGTTTATAATCAAATTTCAATTAATAAATGGGGTCCACCACATGTTTAACATGTTTTAAACATTTATTGCAACAAAAATACTCTTCCTCCTCAGATACTCATATATCCCACATTCATTGTAAAAATATCACCATTATTATATTATTAAAATATAATAATACATTTAAATGAATTATCTTATTAGAAAAGATAAAATTTCAATTTTCAACAATTGTCACATTAAAATTTTCTCCATCTATATCCACATAAAATCAATATTTTCCTCATCATATGAATCAATAATTAATTATTCACAAATAATATTATGTAATCACAATATTGACAACTGTACGGTTCAGGAAGAGGGCTTTCCAATAAGAATTTCTCCTTCATTGGCGCCAGCAATTAGGTGACCAAACCTCTCCTTGATATGTAACTTTCTAGACATTGCCAATAATGTTATCTAATAATATTATTCAGATAATATGAATTATTGCATCGATAATGAAAAATACTATGTAATGACAATTATTAAAACAACAAAGAATATAAAATATCAACGCAAAGCAATTATTAAATCAATAAAATAAAATATCGAACAAGAATTCATCGTAACCATTATTGAGTAGTGCCTTCTTACGTAAGAATCAATAATTGGTGCAATACCGTGTATCTTCATCGTGTTTTAACCAATTTAGTATTTTAACAAGATTAACTGTGAATAACTACGCTAGTTATTTTTAAACCACTTATATTTGTCGCTTTTCTTCATCCAATCGCTTTTTCGTTATGGGGCCCACATAAAATATCGCTACCGTCGCATTTAATATTCCCCGACAAAGAAGAATATTCCACGACCAAACTAATATTCCCTAACAACAATGAATATTTTATAACCACTTGCTTATTTTGAAATATTTGCGTATTTTACCCATAACTATTCACATTAATCAAATTAACCCTTACTATTTCAAAATAATAAATAGAGAAAATTAAATTTCATTAATAATAAGTTGGGGTCTTACAACCTCCCTCCTTATGAAATTTTGTCCTCGAAATCGACGACGCACTGTGTGTTTGAAAAGGTGAGGATACCTCGCTTTCATTTCCGTTTTAATTCCCATTTCATTTCCTCTATGTAATGATTCCTCCACGTAACTTTAACTTGTGGTATGACCTTCATGCAGGGACATGCTCCTTCCTATCCAAGATCTTGACAGTACCTCCTCATACGTTAAGTCTTCTGGCTATCTCGTCCGGTTCTAACTCTATAACGTGGTTCGGGTCTTTCACATATTTAAGAAATGAGATATGTGAAACACATTATGAACACAAGACATACTTTGAGGTAACGCGAGTCTATAGGCTACATTTCCTACTTTGGTCAAGAATTTGAAATGGACCAATAAATCGTGGATTGAGCTTTCCTCTCTTCCCAAATCTTGTAACTCCCTTCCATGGAGCAACTCGCAACAATACATGATCCCCTATACTAAATTCCACGTCCTTTCCATGAAGATCCGTGATAACTCTTTTGTCGATCTTGTGCCGTTTATATACGTTGTCGAATCGCTTGGATCTTTTTCAGAGTCATATCGCATTTAACTCGGGTCCCAACAATGTTGCTTCACCCACCTCATCCCAACATATCGAGAGCGACACTTTAGTCCATATAATGCTTCAAATGGAGCCACACCTATACTTGCTCGATAACTGTTATTGTAGGAGAATTCCACCAATGGTAAATACTTATCCTAACCGCCTTGAAGTCAGGACATGTGGGTTTAATAGATCTTCAAGAGTTTGAATAGTCCTTTCGATTGTCCGTCTGTTTGGGGATGGTATATCGAACTAAATCGCAAAACTGCGCTCATAGCTTTTTGCAAGCTAACCCAAAATCTTGAAGTGAATCTTGGGTCACGATCCAAAACTATGGATCTTGGCATGCCATGCAACCTCACAATCTCATTCACGCACATACTAAAGAAGACGCTCAAGGAATAAGTCTCCGTGATCGGTAAGAAATGAGCGGACTTGGTTAATCTATCAACAATAACCCAAATAGCATTGATGCCTTGAGAAACCGTAGGAAGACCGAACTAAATCCATGGTAATGTGTTCCCACTTCCATTTCGGAATCTCAAGTGGTTGCAACGGACCCTTAGGTACTAGATGCTCCGCCTTTACACGTTGACAAGTTAAACACATTGAGATAAACTTTGCAATCTCTCTCTTCATATTGTTCCACCAAAATGTATGTCAAGATCACGATACATTTTAGTACTTCCGAGGATGGATTGCAAATGGTGTATTGTGTGCCTCCATCATAATCTTGACTTCAAATCGAGTCGTTAGGGACACAAAGTCCGGAGTGGACTCAAGTATTCTTTCTTCATCAATTCTAGCTTCCTAATAGCTCCTTCTTGTACTTTCTTCTTCATACGATCACCGGCCCAAGGGTCGGTGGCTTGAGCAATCTTAACTTTTCTATTAAAGTTGGCTCTACGCGATACTTGACATCATCGCACTCATTCTCCGCATATGATCTTCTACTCAACGCGTCGGCTACCTACCGTTCACTTTTCCGGGATGGTATTGCATAGTGTGGTCGTAGTCTTCAATAGCTCGAGAGCAACGTCGGTGCCGCATGTTGAGTTCTTTTTGAGTGAAGAAATATTTAAGGCTTTTATGGTCCGAATATATCTCCACTTTCTCCCCATATAGATAGTGCCTCCATATCTTTAAGCTGAAACGATCGGGCCGCTAACTCTAAATCATGAGTAGGATAATTCCTCTCATATTCTTTAAGTTGTCATGAGGCATAGGCTATGACTTTTCCACGTTGCATGAGAACACGCCCTAACCCTTTGCCCGAAGCATCGTCAGAGATAACAAATCCATCCGATCCGGATGGTATTGTTAGAACAGTGCCTTAAATAAGTCTCCTCTTAATCTCTTGGAAACTCTTCTCGCATTCTTCGCTCCAAACTAATTTTGTATCCTTCCGAGTTAACTGGGTTAATGGAGTAGTGATTCGAGAAAACCCTTCCACGAATCTCCAATAATAACCAGCTAGACCCAGAAAGCTACGTACTTCGGTCACCGACTTCGGTTGCTCCCAACTTTGTATTGCTTCAATCTTCGCCGGGTCCACGGATACTCCATGTTTTGACACCACGTGCCCAAGAAATACTACTTCCTCAAGCCAGAACTCGCATTTCTTCAATTTGGCATATAGTTTGTTTTCGCGAAGCCTTTGGAGTACCAGCTTCAAATGGTGCTCATGATCTTCACGACTTTTGAAATATATGAGGATGTCATCAATAAAGACAACAACAAACTGATCCAAATATTCCTTGAATACTCGGTTCATCATATCCATGAAAGCCGTAGGAGCATTAGTCAATCCGAAAGACATGACTAAGAATTTATAATGCCCGAACCGAGTTCTAAAGGCAGTCTTTGGAATATCCTCAGTTCTAATCTTCAGCTGATGATATCTAGAACGAAGATCAATTTTTAAAAAGAATTGTGCCCCTTGCAACTGGTCAAACAAGTCATCAATACAAGGTAGAGGATACCTATTCTTAATGGTGACATGGTTCAATTCCCGATAGTCAATACAAAGTCGCATACTCCCGTCTTTCTTCTTTACGAATAAAACAGGAGCACCCCAAGGAGATGTACTAGGACGAATGAAACCGATGTCCAACAATTCCTGTAGTTGGACCTTTAACTCGAAGTTCAATAGAGCCATTCGATATGGGGTTTTAGAAATGGGCTTTGTACCGTGTTCAAGATCAATAAAGAATTCAACTTCACGTTACGGGGTGTACCAGGAAGTTCTTTTAGAAATACGTCAGAAAGTCAATAACAACATGAATATTATTCAAATTTGACGCGTGTCTTTATTCAAATCCATAATATGGGCTAAGAAAGATTGACATCCGCTTTTTCAATAAACGAATAGATTTATGATTAGATATGACGGTGATTGATTTTAATGGTTTAGTTGCTTGAATTGCATAAACAACAGTTGGTTAGGAATATGAAAACTAACAACCTTACGAAAATAATCAATTTTGGCATGATGAGTAGTTAACCAATCAATCCCTAAAATCACATCAAAAGCAAGTATCTTTAAAGAGATAAGGTCAATAGGTAAGGTGATGGTGCCAACTTGAATCAAACAAGATTTATAAGCAGTGGATGTGATGAAAGTTTTCCTAACGGAGTTTCCACGAGATAGGTCAAAGTCTAATTTCTCCGAGTCAAGTTTAAACGTTGAGCACATGCGCAGAGAGATAAATGAATGGGTAGCACCCCAGATCAAGTAAGGTATAAACTTTGCAAGAATTTATAAATAGCTTACCCGTGATCACCTCATTTGGGTTCCTCGCATTTTGACCGAGCCACAACAAATGCTCTTCCCGAACAAATTGACTTTGACTTTTTTCGGACGATCTTTTGAGTCACCGTCCCCATTGAACTAGTTTTCGCCACCGCATAATCTCGAGCGATATGTCCTTCCTTTCCATAATTATAGCATACCTTGAGCTGTTGTGGGCGGTTTGATCGATATGTCCCTCTTTTCCGCATTTGTAAAGATATAACCCGGGTGGTCGTTCTCCTCCCTTAGAACTAGTTCAGCTTGCCAGACCGTTGCCTTCACATGGTCGTTGTTAAATCTCCTCTTTTAAAATCTCCTCCCGACTCGCTTCTTCTACTTTCACGGCCATGATTACCACCAGAGTGGTTACCATTTTTGTCCGTCTGTTGCTTTTCTCCATTTGGTTATCATTATTCTATTGATCGCTATCTCTCGTACGATCCCGGTTATGGTCCCGGTTGAACATACTCGTTATCTCGCTTCTAACAATTGAGCCCCGTTAACAACATCTGAATCAGAGAGAAAATTTATGAGAAATGAGATATTGTCGTATGTCGGGTTTCAAACCTCTCGGAAACATCCGCCATCATCGTTCCTCATTCTCCACCAAATGAGGTGCTGAAACTCGATAACTCGCAAACTTTGCCTCGTCATCGAGACACCGCCATGTTGTTTTGTTCTAATCGATGAACTCCACTTCCTTTATACGATTTAACACTTTCGGGAAAGTATTTGTCATTAAATAGTTTCAAACATCTCCCAAACATCTTTGAAAGTAATTTGGATGGGTACGCTTCACGATCTCCACCCAAGAGTCCTTTCGCCATGGAACATAAAGGTGGCGAATGGAACCTTCGTTCTCCGTGCATCCCAAGACATCGAATATCTTGGTAATTTGCTTGACCCATGTTTACGCCATGATCGGATCTCGCTTTCCCTTAAATTCGTGGTCCCAACTCTTTCGAATCGCTTGCATTTGTGACAACCCGTGAATTGCTATCATTTCTCTCCCGTATTTTGAACACGAGTCTCTTCATCTCGATTTTGCATGAATCGCAAAAAAGCTTCTAAACATCCCCTCGTTCATCCGTAATAGATATTTTGGATGAAAAGAAAATTTTCATTTTTCGATGAATAAGTCGTATTCGTGAATAAGGTCGATACGTGAATAGTGCTATATCGTGAATAATAACTCCGACACCAAAAGTTTCAAATTTGATAAAAAACTTCAGATCAATATTTCAACATAATGATATTGAAGAAAAATATCATTACGAAAAAAATAATATCCCTTACCTCGAAAAGACAAGACTTCTAGTTAAAACCAGGATATAGGTTATGACTTGAACTTGCACCAGTATAGCAATACTCAAAGTATACTCAAAATACTCACAAGAATACGCCGATAATATAGAGAGAGAAACTTGATTTACGGTGTGATTTTCAATTCTAACCCAAGACCTTATTTATAGAAATTGCTTAGAACACCAAAAGCAAAAATTTAATATAATAATATTATATATATTACAAATTCTCTACGCACACTTAGCATCTGAAATCAGCAATCTTAACACATGTTAAATGAGTCCCAACAATGTAAAAAACGTTTTTGTAATTAAAATATTTTAAACTTCCAAAAAGTAATTATTTTGAGCTTCGTAACTTCAATAATTCATAATAAATAGCCCTTTTATCGTAAAAATTTGAATCACGCGATTTTTATAGGAAATTCAATTCTCTACAACTTTGCGAGAAGAAAGTTTTTCCAAATTCCAAATGCAAGAAATTGACCGAAATCCACAACCAAGCGATTTTATTGTGTTATAATCAAATTTCAGTCAATAAATGGGGTCCATTGACATGTTTAACATGTTTTAAACATTTATTGCAACAAAAATACTCTTCCTCCTCGTATACTCATATATCCCACATTCGTTGTAAAAATATCACCATTATTATATTATTAAAATATAATAATACATTTAAATGAATTATCTTATTAGAAAAAGATAAAATTTCAATTTTCAACAATTGTCACATTAAAATTTTTCTCCATCTATATCCACATAAAATCAATATTTTCCTCATCATATGAATCAATAATTAATTATTCACAAATAATATTACGAATCACAATATTGACAACTGTGCAGGTTCCTGGAAAAGAGGGCTTTCAATAAGAATTTCTCCTTCATTTGGCGCGTAATTAGGTGACCAAACCTCTCCTTAGATGTAACTTTCTAGACATTGCCAATAATGTTATCTAATAATATTATTCAGATAATATGAATTATTGCATCGATAATGAAAAATAATTGTGTAATGACAATTATTAAAACAACAAAGAATATAAAATATCAACTCAAAGAATTATTAAATCAATAAAATAAAATATTTGAATAAAGAATTATCAGTAACCATTATCGAGTAGTGCCTTCACGTAAGAATCAATAATTGGTGCAATACCGCTTGGTGCATCGTGTGTTTTAACCACCATTTAAAGTATTTTAATAAAGATTAACTCAGAATAACTACACCGTTATTTTTTAAACCACTTATATTTGTCGCGTTTTCTTCATCCAATCGCTCAGTTATGGGGCCCACAAAAATCAAGACCGTCGCATACGAATATTCCCGACAAAGAAGAATATTCCACGACCAAACGAATATTCCCCAAACAACAATGAATATTTTATAACCACTTGTTTATTTTGAAATATTTGCGTATTTTACCCATAACTATTCACATTAATCAAATCAACCCTTACTATTTCAAAATAATAAATAGAGAAAATTAAATTTCATTAATAATAAGTTGGGGTCTTACAGTTTAAGGAAGTTTTGAGCGTAGAAAATAATATAAGTTTTCTTCAAGAATATCCCTACCTTACCAGTCAGAAATACTCTCCTTTTAAGGTAAGGGATATTATTTTTGTTCAATATTCGTAAGAAATAATATTTTCTTCCATACTATGTAATATGTAAGTAATATTATTTCATTTCAGATTCTGAATTCTACACTCATTTTGTTAAATTATTGCTTCTATACTCCGTAAAATTAGTAGAATATCCTTAAAATTTGCGCTTCATCGATCTAATATCTTTTCACGAAAATATTATTCTAAATATTCTTGATAATTTTTAATCTTTTCATGTCGGGGTACTATTCACGAGGTACTATTCCCGAAGTACTATATTCACGGGGTACTATTCAGCCGGGGTACTATTAATGATAAAAATTGATTTCTTTTCTGTTCAAATCATTTTTGATACAATATTATTCTTGAATTTATCTCCACAAAGCAGTATTATGTTGACAATTTGGACATTATTGAATTCTAGATAAATTAAATTATAAATCTTCAAAATTTATCCTTACTCTCATTTAATTGAATTCTTATATCATTGTCATCATCCTCATTCTTATATTGTGATGAAAGTCATCTTTGGCCCGTAGTGCATAGATGGACTGTTGATTGGTATGATTATGACCAGGGATTATTCGGTATAATCATGACATGTAATTAATGTTATAAATGATGTGATAAAAGTCCTCATTGGCCCGTAGTGCATTGATGGACATGCAGTTTCTGGCATGATCATGACCATTGGTGACAACACGAATATCCTTGGCCCGTAGTGCATGGATAATTCAGTGATGTGGATTATTTATTAAGCTGAGTCTCAGCGATAAAATTGATGATAAACTTTTTAAATCATAGAAGATAGTAGATATCATGCTCTACTTGACTCTTCTAATGGATTGCTTGTTCCGCTGCAGTTAAACTTGTTGTTTATTGTATTTTATTAGTTTAACACTGTTGAAGGCTAACGATAATTTATTATGCATTATCTTAGTCATAATATTTCTTACTGGCTAGTTGAACTCACCCTTTTGCTTTCATTGTTCTCTTTAAAAAATGAGAACGTAGTCGGGAAGAGTCGGGGAATGAAATGATGGTCCAGGATAGGTGGCTATAATAGTCCTCACTATTCTATGAAATAGTGTGATAATAAAAGTAACGAGGACTCCATTTGAGTTTGAATATTGTCTATGAGACAATATTCATGTAAAAACTCTCAGCTACGCTTTTGTCGTATTGTATAAATGAAGTTTGTATTTAAATTATGTACCATGTATTTGGCGACTCAGAATGAGTAATGTATACCTATTGTGGGGGCGTCACATTTATTGTATTCAAAAGTTAATTATCACATCCCTTTTGAATTAAAAATATTTCCTATCAACTTTGAAAAGTCATACTTCTTGATCAATTGACCTTATTACTTATATTTCAGAACGGATGTAATATTTGGTACTAATACATTTAAAGGTTAACAATATTAGTCTATAAATCTATTAGATATTAAATTAATCTAAATCAACTAAATTCACATTATTTTAAATCTTAGAATTTTATAATTTTATTATAAAAATCTTAAATAAGACTCTTTTTATGAAATAGATAAAATATTATTCATTTATTGTAGACTAATTATGTAACAAATTATAATATTGACCACTAGTCCACTACTACTAATATAATATATATATATATATATATATATGATAATATGATATATATTATATATTTATATCCTATTCCTAAATAATTTAAAATAACAAAACTAATACAAAATAACAAAACTAATATTAGTTGTTAACTTTTAAGTTCTAAGTTCTAACTTCAAACTTTTCTATAATCATTTTTGGAATAAATGATGATGATAATATTTGGTTTAATTTTTGATTGAATTACTTAGAGTTAGAGAAGATATTTTTGGTATTTATTTAACTGTTTTTAATTTGCTTATGAGTTCTCAATTTTCTCAGTTCAGTGCATTAGTAAATGTTCGCGAACTTGATTTGTCTGATTATGTTCGCGAACAACTCGATCATGTTTGCGAATAGTTCGTGAATACCAATCGAACCGAACTCGTACATAACTTTTGGTTCGATAGAATTACTCAAACCTGTTTGAGTTCGAGTACAAGTGCTTGAGTTCGTGTTCGGTTCCGTCGGATTGCAGATCTAATTATATACATTAAAAAACAAATACTAGGGATAAAGTCGGATATTGACTATTAAATATGTTTAAAAGCATTTTATAAAGATTTTTGGTTAAATTTCAATTTAAAAGGTAAAAGGTAAAATACTTCCTTATTTAGCCAAAAAAGAAAAGCAAAAAAATTATTAATCAATAAACTCTTAATTAGCTTTACAACTAATAGAATTCTTACCGCTTCACAGAATGTTCATCAGCCAATACTTGGAAATATATTATGGAATACCCACACTTCCTTGCAATAAAGGCAATTTTATTAAATTGTAACTCCCAGGGAAAAAAACATATACATACATGGGCCTATATACACTTTAAAAAATTTCCCCTTTTAAAAGAACATAAATTCTAATATTTTATTTTAAGATATTAAACCATGATATCTTTGAATTTTTATAAATAAAAAATTTAGCTGTCGAAAATTTACATTTTTGCTGGAATAAGTTAATTGATTCGAAATGAAAGAATAATTTAGTCTTTTATGTAAGGCTATATATATATATATATATATATATATACATCGTTTATATTGACTTCAATTTTTTTAATTTTTTCTTACGTCACGCACTAATCAGGTGACAATCCAAAATATATACCTCACTTCTATCAATTATTACCAACGGTGTCCAAATATTTCATGAATAAAAGTTTAGGAAAATTAATATTTAAGGTCATAAAATTAAAATAATGAAGTTTAAATTTTAATATACAAAAAAAACTTAAAAAATTAAAGTGTATTTAAAACATTAATTCAAATGGAGAGAGAAACAATGAATGGCTCGACTTCCAAGCAATGCAAAGAATTAGACGCGCGTATAAACTTCATGCTAACCACTTCCTCATACCCTTTTGCCCATCAATCACATTAATGTTTGTTATGTAAAAAGTCCATATATCCAAACAAATAAATACTACTACTACTACTCTCAACGGTAAGAGAGAGTAAAAAAAACCACACCAAAAGCTGTTCATAGCTTATTTTAAGCAACCAAATCACATGAATGCCATAAGTCCCCTTTTTGAAGAAAAAATTCATATGGAAACGTCTCTCTGGCTCTTTGAATATTTAATACCTCTTTCAAGACCTATATATGCAATTTGGCTGAAGGAAAAGACAACACCTTAATTTATGATATAACAAGTACTTGGAAGTGTTTGAGAGATCTACAACTTATATATTTGACAAATATATATATATGACTGCCCTATGTCAAAAAGTAAATAAATATATAATACAAATCTTTTAATTGTAGATTTAGTGCTACTTAATTTGTGATAAGTACTTAAAGTGAATTTATTATATCATTCTTAGTTTGTGCAATATAAAAAAGTCTCCACTTTAATCTTATAAATATTCACGTTACAATGGGAGCATGACAAATATTTCCCTTTCTGAATATTGGTGCTAAACATAGCATTATTTGACTACAACTTGTTAATCACATGTTTAAGTTGGTGTTTGTCGGGGCTTAATAATTCAATTTTACATTACTTGGTTGAATATTAAGCTAGACTATAAACTGCATATAATATATATATATATATATATATATATATATATTGAATTTTCCAATTAAGCTTTTCAATCTTCCAACTAGAGTTTAATCATCCTTTTAAGAGAAATGTCAGAGGTAAATTAATTAATTGAGTGTTTTGGCCACCTTAAAAAAAGAAGAAGTAAAAAGTGAGTACTTTTTGAGAAAGAGGAGGGTTAAATTTGAGACTTCTAAGAAATTTCACTTACTTTTGACAAGAATGCGCAAATTATAAATTAAGTATTGTTAATGCGAATATTCGTTCACGCGCCTCAATCAGCAAATTCTCGTCCAATCTTGTACAGAAACCAAATCACATATAAAGTTTGACGACTTGTGTCGTCGGGGTATAGCTCCGGTGTGAGAATAAATACAGGCTAAATAAAGTTTTAACAATGAAAGCTTAATACTCTAGTGCTGAAAAAATATGGTGTACCTTATAATAAAGGTGTAGCCTTGTATTCAAGGGTGAAGCCACTTAGAGGGTTGTGGGGTCAATTGACCTCACTGGAAAAAATATATTTTATAATATATGACATTACAACAAAAAAAACCTAATTCCAACGGATTTATAATCGACGGAATGTAATTCGTCATACTTATCTTATAATTTACGATGGAATAATCCGTCGAGGATACGTTCGTCGAAATTAATATATTCCCGACAGAATTTCGTCGAACATAGAACGCCCCCTTGGCGCCAAGCTTCCCGCCAGCACGAGTCATAATTTCGATGGAATGTCATTTATTTTCAAGGGACTTTCCGTCGGACATAACATAATTTCGAGGGAATTATTTTTGACAAAAATTTCGTCAAAAATAACTTATAAAACCTAAATTAGATTTCATTTCCTTCTCAACTGCCTCGACCTCTCTCTCTCTCTCTCTCTCTCATACTTCTCTCTTTCTCATACTATTTACTCATTGTCTCTCTCTCTCATCTCTCACTATCTCAGTCGACATTGCTCCTTGTCGCCGACCGTCGTCAGGACTGCCGTCTTAGTCCCGGCGGTCGCCACCGTCATCGTCGTCGTCCAGCTCTGGTTACCCGTCGTCAACTCTGACTCCATTCCATTCATTTCCATACGCGGTTCTCTCCTTAATTTCAGGTTATGTATATATGTTCAATGAATTTAATTTTGCTATTGATTTGGATATGAAATTTGATTTCTGAAATTTGGGTATTATATATTGATTTGGGTATGAAATTTACAAGGTCTGAATTTTGGTTAGTAGTATGAATTTTGATGTCTGAGATTATTCGGTATTAACAATTGATTTGGGTATGAAATTTTAAGTCGGAAATTGGTAAATTTTGTTATGTAATGGTCTGAATTGGTGAATTTGGGTTTGATGTATATCACATTTATATTATGAGATTTTTCTATAACTAATCTGATCTGGATATTTGTGTTGATTAATTGATGATATTAGTTGATATTTTGTATAATGTTATACTGAGTTATAATCTGATTTGGAATGTTGTATAAACTGATTTGGATTTTAAATAATTGTATGAAATGCTTCGAGCCTTCACTCTAGCCCTCTCCCTCTCCCTCTCCCTCTTCTCACTCACTCACTCACTCACATCCTTTTTCTTCCAGAGCACTCTCCTCTTTCTTTCCCCTCTATCCTTTCTCTCATTTTATCCCTAATTTTGATATAAAAAATCCTAATTTTTGGAGGTGACAATGTTCTCCAGCGATGGCGGCGGTTGATTTGTCCACCTTCGGTAACAATCCAGAATTTTAATTATAATTTCAAATATTTATTAAAATAAATAAATATTTTAATTGAGTAAAGTAAATAAATATTTTAATTGATGTGTTATTGTTGAATAAATATTTGTTTAATTTGATTTGATTTGATTATTTATTTGTTAAATAAATAATTTATGAGTTGGGGAAAATAACTTAATTAAGGTAAGATTTTAACTAAGTTGATAATTAGTATTTTGGAATTAATTAAAATAAAAGAGGGATGAATTAAATTTTATGAGTTAATATTCTAATTTAATTTAATAATTAAATTAGAGAATTGATAAAGATTAAAGGAATTGCTATAATATTTTTAATTTAATTTATTAATTAAAGTGATGTATTAATTTATTGAATAAAATTATAATAGAAATTATAAATTTGTTGTATTGGACTATGTGGCAAATTGATTTAATAAATTGTTATTAACTTTAATTTAATTAAATTTAAATATGGGAATTTAATTAAATAAAATAGGACAATAAACTATATTATAAATGAGTTATTAAAATAAATTAAAAGAGTTTTGTCAAACAAAGCTTAATGAATGTTAAGTCTTCAATTTAAATGGGTTTTACTAAACAATGCTTAAGGGTTTTAAGTTTTTAATTTTAAAGTGGTTTCAACCAAACAAGTCTTATGTCTTTTGATTTTCAAAAGTTATAATTGACATCAATTATATTATATATTTATATTATATATTAACACGTATTATATGTTATACGTCATATTATATCAGTTTTATATTACGTAAAACTAAAAGAAAGAAAGAGAAGAAAAGAAAGAAGAAAAAACACAGAGAGAAGAGGAGAAGAAATTCTTTGTAATTTTGGAGTTTGAGAGAGAAATTGGTGAGAAGAAGTCGCAAGAACAAGAAGGAGTAGTAATCATCTTCTAGTAAATGTATAATCCTAAAGTTGTCGCTAGTTTTTATATACATGAAAAATTCTCTGTAAAATTTGTGTGAAGGATTATTTGTTTATTATGTAGTTTTTATATGTTATTTGGTTGATATAAATTGTTTTCTTGGGTTTATAGATGATTTAGAGTAAATTGATTCATGTAATATGTTTTAATATGTAGAAAATCATATTACAGTAAATTTATATTGATATATGTTTGATATGACTTAATTTAGAATCAAAATTGATACTCAATTCATAATATACACTACACTAAAAATGGCCTCTAGTGAAGGGCAAATCCTTCACTAAAGGCCCTATATCACTCACAAGTGATTTATTGCGAAGAAATATTTCTTTCACACGATTGCTCGCATTAGATCTCCTCGCAATTGGGCATCCTTCGCTAAGTAGTAATTAAATATTTTTTGTGAAGGATATATTGTGAATATATAACTTTTTTACTCACAAATTGTATTTAGTAATGGAATATTGTTATTTAGTGAAAGATTGGTTTCCTTCACAAATAATAATTTAAGAATGACTATTTGAAATTAGTGAATAACATAATTCCCTCACAAATAATATATTGTGAAGAACAAATTTATTTAACGAGAGAATATTTTCCTTCACTAATTATAAATTGAGAATCTTTCTTCAAATTAGTGAGAGAAAACTTCTTCACAAATTATAAATTAAGTAAATAAAAATAATTGCTAAATAATCAAAATTCATTGAAAATTATAATTGATTTTTAAATAATTGTTTTCATATTTATTTTATCATTAATCTCTATAAGAAATATTAAATATATATTTTAAGTAAATTTAAATATTGCCATACTTTTTTCAAACTAATTGATAAGCTAATGCATAAAGAACTAATAAAATTAAAACTTCACATATAAATAGATCATAATACTCGAGTCACAATAACTACAAAATTTGTTATTGTATCTTGGTCTCCCAAAGACCATAGTACCTACAAAACTTATTGACTAACATAAAAAATTGAAAGAATTACAATGAACTAGAAAGAATAAAGTGTGTCATGTTAGATCCATTTCATCATCATTTTCTTCAAGAAAATCAAGGTTTGGCATGTAAACTTCATGCTGCAAGAGAAACACTAAAATTTAATTTCAATAAAACGAGGAATAAGAAAAGATGATACTGGCAAACTACACAAAGTCCAATATGCTATCCCTTCAAATAACTCTTCAAATAAAATAACTGACCCACCCACAGATACAAAAGTAGAAAGAAAGTAAGAAAAGATAGAGAAGGCAGAAGAGGAAAAGATGAATTCTTTAAACAAGGGCATAACATTAACTAAGGTTCTTTTACAAAATGATTCATATACCTACCCAGTTGTATTACAAAGGCTGCAAAAATTAAACTCACCATAAAGTGATTAATTGGAGGGCCCAATCAACCATTCCTAAATCACCCCCTTCTCTTTTTCAAATTTACACAATAGAATGTAATCTTACCTCAAAACATTAAATGACATCCAATAATCACCTTTAGAGTCATCCCCTCCCACCATTATCACGTCATTGGTTTCTAAAGTAGTTTAGAAGAGCTTGAGCCTGCAAACATCCAAAATTTAAAATATATAATCTCTTAAAGAAGCTTATAAAGTAAATTTTTATTTGTAAAATACAAAAAAATAAAGAAAAAGCATGTCGTCAAGAGCAGAAGACCTTTTCTAAAAAATACTGCAAGTACTATTACTAGATTATATATATATAATTAATAATTAAGAAGAAATGGTCATTACAATATTCAAACGAGTTTTTGATAGCTTTGTAATTTTAAAAGTATCCAACTATTAATTAAACAATAAGCACAATTTTGTTTCTTCAATTTCTTCTAGTTTCACGTGTAATTAAGGATGCTAAAATCTAAAGGAAACTAAACTGTGTACAAAACCAGGCTTCCATAATTAGTAAGAAAGAAGTCAGGAGCAGGGGCGATGCAAGTCACGAACAAACTTTCTAACGAATTTGTTTACTTTGCAATTTAGTAATTCCATTAATTTTGAGTTCCATTTCCACGAAGGGTTTGATTCTGCAGCATAGTTTTAGTACTAGTACTCTTTTAATATTTTCTTTCAAATTGTAACTCCTATACCTCCTAATTACAATGATGTAAGTATGCAACCTACTGTAAAGGACCACGACCTAATTCTCCATTTGGTTTTCAACTCTTCAAATGATCTTTCAAGTATCTCAAGACTACTTAAAATTTTAGATTGCAGTATTAGTTGTTTTCAAAAAGTCTGGAGGGTGTTGGTAACAAAATTATTCTCATATATTAGAATTATAAGACACTGCGATGAATGTTCCACTAAATAGATGTTATGCAAATTATGAAAGGCAATATATGTTCACATAAAACGTACCATGCTAGTATAAGGTATATTCGTGGAAATGAGGTTTGGCTTACCAAGTAGGATATCCATCAACTATGACCTACATCTTAGTGACATGCCACGCATTTTGCTATAGACATATAGGGTTAAATTAAATCAGCTAGACAAATAGCACAAAATTTACTCATGTCCAAATCATAAGATGATGGAGAAGGGTCAAATGTACCTGCAAATGATTCATCAGTGTCTCTACAGACGCAGTCCAATCAGTATTATAATCGTCGGAGTTTGAGGGTGATAGTTAACTAGACCATCAAGAAACTAGCCACATCAACAGGAACAGATCAAGGATCTCTCTCTCTGTGTGTCTAGAACAAGTAATCTCATCTAATTATCATTTCCTCGACTTCGTTGATTTTTCTTAATTTTTTACATTAATAATACTAGCCTTACATTTGCATACCAAGTAACCAGTGTGGTTGGCCTTGGATCAATCTGTACAAATTTGCTTAATTTTCAGTCTCTAGGATCAAGCAGCAAGCAATATGTACCATATTGCTTTATGTATAAATTTGGGCAAAAGTAAGCACAAAGGGATAATAAATTCTGGGGAAAAGGGCTACAAAAACTGTGATTTGGACTCTACAAAAAGAACTTTCCACTTGAAATAGAGATATTAGATATTCAATTAGTTAAGTATTACTAATACCAAGCTATCAATTTAGAGAGTCTAGTCAAAATAATGACATCATTGGTTTCAAAAAAAATATATCTGTAGTACCTTTTACCCTATTCAAAAGCAAACAGAGTCTATGAAATGGCTAGAAGGTTATAGATGAATGCAAGTGAATTCTAGTTCAGAGGTTTCAAAATGGGAACTGACCTGCTAGAATATGAGCTTCCTTCAAAACTTGTAGCTGTGTGTTGACTCACACCATAGGCACTTCCATCTATGTAAAATTGGTTTCATCATCATATCCAAGCTCTCTTAGTCGATTCAGTTCGGGCAATATGACCTTATCAAGGTCTGGCATATCTTTCCTCCTTAGTTCACGACATTGTAAACACAATTTTGGAAATGATGTAGCCTCCTCGACAGGCCAATCAGGCACTCTCGGATCAAAAACTTCTAATAATGTTCCTTTCTCAATTGCCCTCGACACCTGGTGGGTTATACCAATTGGAGGCTTTACTGTAATAAGCTGCAACAACATTACGCCCAGTGAATATAAGTCTGATTTTGTCCCCAACATTCCAGTTTGTTGGTACTCAGGGTCAATGTAACAAAATGTTCCAGCCGCGGCTGTCATGTGATATTGTGCAAGAGATCAACAACCATAAGATGGACACAAGTTCAGCCTTGAAATAGAAACTACAAAACAAATATCAAAAAATATAGTGATGATACATACTTGTCATCATGTACTAGAAATCCCCATTCTTCGTCATGAAAAGCAGCATAACAAGGATTTGTACTTTCACAAGATTAGAAAAGAGGACTAACTTGTTAAACTATAAACCATCAACACAGACCCTGACATATAAAAGAAGTTACAGTGTGTTTGATTGTGAGTGTCATGGTAATGTGACGCTAAAATAAAAATTAACAAATAAAGAAGCTATCTTGATATTGATTATCAAGCAACTTGACTTGAATAATCTGACTAGTGGAGTTATGCAGCAGAATTGGGAAAATTCGAATGACTAAGTGACAACACTGTGAGTAGAGTGTAGACTTGCTTGGTAGGCTCTTATTCTTATTGTTTGTAGGCCCAAGTCATAGATCTATTCAGTTCAATAAACTCTTTCTAATCTATCACCAGATAGTTCAATGGAAAATATAAAAATAAAAAGACAATTAGTAATTCATAAACATACAGATATATATTATAACAGAAAGGGCTAATAGTGATCTGTTGAAATTGATGTAAATTATGGTCATTTGAGGCCAAAGATTCACAACCAAGTCTCCCTATGCACTTTAGTTCTTATGAATCAAATCTTCAGCTTCTTTAAATGCACAATTAGGATTTCACGACCTCATTAAATATGTAAATTAAGGTTCGCATGACCTAACTGAATGAAGACGGAAAAACCAAAAATAAACGTATTAGACCCGAGAGAACACTACACCAAAAATGGCCTATAGTGAATGACAAATCCTTCACAAGAGGCCCTATATCACTCACAAGTGATTTATTGCGAAGAAATATTTTCTTCACACGAGTGCTCGCATTAGACCTCCTCGCAATTGGGTATCCTTCACTAAGTAGTAACTAAATGTCTTTTGTGAAGGATATATTGTGAATAACTTTTTTATTCACAAATTGTATTTAGTAATGGAATATTGTTATTTAGTGAAAGATTGGTTTCCTTCACAAATAATATTTTAAGAAGGACTATTTGAAATTAGTGAATAACTTTATTCCCTCACAAATAATATATTGTGAAGAACAAATTTATTTAACGAGAGAAAATTATCCTTCGCTAATTATAAATTGAGAATGTATCTTCAAATTAGTGAGGGAAATAATCCTTCATTGATGACTAACTAATTAACTAAAAAAAAAAAATTAATGAGGGAAGTAATCCTTCATTAATGTCCATTTCTCAAGTAAAATCCTTCACAAATTATAAATTTATAAATAAAAAATTAATTGATAAATTGACTATTAATTGTGAAAATATAGGAAGATATGAAAACAAAGTTATTTAAATTAACTGTTTTGGTTGAAAAGTGAATTCACAGTGATGAATTTCACTATGAATGTCTAAAGGGTGAAGAAATAGTAGAAACAATGAATTTAAAGGTTATAATGTTGAAGTTATGTTGTTTATATAGTTAAAAACATGCTGAAAACCTTAAGTTATGTTTCTGTAAGGTTTATATAATTTATGTGTGCTAAATTGTTGTTAGAAAGTAGCTTGTAAGCTTGATTTGACTTTGTTTTTGTTCTTTCTTGAACGCCTCCGCTCGAATCGTATTTCGGCTACCGTGCAACAGAGCCTCATAGAACAATTCCAATACAGAAGAAGACTGTGTCGTCACTAGAACGCCTTGATTATAGGCCTCGTCTCGGCCAAGCAAATGACACATCGCCATTCAAAGGTAAATCAAGGCCGCAACGCTAGTTAGCGATTTTGGCGTAAAATTTATTTTGATTATATAATTTCGTAAGTGTTGATAAAGTGTATTGGTATGACTATTAAAAAGGTGAATTATTATGTTATGGTATTGTTATATTATCAAATATGAAATTTTATTAAGTAATTAATGAATTATGTAATAACTAAAGAGTTATGTTATTGCATCAAAAGTGTGGCTTAACTATATGATTAAATCAAGTCGTACATAAAATATATACTTAATTGTGTACTGAGTACATTTAGTAACTAATTATGTCATGATGACATGTGTATAAGATATTGAGAATCGAGTTATTACAGTTTAGTTTACACGCAAGGCAAGTTTCCGAACTCTAACCCCTATATGAGTTTGTTCTATCATATGTACCTTTATATGGAGCAAGTAATTCCTAATCCTACTTATATAACTTAATTATAGTCATGCAAGCTCTTTACCCTAACTCTTACTTTGAGAAGGTTTTCTATCTTTAACTTGCTTCTTAATATGCAAGTTTTTAAATTCTGATATTCTTATGATGAGCAAGTTTTATTGTTCAACTTGCTATTAATTATGCATGTTCAATAACTTAATTCTTAACTAAACAAAATTCTAGCCTTAGCTTAATATTGTTCAAGCAAGGTTTGTTATATTATTCAATGCTTATGCTTTTTAATTCATTTTTAAGCATAACTTCATTATACAATGTTGATTCATTTATGACTCATTCTATAGCTTATTGTTATTACATTTTTTATTCAACTAATCCTTAGTTGATGTTTATTAAACTCTAAATTATCCTTGAAACTTATCCAAGCCAAACTTACTTTGGTGCGGACGTGTATTCTAATTACTAAGATGAACAATCCTATTACAGGGGATAATTTACGTGAAGCGTTTAGATGTTTGTGCACATTTATTTGGCAGTTATTATGAATAGGATGCTTAGTTTAGAATTAAAAATCACACCAGAATCAGATAATTCTTCTATTAAATAATATTGAGCGTATTTCTTTCGAATTTTAGGAAGCTTTGAGCGTAGAAAATAGTATAAGTTTTCTTCAAGAATATCCCCGTCCTACCAGTCAGAAGTACTCTCTTTTTAAGGTAAGAGATATTATTTTTGTTCAATATTCATAAGAAATAATATTTTATTCCATACTCTGTAGCATTTAAGTAATATTATTTCATTTCAGATTCCTAATTCTACACTCATTTTGTTAAAGTATTACTTCTATACTCCATGAAATTAATAGAATGTCCTTGAAATTTGTGCTTCATCTAGTATCTTTTCATAGAAATATTATTATGAGCATTCTTGATAATTTTTAATTTTTTTATGTCGGGGTACTATTCCCGAAGTACTGTTCACGGGATACTATTCACTCGGGTATTATTCACCTGAGGTACTATTCATGACAAAAATTGATTTTTTTCGTCCAAATCATTTTTGATACAATATTATTTTTGAAATTTACTCCACAAAGCAGTATCATGTTGACAATTTGGACATTATTGAATTATGGATAAATTAAATTATAAATCTTTAAAATTTATCCTTGGTCTCATTTAATTGAATTCTTATATCATTGTCATCATCCTCATGCTTATATTGTGATGAAAGTCATCTTTGGCCCGTAGTGCATAGATGTACTGTTGATTTGGTATGATTATGACAATGGATTATTCGGTATAATCATGACCTGTAATGTTACAAATGATGTGGTAAAAGTCCTTATTGACCCGTAGTGCATTGATGGACAGTTGTTGGCATGATCATGACCATTGGTGATAACACAAATATCCTTGACCCGTAGTGCATGGATAATTCGTGGATGTGATACTAATGAATATCCTTGGCCTGTAGTGCATGGATAATTCAGTGATGTGGATTATTTATAAAGCTGAGTCTCAGCGATAAAATTGATGATAAACTTTTAAATCATAGAAGATAGTACATATCATGCTCTACTTGACTATTCTAATGGATTGATTGTTCCGCTACAACTAAACTTGTTGTTTATTGTATTCTATCAGTTTAACATTGTTGAAGGCCAACGATAATTTATTCTGCATTATCTTACTTATAAAACTTTTTACTGGGTTAGTTGAGTTCACCCTTTTACTTTCATTGTTCTCTTCAGGAAATAAGAACGTAGCCGGAACTAGTCGGGGAATGGAGTGACGGTCTGAGATGGTGGATGTAGTAGTACTCACTATTTTATAAAATAATGTGATAATAATTGTAATGAGGACTTTATTTGAGTTTGGATATTGTCTATGAGACAATATCCGTGTTAAAACTCTCAGTTACGTTTTGCCGTATTGTATAAATGAAGTTTGTATTTAAGTTATGTACCCTGTATTTGGCGACTCAAAACGGGTGATGTATACCTATTTTGGGGGCGTCGCATATATACAGACTAATAATTTTTATTTTTAATTCTACCAACATGGTGGCGATGGTGACCGGACTGATGATGCCGATGGCGATCGGGGGGGAGGCGATGACGATTTTCATATATAAAGCAAAGATCGTCGTCCACCCCCACCTGATGATGATCCTCCTACTAGTTTATAGTTTATTTGTACTTATTATAGTCTCGTTGAGTCTTTGTACGAGTTTTGTAAATTATATTGTATAATTTTTAGAACATTAGCTTATATTTGTAATTGTTGATGAGTTAGTAGATCATTTGTAATTGTTAGCTTATATATGCATTTTGTTAGCTTTAGTTATGTTGTTGATGATAAGATAAAACAGGTTTTTAACGCCATTTGAATGTGACATATATTACTGTCTGCTGTGTTGGGATAAAGCTGGTTACAAGTACAAAAATGGAAACCTGGAAATTGCAATTTTAAAAAAAGTATCTAAAAAAATTTGACTATTTTCGACAAAATAAGGTATTTCGGACAAATATTCCGTTGGTATTAGTGGTTGAATAGTTTTTAAAAAAAATATATTTTTCGTTGAAAAAGTCTATTTCTGAGGGAAATTTCATCGGTATTAATGGCTAAATAGTTTTTACGAAAAATATATTTTCCATCAGAAATAGCTTATTTTTGAGGGAACGGTCCGTCGGAAATAACCTCAGTTTATATTCGACGCCTTAATTTTGTTGTAAGCTTTCCGTCGACCATATCCTATTTCCGACGAAATTCGGTCGGATATAATTCATTCGAAAATATGTTCTTTCGACGAATTTTTCAACAGATCTGATCTCCGATGTATATATATACGCTCAAATTGCCGATGAAATATTCCCTTAGAAATAAGTTACTTCTGACGGAAGAGGCTTAATTTCGATGGAATATTCCGTTAGAAGTAAGGTTTTTTCTTGTAGTGACTCTATTGTCAAACCAGATTCCTACGCATGGTAAACACTTCCATGTGAACTTTAGCTCATCATATAATTTAGGCCATAATAATCACGTCCCAACAAGTATATTTTCATTTTTATAGAAAATCAGACATTTCTTGTGTATGGAAATATATATTTCTATAGAGAACTACTACTATAAGAACTATATATTTACATAATTTGAACAAAACCAAATTTTCATCCCAGTATCCTATTTCTTACTAATTAAGCCATATACAGTGAGATAAAATATATTTACTAATAGGAATATATATAGGACAGAAGAAAAACGAACTTTTATGTAAAAAGTGTAGTGTTTGTAAAATAATTCAAGAATTTAATTTTATATAGAGTTACTTTGATAAATTAATTTTAAAGTTATTTTATTAAGCATAAATTTTAGTTTCTCCAAAAAGTACTTTTACATTTAAAATGCAGATGCTAAAAACTCTTCTTCTTTTCTTTTCTTTTCTTTATTGAACTAGCAACCATGTAAAATAAAAAGAGTTCCTATTAGATTTATATTCTTTTATGTTATTAAACATTGTAACTTATCCCACTCCAAAAGTGATATCTATAGGTCGGTTGGTGCATTAAGCTTGTCTTGAATATTAAGGAAATGTTTTAATAAGCAGGACATTCATTTTTATTCAGGTCATTCAATTTACATTCTTGGTTGGTTGGCACGTCAAAAGTGGGTTCCTCATGCTCTGTGCCATTAATTCCTAAATGATATGCCATGGAATACTATTTGCCAAATCCCTGTGGACTGATGGTGAAAGAGTACGAATGATAGAGAGAGAACATGGAGGTGTCAAACTGTCAATGGCTTCAACTAATGGACAAATAATAATGAGTTTTCATTTATAGAATTAAATTGACAATGACTTCATAGCAAGAACAAAGAATGTAGACCTCCTTTAGAATTCCACAAGAAAACCTATATAATTAACTCAAATGTGAAATGCAAAGAAAAAGTCCACAGTTCCCAATCTTAATTTTAATTTTCTATGTTCATATTATATAATTAGTCACTAATGCTTAGTACAATAAAAAGAAACTTTTAATTTCATGTACCATGATCATTAGCTAGTCTAAGTCTTTTGTTTCACACTCGATTAATAATTAAAATTTGTCATAGACGAATTAATTAATTAAGATATACACAATGAACATTTTTCCTCACTCTTAATAATATAGATATGTTGTTCGAATTGATTTATACTAATGAATAATGCTAGATACACAAATTATTTTATAAATATTTTACAAACTATTGATGTGGCTGTTGGAAATGGGTTTGATAAAATATATATTTATGTGTTCAAATTCATTAAGAATTAAATGAGAAAATCGATGGTAGGGGATTAAGATTCGGATTAAGATCGAGTCGGGTCATAATATATATCTTTTTGGGCAAAATCTGTTTATCAAATTTTGTTTAAACTACGTAGTTTTGATGGCGGTTGCTCCCATATCCGCAGTAATTATTCTATAAATAAGCGGTGTGGGAACATTTCAAAGATAACATTTTTTTTTTCTTTCTCCCGCTCATTTCTCGCAATTCCGATTCTGCGATATATTAAATCCCGTTCGCTTCTCGCAATCCCGTTCCTTCCCCGTTAATCCCGTTTCCCATTTCTCGCAAATCCGTTATCTCGTCAAATAGTGTTGCACTAACAAAGAAGTCCTAGTTTTCTTCACGCATTTGCATTTTTAATTATCAATGTTAGTTCAAAGGTGCATAACATAGAAATTGGTTCGATGAATTCTTAATTTTGTAATGCTACTAATTAAGAATTGAAATCCGTTTTATCTTGGGAAGCAATTATTCAATTAACCATTAGCATCTGTGGAGGAATAAATTTGCTTTAAGGAGACTTTGTGAATTCAAAGGACTCGGATTTATATTTTTCATTTTACACATTGTTTCTGTTTTGCATAATTTATTATTATTATATTTATATGCATTATTAAATAATACTATATATTACAGATAACAATCCTAAAGCAAATTTAATCTTTCTGTAATTATAGTATTATTTGATGTGAATAGAAAATTATTTTAACATAATATTTGTTGCATTTTAATATATATGATATTTTGTTTTTGATTAATGTAATTTTTGTTGCATGTTTATATATTAAATTACATTATTTCCAATTTCGTTTAAATAATATATATATATATATATATATATATATATATATATGTGCATATATATTACATGTTAATATATATTACGGAAATAACAATCCAGTACACAATTCCTTAAGTCAAGTATTTGAATTTAAAGTGGGTATTTGAATTACTGAAGTCAAGTACACAATTCCTGTATCCTGTAATCATCCACATTATTTCTTACTCAAGCACGTATATATTGCATAAATATAATAGCATGTTATATATTTTATATAAATAGTGTAAAAAGTTATATATTTCGTGTTATATTCATTGAATATGATGCAAATGATTCTCAAAACAAATCCTACAGTATGTTAGTATCACTTTTGTGACGCCCCCAAAATAGATCCATTCCATCCAACCCATTCTGAGTCGCCAAATACATGGTACAGAAATAACTACAACTTTATTATTACAACATATAACTGTGAGTTTAAATACAGATATTGCCATCTAGACAATATCCACACGCAAATAAATCCCCATCATAATTATTGATACATTATTTTACAAAAATGGTGAGGACTACTAAACGACTCTCTCTAGAACCTTCATTCCATACCCGACTAAGTACTCATTACATTCTCGCCTCCACGAGAAGAAAAATGGAACAACAAGGAAAAGGGTGAGCTCAACTAGCCCGGTAAAGAATATTATGACTAAGATAATATACAACAAATTATCGTTAGTCTTCAACAGGAAAAATCTAATAGAATACAATAGACAACAAATTTTAAATCAATATTCGCAGTGAAATAATAATTCATTAGAAGAGTTAAGTAGAGAATGCAAACTACTATCTTCTATATATGAATTTAAAAGTTCATCGTCGATATTTTATCCTCAGTAACATCAATCAATATATATCTCGAATCAAATATTCATCTTTGCACTCTGAAGGCCAAAGATATTCATCGATTGGTCATGTTCATCTAAACACTGTTCATCTTTGCACTACTGGGCCAAAGATATTAATCGATCAGTCGTGTTCATCTCAACACTGTTCATCTTTGCACTACGGCCAAAGATATTCATCAAGAAATCATTCATCTTTGCACTACGTGCCAAAGATATTCCATAATATCATCATTTAAGACCGAAGATGATGAAAAATATTTTTAAAGAAACGAATCCGGTGAAACAAAATGACAAGGATTAAGGATTAAGGATTCAGTACTTTGTTTTATCCACGCCCAAAAATACCTCAAAAATAATCATAGGGTGTAAAATTCAAGAATGATCAAAACATGGATACAATCAAAGCTAGTATCCGAATAGATATTTTAGATGAAAAGAAAAATTTTCATTTTTCGGTGAATAGTAATAATATCGTGAATAGTGCCGAGTATACGTGAATAAGAATTCTGACACCAAAAGATAAAATTCCAAAAAACATCTTCACGCTTCATGAATAGTACTCGTGAATAGTAACTCGTGAATAAGTAACCACGACATGAAAAAGTTCCAAATTTGATAAAAAGTTCCAACCAATATTTCAAAGATAATGATATTGAAGAAATAATATCATTTGAGAAGAAAATAACATCCCTTACCTCGAAAGACAAAGATTTAGTTGAAACATTTGGATAAAGGCTATGACTTGAACTTGCACCGTATAGCAATACTCAAAGTATACTCAAAATACTCACAAGAATACGCCGATAATATAGAGAGAAAACTTCAGATTTACGGTGTGATTTTCAATTCTAACCCAAGACCCTATTTATAGGAAATTGCTTAGAACACCAAAGCGTAAAATTGAATATAATAATAATATAATTATACAAATTTTCCTTAGCCCACCTTTTGGTCAAAAAACCATCCACACATGTTAATGATGTATAAAAAAAAATACAAAAAACGTTTTTCTTAACAAAAATAATTTAAACTCCAAAAATCAATTCACACTCGATATACCGAAACTTCAATAATTCATAATAAATAGCCCTTTTATCAGAAAATTCGAATCTCACGGGTTTTTATAGGAAATTCAATTCTCTACAACTTTTACGTAAGAAAGTTTTTCCAAATTCCAAACAGAAATTGACCGAAATTCACAAACGGGTGATTTTACAGGCTATAATCAAATTTTGGTCAATAATTGTGTCCACCAACACACAAAATATGTGTTAAACATTTAATGCCACAAAAATACTCTTCCTCCTCATATACTCATATATCCCACATTCATTATAAAATATCACCGTTATTAATATATTATTAAAATAATATATTTAAATGAATTATTTTATCGTAAAAAGATAAAATATTAATTTTCAACAATTGTCACATTAAAAATTTTCTCCATCTATATCCACATAAAATCAATATTTTCCTCATCATATAAATCAATAATTAATTATTCACAAATAATATTACAGAATCACGAAGATGTGCAACCGTGTAGTTCCGAGGAAAGAGGGCTTTCGATAAGGATCTCTCCTTCTACCTACATGCAATAAGGTGACCAAACCTCTCCTTAGAGCGTAACTTTCTAGACATTGCCAATAATGTTTTCTAATAATATTATTCGGATAATATGAATTATTGCTTCGATAATGAAAAAATCATTGTGTAATGATAATTTATTGAAACAACGATAATATAAAATATTAATGCGCAAAGAATTATTGAATCAATAAAATAAAATATTGAATAGTAATTCTTTGTAACAATTATCGAGTAGTGCCTTCTTTACGTAAGGATCAATAATTGGTGCAATACCGCAGTGTCTTCTTGTTCAACAACGGCGTATTAGTGTGTTTTAACCCACCGGGTATTCCAACAAGATAATAGCAGAATAACTACTGTAGATTATTTATAAACAACTTATATTTGTCGTTTTCTTCATCAATCGCTTTCCAGTTATGGGGCCCGCAAAAGGCTGCCGTCATTGCATTTAATATTCCTCGACAGTACGAAAAATCCCCCGACAAAACAAAAATTCCTCGACAATAATGAATATTTTATAACCACTGCTTATTCGAAATATTTGCGTATTTTACCCATAACTATCCACATTAATCAAATCAACCCTTACTATTTCAAAATAATAAATAGAGGAAAATAAATTTCATTTATTAATAATTTGGGGTCTTACAACCTCCCTCCTTATGAAATTTCATCCTCGAAATTGACGACGACGCACTCAGTGTGTTTCAAAAGATGAGAATACCTCGCTTTCATTTCCGTTTCCAACTCCCAGGTCATTTTCTCAATAGCATGGTTTCTCCACAAAACTTTAACTTGTGGTATAACCTCGGTACATAGGACATATCCTTTCCTCTACAAGATCTTGACAGGTACCTCCTCGTATGTTAAGTCTTCGGCTATCTCGTTCGGTTCTAACTCAATGACGTGGTTCGGGTCGTTTATGAACACGCGTCATACTTGGAGGTAAAACGAGTCTATAGGCCACAGTTCCTATTCGATCGAGAATTTCAAATGGATTAATAAATCAAAGGTTTGAGCTTTCCTCACCTCACCGATTCTCGCTTTTTGAAATAACAACTTCTTGCACCTCCTTCTTCAAATTCATCACTCGGTGTGTAGCTTGAACGACTTTTAACTTTATCGATTAAAGTCGATTATACTCAGATATCATCATGTGGGTACCTAGAGTTTTCATCTCTATCTCTATTATTTATAAATTATACGAAATTAGTCTTTGACAATATCGTACTCGTCATTTGTATACGATCTTCTACTCAACACGCCACCTACCACGTTCGCTTTTCGGGATGGTATGGTCGGAACATGTCTTTGAAATGAGTCTTCTCTTGAGTTCTTCGAAGCTCTTCCCACATTCCTTGCTCCATTCGAATTTTGTATCTCTACGAGTCAGCTGCGTTAATGGAATAGCGATTCGAGAATATCCTTCAACGAATCTCCGATAATAACCAACTAAGCTTAGAAAGCTACGTATTTCGATTACCGACTTAGGTTGTTCTCAACTGTGACTCATATCCCAACCTTGGATAGCACGTTACAATGACACCTATCAGTTTACTATCGCACGAATATGGTGTCCCTTATAGAGAGTTCCGTCTTGGTGCATTCCACAAAGGAAGTCACCGGATAAAGGCTCAGTACCGATTCTATAGTTGAATTTTTAACTCCTGAAGTTCAATAGGAGCCATTCGATATGAGATTTTAGAAATGAGTTTTGTACCGGGTTCAAAGTCGATACAAAATTTAATATCAGTCTTTGGGAGTAAACCAAGAAATTCTTCAAGAAATACGTCAGGAAAAATTAATAACAACAGGAATATTATTCAAATCTGACGTGTCTTTATTCAAATCCATAACATGGACTAAGAAAACTTGACATCCGTAATAAACGAATGACTTCATGGCTTGACATGAAAATGTTTGACTACAATGGTTTGATTGCTTGAATTCGAATAACAGGTTGCTTAGGAATATGAAAACTAACAACCTTACAAAAGCAATCAATTTCGGCATGATGAGTAGTTAACCTTAAAATCACATCAAAAGCAAATATCTCTATAGAAATAAGGTTAACTGTAGTAATGTGATAGTGCCAACTCGAATCAAGCAAGATTTATAAACAACGGATGTAATGAAAGTTTCTCCTAACTGAGTCTCCATAAATAAAGTCAAAGTCTAATTTCTCCGAGTCAAGTTCAAACGTTGAACGCAAAGCAAGAGAGATAAAAGAATGGGTAGAATCGGTATCTAGTAAGGTATAAACTTCGCAAGAATTTATAATTAACTAACCCCGTGCTAACTTCGTTCGGGTTCTCGTATTTTGATTTGGCCACGACAAACGCTCTTCCAGAACCGTTGACTTTTACTTTTTCGGGACATCCTTTTGAGTCACCATTCTCGTTGGATTTGGTTTTCATCGCATAATCTCGGCGATATGTCCTTCTTTTTCCACAATTATAGCATACCTTAAAGCTCTAGGGCGGCCAATGATATGTCCCTCTTTCCAAGATTTGTAACATACGACCGGTGGTCTTTCTCCTCCTTGGAACCCGATTGTTGCCAAGACCATCGTCTTTACATGGTTGTTGTTAAATCTCCTCTTTTTAAAATCTCTCCCGACTCGCTTCTTCTATTTTTATGGCCACGATTACCACCAGAGTGGTTACCCTTTGTCAGTATTCTTCTTTCTCCATTTGGTTATCGTTATTCGATGATTTCGCTATCTTGGATATAATCTCGGTTATGGTCCCCGGTTGAATATACTCGTTATCTCGCTCTAAACAACCGAGCCTCGTTGACAACATCCGAATAGAGAGAAAATTTATGAGAAATGAAATCTTCGACGTATGTCGGGTTTCAAACCTCTCTAAACATCCGTCATACGTTCCTCATTCTCCACCAAATGAGGTACAAACACGGATAACTCCATTAACCGCTTCGCATTAGGACACCGCCATGTTATTCGCTCTCAGTCTAATAAACTCCACTTCCTTCATACGACGAATACTTTCGTGGGAAGTACTTGTCATTGAACTGCTTCTCAAACGTCTCCCACGACATGCCGAGTCGCAAATTTGGATGGGTACGCTTACATGATTCCCACAAGTAATCTGCCTCACCACGGAACATAAAGGTGGCGAATGGAACCTTCTGTTCCTCCGTGCATCCCAAGACATCGAATATCTTGGTAATTTGCTTGACCCATGTTTCCGCCATGATCGGATCCGCTTTCCTTAAATTCGGTGGTCCCAACTCTTTGAATCGCTTGGTTTGTGACAACCCGTGAATTGCTATCATTTCCTCCTCAGATTTTGAACACGAGTCTCCCAAATCGATTTTGCATGAATCGCAAAAAACTTCTAAACATCCCTCGCTCATCATCATCGCTTTCATTGGTGTTGTTCACGGGAGGTACATTGCCACTGTTGCAGACGTTCTCCTCGTTGGTGAGACAAAGGCGTCTCCACGGTCTCATTTACTCCATTGTTAATATTCTCATTCGACATTCTCAAATCGCCATAAAACAAGGGTTAATTAAGGAAATCAATATATCACATAATATCCCTATATCTTGACCAACTAACAAATAAGCTTAGGTAGACACACTAGCGAAGGATTTACTCGTCTCTCCCTCCTAGTTCTATTCCCCGATCTCCGCCAGAGATCATATCCCTAAGCTCGATACCAACCGTAACGCCCCAAAATAGATCCATTCCATCCAATCCATTCGAGTCGCCAAATACATGGTATGTAAATAACTACAACTTTATTATTACAACATATAGCTGTGAGTTTAAATACGAGATATTGCCATCTGCATAATATCCACACGCAAATAAATCTCCATCATAATTATTGATACATTATTTTACAAAAATGGTGAGGACTACTAAACGACTCTCTCTAGAACCTTCATTCCATACCCCAACTAGTACTCGCTACATTCTCGCCTCCTGAGAAGAAAAATGGAACAACAAGGAAAAGGGTGAGCTCAACTAGCCCAGTAAAGAATATTATGACTAAGATAATATACAACAAATTATCATTAGTCTTCAACAGGAAAAATCTAATAGAATACAATAGACAACAAATTTTAAATCAATATTCGCAATGAAATAATAATTCATTAGAAGAGTTAAGTAGAGAATGCAAACTACTATCTTCTATATATGAATTTAAAAGTTCATCGTCGATATTTTATCCCCGTAACATCAATCAATATATATCCGAATCAAATATTCATCTTTACACTACAAAGCCAAAGATATTCATCGAGTTGGTCATGTTCATCTAAACACTGCTCATCTTTGCACTACGCCAAAGATATTAATCATCATATGTTCATCTCAACACTGTTCATCTGCACTACGAGCCAAAGATATTCATCAAGAAATCATTCATCTTGCACTATGTGCCAAAGATATTCCATAATATCATCATTTAAGATCGAAGATGATGAAAATATTTTAAAAAAACGAATCCGGTGAAACAAAATGACAAGGATTAAGGATTAAGGATTCAGTACTTTGTTTTATCCACGTCCAAAAATACCTCAAAAATAATCATAGGGGTGTAAAATTCAAGAATGATCAAAACATGGATACAATCAAAGCTAGTATCCGAATAGATATTTTAGATTTAAAAGAAAAATTTTCATTTTAGGTGAATAGTGTCAGATATCGTGAATAGTGCCAGTATACGTGAATAGTAACTCACACCAAAAGATAGAAATTCCACAAAAAAACATCTTCACGCTTCATTAATAGTACTCGTGAATAGTAATCGTGAATAGTAACTCATGAATAGTAACTTCGTGAATAGTAACTCATGAGTAGTAACCCGACATGAAAAAGTTCAAAATTTGATAAAAAGTTCCAACCAATATTTCAAAGATAATGATA
Organism: Panax quinquefolius; assembly: GCA_020205615.1. NCBI lineage: Eukaryota > Viridiplantae > Streptophyta > Magnoliopsida > Apiales > Araliaceae > Panax > Panax quinquefolius. The sequence goes on along the minus strand of CM035169.1, from coordinate 29,489,813 downwards.
TTGAAGAAATAATATCATTTGAGAAGAAAATAACATCCTTACCTCGAAAGACAAGATTTAGTTAAAACACCAGGATATAAGCTATGACTTGAACTTGCACCGTATAGCAATACTCAAAGTATACTCAAAATACTCACAAGAATACGCTCGATAATATAGAGAGAAAACTTGATTTACGGTGTGATTTTCAATTCTAACCAAGACCCTATTTATAGGAAATTGCTTAGAACACCAAAGCGAAAAATGAATATAATAATAATATAATTATACAAATTTTCCTTAGCCCACCTTTTTGGTCAAAAAACCATCCACACATGTTAATGATGTCCAAAAAAAAAAAAATACAAAAAACGTTTTTCTTAACAAAAATAATTTAAACTCCAAAAATCAATTCACACCCGATATACCGAAACTTCAATAATTCATAATAAATAGCCCTTTTATCAGAAAATTTGAATCTCACGAGTTTTTATAGGAAATTCAATTCTCTACAACTTTACAGAAGAAAGTTTTTCCAAATTCCAAACAGAAATTGACTGAAATTCACAAACGGGTGATTTTACAGGCTATAATCAAATTTCGGTCAATAATTGTGTCCACCAACACACAAAATATGTGTTAAACATTTAATGCCACAAAAATACTCTTCCTCCTCATATACTCATATATCCCATATTCATTATAAAAATATCACCGTTAATATATTATTAAAATAATATATTTAAATGAATTATTTTATCTGAAAAAGATAAAATATTAATTTTCAACAATTGTCACATTAAAATTTTCTCCATCTATATCCACATAAAATCAATATTTTCCTCATCATATAAATTAATAATTAATTATTCACAAATAATATTACGAGAATCACGAAGATCGCAACACCTGTGCCGTTCTCAGGAAAAGGGGCTTTCAATAAGGATCTCTCTTCTTATGGGCGCCGCAATTAGGTGACCAAACCTCTCCTTAGACAGTAACTTTCTAGACATTGCCAATAATGTTTTCTAATAATATTATTAGGATAATATGAATTATTGTCAAGATAATGGAAAATCTTGTGTAATGATAATTTATTGAAACAACAATAATATAAAATATTAATGCAAAGAATTATTGAATCAATAAAATAAAATATTGAATAGTAATTATCGTAACAATTATTGAGTAGTGCCTTCACGTAAGGATCAATAATTGGTGCAATACTGCATATCTATCTTGTTCAACAACGGCGTATTAGTGTGTTTTAACCAACGGGTATTCCAACAAGATTAATTGGTAATAACTACGCCGTTATTTATAAACAACTTATATTTGTCGTTTTTTCATCCAATCGCTTTTCGTTATGGGGGGGCGCAAAGGCTGCTTGGCCGTCAATGCGAATATTCTCGACAAGATTGAATATTCCACGACCAAACGAATATTCCTCGATAATAATGAATATTTTATAACCACTTGCTTATTTAGAAATATTTGCGTATTTTACCCATAACTATCCACATTAATCAAATCAACCCTTATTATTTCAAAATAATAAATAGAGGAAAATAAATTTTATTTATTAATAATTTGGGGTCTTACAACTTTTTCGGTTAATATAATATATTATATATTTATATTCATCTTGTTAGAATATATATTATATATATAATATCTATATATATATCAGATATATATTTATACGTGTCTTTGTTAGTGTATGAAAGTTATATCCTAATATGATATTGCATGAAAGTTTAATATATGAGTACGTGAAAGTTTAATATTAATATATGGTGCGATAAGTGTGGTGCATGATACATGCAAAATAATATATAATATATATGAGTGTAGTAAATATTGCATAGTGCATGTAATTATTATTGGTAAAAAAAAACAAATTTACATTCTTCTATCCGTTCATAATCATAATTTTGTTATCATAACAAATTATTAAACTAAGTTACTCATTATAATGGTTTATTTTATTTTGTTGCATGTTTATATGTTTAGGAATATTACATGTTAGTGGATATATAATATTACATTTATATATATTCGTAATTGTAGTAGTGTTTTATGTAAATGTAAAATTGTTTTCATATTAATAGATATTATTCTCGTTATTGTTTTCAAATTTATATAATGAGTTTATTTTGATTGTTAAGATATATTATTGTGTTTAATATATATTCTCGCAAAAATAAATTTGTAAATAAAATTTGTTACATCTTGTACAAACATAAATTTGTTTCTGTCTATTGACAATTGTCTTCCTTTTATAACAGAAATGGCATCTACTAGTACCATTCTTGCCTTGGTGAGTATGTCTCATGGAGAAAAGCCTGAAAGGTTCAATGGAACTGATTTCAAGCGTTGGCAACAAAAAATGCTATTCTATCTCACAACATTGAATTTGGCTTCTATCTCTACAAGAGGACCGTTTCTACTCTTGTTGAAGGAGGCCCGACAAAGAAAAGGTGGTTGCAAGATTGATAAATGGAAACATGCTGATTTTCTTTGCGTAAATTATGTAATGAATGGTTTAGATAATGCATTATATAATGTATATTGTATTATTCAAACCTGCAAAAGAACTTTGGGAATATTTAGATAAAAAATATAAAATCGAAGATCTTTGGCATGAAAAAAATTCATAGTCGGTTAAATTTCTTGATTATAAAATGATAGATTCCAAAGCAGTTATCACTCAGGTTCAAGAATTACAGATAATTCTACATGACATTCATTCTGAAGGAATGTCATTAAGTGATTCATTCTAAGTTGCTGCAATGATTGAGAAGCTTCCACCATCATGGAAAGACTTTAAGAATTATCTGAAGCATAAATGTGACGCCCCCAAAATTAGGTATACGTCACCCATCTTGGGTCGCCACTTACATGGTACATAAATTCAAATACAACTTACTAATATAACTATCGGTGGTGCAATACGACATAAAGCTGTGAGTTTGAATACAAATATTGTCTACTAGATATTATACAAACTCAAAAGGAGTCCTCATTACAACTATTATCACACTATTTCACGAATAGTGAGGACTACTAATGCTATCCTCTCGGACCATTACTCCGCTCCCCAGGCTTCGTCCCAAACTATGTTCTCATTTCACGAAGAGAAAAATGAAAAGAAAGGGTGAGCTCAACTAGCCCAAGAAGAAATATTATGACTAAGATAATGAAGAATAAATTATCGTTAGCCTTCAACATGATGTTAAACCGATGCAATATAACAAATATCAAGTTTAAGCTCATTAATGAACAAGCAATCCATTAGAAGAGTCAAGTAGAGAATAAAGTCTACTATCTTTTAGGTTTTAAAAGGTTTTCATCAATTTTTATCATTTGAGACTCAAACAATAATAAACCACCACATCTAATCATCCTGCATTACACGGCCAAGGATTTTCATCAAATTATCAATGGTCATGACTATAAGAATCACCTGGTCATAATCATACCAAAACTATCCATCACTTGCATTACGTGCCAATCGAGGACTTTTGTCACATCATTTATATCAAGTCATGATTATACCGAATGATCCCTGGTCATAATCATACTAAGTTCATCTATGCACGTAAGCCAAAGATAACATAATATAACATGAGGATGATGACAATGACATAGTAATTCAATAAAACAAGTTCAAGAATTATTTAATCCATGAATTATTAACGTCCAAATTGTCAACATGATACTGTTTCGTAGAGTAAAATTCAATAATGATCAGAAGAATATTTTCATGAAAAGATACTGGATGAAACGTAAATATCAAGGATATTCTACTAATTTCATGGAGTATAGAAGTCAAAGTTTTAATTAATGGGTATAATAAAGAATGGAATAACAAAAGAAATCACCATGCATGCGGTGCTTGCAGATAGACAAAGTTATTCCAATGTAATAATAATAACGGAACTGAGTCGGGTGAAATTCACGCAAGCGGGATGTTCCAACAGAATAATAAAGATGGAACCATCCGGTGTAAAACACATGATAGGATATTCCAACAGAATGATAAAGAGCGGAACCGAAGTCGGTGTAAAACACATGCATGGGATGTTCCAACAGAATAATAAAAAGCGGAACCAGTCCGTGTAAAACACACGCAGGATGTTCCAATGAATAATAGAAGAATGTCACCAAGTATAGGGTAAACCGCGTATACGAAAGTTATTCCAATGTAATAATAAGCAATGGAATAACATAAGGATTTCACCAAGTATAGGGTATCTGCGTATCATACAAGGTTATGTATAGGGTATGCCACTTTTACAAAGTTATTCCAATGAATGATAATGAATGGAATAATGAAGTTCTCTTCAAGAAGAAAGAATAACACCCTTACCGTAGTAAAAAGAACTGAATATAGAAGTAGTGAAGTAGCGAATACTCTTCTTCTTTCTATAATTTTCTCTCTATAGCTTCTTTCTATAATTTCTCTCTAGAGTTTCAATGAATTCGTAAAAGAAAATAATGAAGGAATGAGCTTCTATTTATAGGAAAATGGAATGCATAAGAATTAATCCATGAACGGTCGGATTGATTTACTTTAATCGACTATCCATATTTAAAGAAAATTTTTTAAATAAAATATAATATATTCTATTTATATAAAAACATTTTACTATGCAAACACTATGCAATACTATCTGAAAACACTATGCAACACTATGCATAATAAAATATAATATATTCTATTTATAGAATAACTTTAATAAAGTATTCTATTTTATATAAAAGATGTTTCGTTTTATTACGTTAATAATACTGAATAAAACAAAACGTCATTATCATTATAATAATTCATATTATTAATCGACAATAATGGAATCAAACCGGTGACTTCTCACATAAGCATCAATAATCAATACCATATGTTACTATGCAACCAACCACACGACATCGTACTTTTACTACTGAGAAGTAGTTCAACAAGAAACTACAGTAAAACTTCCGCCGTTATTTTAATAAAATATTTTTGTCGTTTCTCAATCCAATAATAATTACATTTATGGGGTCCACCAATGATTGAGTAGTTATACGAATATTCCCTCGCTAAACCTAATATTCCCAGACCAATCGAATATAATATAACCACTTGCATACTTTGCAAAATTTATAAATACTACCCACAACTATAATATTATCTCAAATTCACACCATAATATTAAAAAATTATTTCGACAAAATTTAAATCTTTATTAATAAAATCTGGGTCTCACAATCTCCTCCTTATGGAATTTTCGCCTCGAAATTAGGGTACGCACTGGTATGATAAAGAGATGAGGATACCTTGAATACCTTTATCGTTTAAAAATATTAAATTCATCTTTGAAATCGCTAAAGTTATTCATTAACAATTCATCTTTGCACTACAAAGCAAAGATATACAAATCAGTAAAACCAATAATCTTTGAGACGCAGACCTTAATAGTATCCACGACCATGAATTATCCATGCACCATCTTGGCTAAGGATATTCGTGTTTTCAATTACTGATCGTGATTATCTGAATAAATCCGTGGTCATAATCATACCAAGTCTATCAATGCACTTCTACCAAAGATGACTTTTACCACATCCATGAATTAATATTTCATTCTTTGAGACTCATTTCAATAATTAATCCATATCATCGAATCATCCCCACTCACTACGTGCCGAGGATATTAGTATCACGACCACGAATTATCCATGCACTACTACCAAAGATAATCGTGTATTCATTAATATCACGACCACAAATTATCCATGCACTACTGACACCAAAGATAATTGTGTATTCATTAGTATCACGACCACAAATTATCCATGCACTACTACCAAAGATAATTGTGTATTCATTAATATCACGACCACAAATTATCCATGCATTACTACCAAAGATAATTGTGTATTCATTAGTATCGCGACCACCACAAATTATCCATGCACTACTACCAAAGATAATTGTGTATTCATTAAGATATCACGACCACAAATTATCCATGCACTACTACCAAAGATAATTGTGTATTCAATTACTAAGTTATGATTATAATAACAATCCACGGTCATAATCATACCAAGTCCATCTACGCACTACGTGCCATGATGACTTTCAACATAATATAAGCATGAGGATAATGATATAAAGAATCAATCAAATGAGATAAAAGGATAAATATTAAACATTTATAATATAATTTATCCAGAGATTCAAGAATATCCCCATGTTTTCAATCACTTAATAATCTCATAATCTAATATCATTAATATTATAACAATATTTTAATCACTTCTTAAATTTATAAACAATTTATCTTAATTGTTTACGCTTTACCATATAATGCATTTAATCATTCAAAAATGCCATACTCATAAGATATCATCACCAATTATCAAATCTCTCAAAAAATATGATATACTCTATATAGGATTCTTTAGCCATAAAATCCTATTTTCAACTTTGTTACTTCACATAACATATTTAACTCATATGTTCGTAACTAAACTATTTTCATGAAAAATACCAAATCAGTCCCAAAAATATTTCTTTTCTGGGATTTAGCATAATATAGTCCCATGATGAAAATATATTTTTCTCGGAATTTTTAAAATTCATTTACTATTTTTCAAAATCAATTTCTAATTAATTTCTAAGAAATTAGCTACCTCAAGTTTAACTCCAAAAATTCCCAAATCTTGGCAGGACCTTACACATGTTAACGTGAGCTTCTAGTTTAAATTTCATGGTCATTGAGTTATAGAACTCCGGTTATAGAATTTTCATTCGGAAAAACCTAAATATTGAAATAGTCATAACTTGCTCATTTTAAGTAATGAGCTCATTTTTGGACAGGAGGTACTTTATACCATATATCTTCATGTCCCAAAAGGCCAGAATTTTTCTCATAATTTAAGTGGCCAAAACAGTCCCTTAAATTTTCTGGGCAGTAGCATTTTTGAAATTTACAGCTTTGGCCTCCTTTGCTAAAATCAGTCCACACAAAAATCTACAACACCTTTTCTAGTAATTCCACTTGGATTAGTTAGGTAACTCGTAGATCTAACTCTAGGACTTGACCACATTCAAAAATTCAAAATAGAATAGGAGATATGGTCAATTGAATTTCATGTTACGTTTTTTCACCAAAATCGATTTTCAACTCTTTGTGATTTCAAAGAAACTTTCATGTTTTCACATACTAACCAACATAACTCATTATAACACTTACTAATACCACGTATACCCATGATTTTCATTAGTCCAATGCTTTTATTATGACTTTCATCATAATCCACGAAAAATGATCCTTTTAGTTGAAGAAATATTTGAGGTTTAAGAAATGGGTTTTTGTCTTTGGGGTCAATACAAAATTCGATTTCACGCTCTAAGTAGGCTAAGAAGTCTTCAAGAATACGCCAGAAATTTATTAATAATAGAAATATCATTCAAAACTCGTGACTCTCATCCAAGACTTGGATAAGACGTCACATTGATACCAACTGTGACTTCTATCCCTTAACCTAGATAGCACCTCACAATGATACCTATAAACTTGCCATCTTCATTCACGATGTTGTCTACAGAAAGTCCGCTTTTGCATTCCACACAAGGAAGTCAACAACGAGAGGCTCGGGGCTCTTTACTTATAGCTCGATACCAATCGTAACTCGGACACCAACTTGTGTCAAGACCTCACATTGATACCTATCGGTTTGCCATGCAGAATCGGCGTCCCTACGGAGAGTCGGCCGGTGCATCCCCCATCAACAGAAGTCACCAATGAGAGGCTCGGGGCTCTTTACTTATAGCTCGATACCAACCGTGGACGCCCCAAAATTAGGTATACGCCACCCATCTTGGGTCGCCACTTACATGGTACATAAATTCAAATACAACTTACTTAATATAAGCGTAGGTATACAATCGACATAAAGCGTGAGTTTGAATACAAATATTGTCTACTAGATATTATACAAACTCAAAAGGAGTCCTCATTACAACTATTATCACACTATTTCACGTAATAGTGAGGACTACTAATGCTATCCTCTCGGACCATTACTCCGTTCCCCGACTCGTCCCGCCTATGTTCTCATTTCAAGAGAAGAAACGGTGAAAGAAAGGGTGAGCTCAACTAGCCCAAAGAAGAAATATTATGACTAAGATAATGAAGAATAAATTATCGTTAGCCTTCAACGATGTTAAACCGATACAATATAACAAATATCAAGTTTAAGCTGCGGCATGAACAAGCAATCCATTAGAAGAGTCAAGTAGAGAATAAAGTCTACTATCTTTTAGGTTTTAAAAGGTTTTCATCAATTTTTATCACGAGACTCAATTAATAATAAACCACCACATCTAATCATCCCCCATACACCACGGTCAAGGATTTTCATCAAATTATCAATGGTCATGACTATACCGAATCACCCCCGGTCATAATCATACCAAAAACTATCCATCACCGTCGCATTACAGATAATCGAGGACTTTTGTCACATCATTTATATCAAGTCATGATTATACCGAATGATCCCGGTCATAATCATACTAAGTTCATCTATGCACGTAAGCCAAAGATAACATAATATAACATGAGGAGGATGATGACAATGACATAAGTAATTCAATAAAACAAGTTCAAGAATTATTTAATCCATGAATTATTAACGCCCAAATTGTCAACATGATAATCTTTTTCAGCAGAGTAAAATTCAATAATGATCAAGAATATTTTCATGAAAAAGATATTAGATGAAACGCAAATATCAAGGATATTCTACTAATTTCATGGAGTATAGAAGTCAAAGTTTTAATCAACCTGGGTATAATAAAGAATGGAATAACAAAAGAAATCACCATGCATGCGGTAGATTGCAGATAAACAAAGTTATTCCAACAGAATAATAATAACGGAACCGTGTCGGGTGAAATTCACACCGGCTGTGGATGTTCCAATGAGAATAATAAAGATGGAACCGGATCCGATTGTAAAACACAGATAGGATATTCCAACAGAATGATAAAAAGGCGGAACCGGTCGGGTGTAAACACATGCATGAGGATGTTCCAATGGAATAATAAAAGCGGAACCGGTCGGTGTAAAAACACATGCATGAGGATGTTCCAATGTAATAATAGAAGAATGTCACCAAGTATAGGTAAATCATGATACAAAGTTATTCCAATGTAATAATAAGCAATGGAATAACATAAGGATTTCACCAAGTATAGGGGTACGCGTGATACAAAGTTATGTATAGGGTATGCCACTTTTTACAAAAGTTATTCCAATGAGAATGATAATGAATGGAATAATGTAAGTTCTTCAAGAAGAAAGAATAACACCCTTACCGTAAAAGAACCGAATATAGAAGTAGTGAAGTAGCGAGAATACTCTTCTTCTTTCTATAATTTTCTCTCTATATTTTCTTTCTATAATTTCTCTCTCTAGAGTTTCAATGAATTAAGTAAGAAAATAATGAAGGAATGAGCTTCTTATTTATAGGAAAATGGAATGCATAAGAACTAATCCATGAACAGTCAGATTGATTTACTTTAATCGACGGTCCATATTTAAAGAAAATTTTTTAAATAAAATATAATATATTCTATTTATATAAAAACATTTTACTATGCAAACACTATGCAATACTATGCAAAACACTATGCAACACTATGCATAATAAAATATAATATATTCTATTTATGTAATAACTTTAATAAAGTATTCTATTTTATATAAAAGATGTTTCATTTTATTACGTTAATAATCTGAATAAAACAAAAACGTAATTATCGCTTATAATAATTCATATTATTAATCGATAATAATGGAATCAAACCGAGTGACTTCTCACATAAGCATCAATAATCAATACAGATGTTATTTACGCAACCACACGACATCTGTTTCTTTTACTACTAGAAAGTAGTTCAACAAGAACTACGGTAAAACTTCCGCCGTTATTTTAATAAAATATTTTTGTCGTTTTTCTCAATCCAAATAATAATTTACATTGTGGGGTCCACCAATGATTGAGTAGTTATACGAATATTCCCGCTAAACCGAATATTCCCCTAACCAATCGAATATAATATAACCACTTGCATACTTTGCAAAATTTATAAATACTACCCACAACTATAATATTATCTCAAATTCACACCATAATATTAAAAATTATTTCGACAAAATTTAAATCTTTATTAATAAAATCTGGGGTCTCCTGATAAATGCAAAGAGATGAATCTTGAAGAAGCGACAAATGCGACTTAGGATTGAAGAGGACAATCGAGGATCCGAGAAGAAGAGTGGGAAGAATTTCATGAAGCAAAGGCAAATGTTGTAGAACAAAGGCCAAACATCAACAAAAAGAAGCATGAAGACAAAGAAGCCTTGAGGCCAAGAAGAAATTCAAGGAAAATGCTTAACCGTGACATCCAAGGACATAAATCAAGTGAATGTCGTAAGGCAAAGAAGTTCAAGAAAGAACGAAGTCTCAAAAATGTGATTGAATGGAAAAGTTTGTACGAAGATGTTTCGGACATTAATCTTCTCGCATTGATCACGAATGCGATTTGGTAGAAACCCTAAAGAGTGGTACGTGGACACTGGGGCTACTCGCCACATATGTTCTAACAAATGGATGTTTTTACTTACAAAAACCAAAGAGAAAATGATGATCAACTCTTCATTGGAAACTCCTCAAGTTCAAAGGTTGAAGGACGTGGAAAGATTATACTGAAAATGACATCTGGCAAAGAACTGACTTTGAATGAAGTGCTTCAGAAATCATTCATCTTTGCACTACAGACCAAAGATATTCTTCAGAAATCATTCATCTTTGCACTATAGACCAAAGATATTCACTAATATCATCATTTAAGACTGAGGATGATGAAAAATATTTTTAAAGAACGAATCCAGTGAAACAAAATGACAAGGATTAAGGATTAAGGATTCGTACTTTGTTTTATCCATGTCCAACAATACCTCAAAAATAATCATAGTGGTGTAAAATTCAAGAATGATCAAAAACATGGATACAATCAAAGCTAGTATCCAAAATAGATATTTTGGACTTAAAAGAAGAAATTTTATTTTTCGATGAATAGTGCCAGATACGTGAATAAGATCAGATACGTGAATAAGGCCAGACACGTGAATAGTAACTCCGACACCAAAAGATAGAAATTCCACAAAAAACATTTTCACGCTTTCATTGTGAATAGTACTCGTGAATAGAACTCGTGAATAGAACTCATGAATAAAGAACTCGTGAATAGTAACTCATGAATAGTAACCCGATATGAAAAAGTTCCAATTTTGATAAAAGTTCCAACCAATATTTCAAAGATAATGATATGAAGAAATAATATCATTATTTTAAAAAAATAATATCCCTTACCTCAAAGAATCAAGATTTTGGAAGGAAAGGCTCAAGTGATCTTTGAATGAAACTTCAGACTTTGTCAAAGAACTCTCAAAGTATCTAAATACTCACAAAATACGCCTAATAATATGTAGAGAGAAAGAGAGAAAACTTTGTTTCGTGTGATTTTCAATTCTAACTTAGCCTCTATTTATAGGAAAATGTTAGCCTACCAAGGCAGACTTGACCGCTACACCGATGGCTTTACTTGCTACTATTGCCACCCACCACATTTGAAATAAAATTCAGCACATTTCTTCACCAACCACAAGTGGGGCACACTCAATTCTAGAATTTTCCACCAAAATCAATTATAAACCTAATTTCCGAATCCGACACCTCTTAAAATTCACAACAAATCATTCGTGCATTTTTAACGGTTCAAAATTTGTGGACATATACTCAACTTATGTATGTATAACATATCCAAAAATTACAACGATCCAACGGTCGGATTAAAAATTATAACCCCCGTAATATATCTCAAAACCCCTGATTTGATTTTTAATACCTCCAATCCGATAAAATACTGATAAAACACCTCAACATTAATTCCTTCATTAATAACCACATAAATAAATCCATCATTTATATTCATATAAAATAAATATTTTCTTATCATATGAATCAATAATTAATTATTCACAAATAATATTATGTAATCACATTTATGACAACCAGCCGCTCCTCAGAAAGAGGGCTTTCAATAAGGATCTCTCTCATCGCGCGCCGCAATTAGGTGACCAAACCTCTCCTTAGATGTAACTTTCTAGACATTGCCAATAATGTTATCTAATAATATTATTCAAATAATATGAATTATTGATCCGATAATGGGAAATATTGTGCAAATGACAATTATTGAACAACAATAATATAAAATATCAACGCAGACAATTATTGAATCAATAAAATAAAATATTGAATAAAGAATTCATCGTGAAAATTATCGAGTAGTGCCATCTCACGTAAGGATCAATAATTCAACAATACTGCAATACCGTAATGCTACAAGCAACCACGCCAGACATCAGATTTTAACCACCGGGTATTCCAATGATCTTAATTCAGTAATAACTACGCCGTTATTAATAACCACCCAAACTTTGTCGTTTTCCTCATCCAATCGCTTTTCCACATGGGCCCACACATGGTCGCGCTTGTTGTTATTTAATATTCTCGACAAAGATTTAATATTCCATATTCCACCAAACGAATATTCCCCGACAAAAATGAATATTTTATAACCACTTGCTTATTTTGAAATATTTATGTATTTAACCCTTAACTATCCACATTAATCAAATCAACCCTTACTATTTCAAAATAATAAATAAAGGAAATTCCTTTTATTTAAAAAATTTGGGTCTTACAACCTCCCTCCTTATGAAATTTCGTCCTCTAAATTGGACGCGATACTGTGTGTTTGAAATGGTGAGGATACTCGCTTTCATTTCCGCTTTCCAATTCCTGTGTCATTTCCTCTATAAAGATGATTCCTCCACAAAACTTTAACTTGTGGTATGAACTTTCTTGGCGTAGGACATGCTCCTTCCTATCCAAGATCTTGACAGTACCTCCTCATACGTTAAGTCTTGGCTATCTCGTTCGGTTCTAACTCAATGACGTAGTTCGGTCGTAATATTTACGTAACATCGACACGTGAAAACGCGTTATGAACACGCGCCATACTTGGTGGTAAAACGAGTCTATAGGCCACGCTCCTATTCGATCGAGAATTTCAAATGGATTAATAAATCAAGGTTTGAGCTTTCCTCACCTCACCGATTCTCGCTTTTGAAATAACAACTTCTGACCTCCTTCTTCAAATTCATCACCTGTGTGTAGCTTGAAAAAGACTTTAACTTTATCGATTAAAGTCGATTATACTCAGTATATCATCACGCATCAGTATATCATCACGTGGGTACCTAGAGTTTTCATCTCCATCTCTATTATTTGTATATTATACTGAAATTAGTCTTTGACAACATCGTACTCAGCATTTGTATATACGATCTTCTACTCAACACGTCGCCTACCACGCTCGCTTTTCCAGATGGCATGGTCGTAACATGTGTCAAATGAGTCTCTCTTGAGTTCTTCAAGCTCTTCCCACATTCCTTCGCTTCCATTCGAATTTTGTATCTCTACGAGTTAGCTACGTTAATGGAATAGCGATTCGAGAATATCCTTCAACGAATCTCCGATAAAAACAAACTAAGCCTAGAAAGCTATGTATTTCGACATCGACTTAGGTTGTTTCTCAATCGCGACTCATATCCCAATCTTGGATAAGACGTCACAATGACACCTATCGATTTACTATCGCATCTAATATGACGTCCCCCTATAGAGAGAGTCGGGCTTAGTGAATTCCACAAAGGAAGTCACAAGATAAAGGCTCATGTACCAAATTTATAGTTGAATTTTTAACTCTCAAGTTCAATAGAGCCATTCGATATGAGATTTTAGAAATGAGTTTTGTACTTAGGTTCAAAGTCGATACAAACTTTAATATCGTCTTTGGGAGTAAGCCAAGAAATTCTTCGTGAAAATACGCCAGAAAAATCAATAACAACAAGAATATTATTCAAATCGATGTGTCTTTATTCAAATCCATAACATGGACTAAGAAAATTTGACATCCGTAATAAACGAATGACTTCATGGCTTGATATGAAAATGTTTGACTACAATGGTTTGATTGCTTGAATTCAATAACAAAGTTGCTTAGGAATATGAAAACTAACAACCTTACAAAAAAGCAATCAATTTGGCATGATGAGAAGTTAACCAATCAATCCATCAAAAGCAAGTATCTTTAAAGAGATAAGGTCAACTGGTGTAAATGGTAATGGTGCCAACTTGAATCAAACAAGATTTTTTTTTAAACAACGGATGTAATGAAAGTTTCTCCTAACTGAGTCTCCATAAATAGGTCAAAGTCTAATTTCTCCGTAGTCAAGTTCAAACGTTGAGCGCAAGCAAGAGAGATAAAAGAATGGGTAGAACCCAGATTCTAGTAAGGTATAAACTTCGCAAGAATTTATAATTAACTAACCCGTGCTAACTTCGCTCGTTCCTCGATGATTTTGACCGGCATCACGACAAACGCCTTCCAAGAACCGCTGACTTTGACTTTTTCGGGACATCCTTTTGAGTCACCATTCACGCTGGATCTGGTTTCGATATCGCATAATCTCGAGCGATATGTCCTTCTTTTCCACAATTATAGCATACCTTGGAAGGCTTTGAGCAGTTTGACCTTATATGTCCCTCCTCTCCACATCTCGCAAAGATCTAATCGGCGATCGTTCTCTTCCCTAGAATTTGTTGATGGTGCCGATGTCACGCCGACGCCTTCCCGTCATCGTTAAATCTTTCTTTTTAGATTGGACATCTCTTTCCATAATATCAACGCGTCGTCAGTGACTTTTTTACCCATGCATCACTCATTCTCACTGCTCGCTTATTTCTTCTTTCACTTTCGATTCCACTTTATCATCTTATACTCGCCAAAGAGTGCTTTCGCTCAAGCATCACGATCGGGTAACACAAGCTTGAATCGTTGCATCCTTTTGCTCCACGATCGCTCGCAATTCTTTAGCCCGCTTCTTCTAACTCATGAATACGATTTTGCAATTCTATATTTCGATCATAAAATACCTCTAATAAACTCTCTTCGTGTACCTCTTCTTCCTCTTCTTCCTCACTCTCATTTGTTACCTCCGCAATTATCTCAAAGGTGCAACTATCAATTCTTCACTCACCACATGGATATCTCTAATTCTTCTTCACCGACATCACATTATCCCGGTTGGCGATTAGAGGTGTCTCCACGATCTCATTCACTCCATTGTTAACGCTTCTCAAGCAGCCCATTCTAAAAAACTATCATAAAACAAGGGTTAATTAAATAAATTAACAAATCACATAATACCCCTATAACATGACCAACCAACAAATAAGCTTTAGTAGTAGACACACCAAATAAGGATTTACTCGTCTCTCTCCTCCTAGTTTTATTCCCGATCTCCGCCAGAGATCATATCCCTAAGCTCGATATTAACCGCGACGCCCCCAAAATAGGTATACACAACACCCATTCGAGTCGCCAAATACATGGTACAAGAAACAAACTACAACTTCAATAATACAAATGTCGTGTGAAATACGACAATATATATCTGTGAGTTTAAATATAATATTGTCTTCTGCATAATATCCATACTCAAATAAATCCTCATCATAATTATTGATACATTATTTTACAAAATGGTGAGGACTACTAAACAACTCTCTCTAGAACCTTCATTCCATACCCCGACTAAGTACTCGCTACATTCTCGCCTCCCGAGAAGAAAATGGAACAACAAGGAAAAGGGTGAGCTCAACTAGCCCAAGAAGAATATTATGACTAAGATAATATACAACAAATTATCGTTAGTCTCAAATGTGGGAAAATCGATAGAATACAATAGACAACAAGTTTCGAGATCAATATTCGCAATGAAATAATAATTCATAGAAGAGTTACGTAGAGAATGAAATCTACTATAATCTATGAATTTAATAAATCCATCATCAATTTATCCCCGTAACATCAATCAATATTCATCTCAAATCAAATATTCATCTTTGCACCATGTGCCAAAGATATTCATCAATCGGTCATGTTCATCTCAACACTGCTCATCTTTGCACTAAAGGCCAAAGATATTCATCACTCGGCCATGTTCATTTAAACACCGCTCATCTTTTGCACTAAAGCCAAAGATATTCTTCAGAAATCATTCATCTTTTGCACTACGTGCCAAAGATATTCAATAATATCATCATTTAAGACCGAGGATGATGAAAATATTTTAAAGAACGAATCCGTTGAAACAAAATGACAAGGATTAAGGATTAAGGATTCGTACTTTGTTTTATCCATGTCCAACAATACCTCAAAAATAATCATAGTGGTGTAAAATTCAAGAATGATCAAAACATGGATACAATCAAAGCTAGTATCCAAAATAGATATTTTGGACTTAAAAGAAGAAATTTTATTTTTCGATGAATAAGGCCAGATACGTGAATAGTGTCAGATACGTGAATAAGGCCGATACGTGAATAGTAATCTCGACACCAAAAGATAGAAATTCCACAAAAAAACATTTTCACGCTTCATTAATAGTACTCGTGAATAAGAACTCGTGAATAAGTAACTCATGAATAGTAACTCGTGAATAAGAACTCATGAATAGTAAAGAACCCGACATGAAAAAGTTCCAAATTTGATAAAAGTTTCAATCAATATTTCAAAGATAATGATATCAAGAAATAATATCATTACGAAAAAAAATAATATCCCTTACCTCAAAGAATCAAGATTTCTAAGGAAAGGCTCAAGTGATGTCGAATGAAACTTCAATCAAATAAAGAACTCTCAAAGTATCTAAATACTCACAAAATACGCCAATAATATAGAGAGAAAGAGAAAACTTTGTTTCGTGTGATTTTCAATTCTAACTTAGCCCTCTATTTATAGAAAATGTTAGCCTACCAAGCGCATTTGATTCAACACCGATGGCTTTTACTCGCTACTATTGCCACCCACCACATTTGAAATAAAATTCAGCACATTTCTTCACCAACCACAAGTGGGGCCCACTCAATTCTAGAATTTTCCACCAAAATCAATTATAAACCTAATTTAGAATCCGACACACCTCTTAAAATTCACAACAAATCATTCGTGCATTTTTAACGGCTCAAAATTTGTGGACATATACTCAACTTATGTATGTATAACATATCCAAAAAATTACAACGATCCAACGGTCGGATTAAAAATTATAAACCCCGCAATATATCTCAAAACCCCTGATTTGATTTTTAATACCTCCAATAAGATAAAATACTGATAAAACACCTCAACATTAATTCCTTCATTAATAACCACATAAATAAATCCATCATTTATATTCATATAAAATAAATATTTCCTTATCATATGAATCAATAATTAATTATTCACAAATAATATTACGTAATCACATTTATGACAACCAGTCGCTCCTGTGAAAGAGGGGCTTTCAATAAGGATCTCTCCTCATCGGGCGCCGCAATTAAAGTGACCAAACCTCTCCTTAGATGTAACTTTCTAGACATTGCCAATAATGTTATCTAATAATATTATTCAAATAATATGAATTATTGATCCGATAATGGGAAATATCATGTAAAGGACAATTATTGAACAACAATAATATAAAATATCAACGCAAAGAATTATTGAATCAATAAAATAAAATATTGAACAAGAATTCATCGTGAAAATTATCGAGTAAAGTGCCATCTCACGTAAGGATCAATAATTCAACAATACTGCAATACCGCAGTAGCATCGTGGCAACCAATGCAGACATCAGATTTTAACCACCGGGTATTCCAACGGCCTTAATCTGCAGAATAACTACGCCAAGTATTAATAACCACCCAATATTTGTCGCTTTTCCTCATCCAATCGCTTTCGTTATGGGCCCACACATGGGTCACTGGTCAGCATTTAATATTCCCGATAAATTTAATATTCCACCACCAAACTAATATTCCCCGACAAAATGAATATTTTATAACCACTGCTTATTTTGAAATATTTGCGATTTAACCCTTAACTATCCACATTAATCAAATCAACCCTTACTATTTCAAAATAATAAATAAAGGAAATTCCTTTTTATTTAAAAAATTTCGGTCTTACAACCTCCCTCCTTATGAAATTTCGCCTCTAAATTGACGACGACGACTGTGTGTTTCAAATGGTGAGGATACCTCACTTTCATTTTCTTTCCAACCCTGTGTCATTTCCTCTATAGCATGATTCCTCCACAAAACTTTAACTTGTGGTATGACCTTTCATGGCGTAGGGACATGCTCCTTCCTATCCAAGATCTTGACAGTACCTCCTCATACGTTAAGTCTTGGCTATCTCGTCCCGGTTCTAACTCAATGATTGGTTCGTAGTTATTTACGTAACATCGATACGTGAAAAACGTTATGAACACGCGTCATACTTGGTGGTAAAAACGAGTCTATAGGCCACGGCCCTATTCGATCGAGAATTTCAAATGGATTAATAAATCAAGGTTTGAGCTTTCCTCACCTCACCGATTCTCGCTTTTGAAATAACAACTTTCAGACCTCCTTCTTCAAATTCATCACCGGTGTGTAGCTTGAACAAACTTTAACTTTATCGATTAAAGTCGATTATACTCAGATATCATCACGCATCAGATATCATCACGTGGGTACCTAGAGTTTTCATCTCCATCTCTATTATTTGTATATTATACTTAAATTAGTCTTTGACAACATCGTACTCAGCATTTTGTATACGATCTTCTACTCAACACGCCGCCTACCACGCTCGCTTTTCCAGGATGGCATGGTCGTAACATGTGTTGAAATGAGTCTCCTCTCGAGTTCTTCAAGCTCTTCCCACATTCCCTTGCTCCATTCAATTTTGTATCTCTACGAAGTTAGCTACGTTAATGGAATAGCGATTCGAGAATATCCTTCAACGAATCTCCGATAAAAACCAACTAAGCTTAGAAAGCTACGATTTCGACATCGACTTAGGTTGTTCTCAATCGTGACTCATATCCCAATCTTGGATAAGACGTCACAATGACACCTATCGCTTTACTATCGCATCTAATACGACGCCCCTATAGAGAGAGTCGGCTTAGTGAATTCCACAAAGGAAGTCACAAGATAAAGGCTCGTGTACCAAATTTATAGTTGAATTTTTAACTCCTCAAGTTCAATAGAGCCATTCGATATGAGATTTTAGAAATGAGTTTTGTACCGGGTTCAAAGTCGATACAAACTTTAATATCGCTTTGGGAGTAAGCCAATAAATTCTTCAGAAAATACGCCAGAAAAATCAATAACAACAGAATATTATTCAAATCGATGTGTGTCTTTATTCAAATCCATAACATGGACTAAGAAAATTTGATATCCGTAATAAACGAATGACTTCATGGCTTGATATGAAAATGTTTGACTACAATGGTTTGATTGCTTGAATTCAATAACAAAGTTGCTTAGGAATATGAAAACTAACAACCTTACAAAAGCAATCAATTTGGTATGATGAGTAGTTAACCAATTAAAATCCCATCAAAAGCAAAGTATCTTTAAAGAGATAAGGTCAATGTAATGTAATGGTGCCAACTTGAATCAAACAAGATTTTTTTTTTTAAACAACTGATGTAATGAAAGTTTCTCCTAACTGAGTCTCCATAAATAGGTCAAAGTCTAATTTCTCCGTAGTCAAGTTCAAACGCTGAGCGCAAGCAAGAGAGATAAAAGAATGGGTAGAAGCCCAGATTCTAGTAAGGTATAAACTTCGCAAGAATTTATAATTAACTAACCCGTGCTAACTTCGTTCGTTCCTCGATTTTGACCGGCCACGACAAACGCTCTTCCAAGAACCGTTGACTTTGACTTTTTCGGGACATCCTTTTGAGTCACCATTCACGCCGGATGGTTTCGATATCGCATAATCTCGAGCGATATGTCCTTCTTTTCCACAATTATAGCATACCTTGGAAGGCTTTGAACAGTTTGACCTTATATGTCCCTCCTCTCCACATCTCAGAGATCTAACCCGGCGATCGTTATCTTCCCCTAGAATTTGTTGATGGTGCCGATGTTGTCTGCCGACGCCTTCCCGCCATCGTTAAATCTTTCTTTTTAGATTGGACATCTCTTTCCATAATATCAACGCGTCGTGCAAGCTTTTTTACTCCACGCATCACTCATTCTCACTGCTCGCTTATTTCTTCTTTCATTTCGATTCCACTTTATCATCTTATACTCGCCAAAGAGTGCTTCGCTCAAGCATCACGATCGGGTAACACAAGCTTGAATCGTTGATCCTTTTGCTCCACGATCGCCTCGCAATTCTTTAGCCCGCTTCTTCTAACTCATGAATACGATTTTGCAATTCTATATTTCGATCATAAAATACCTCTAATAAACTCTCTTCAGTACCTCTTCTTCCTCTTCTTCCTCATTCTCACCGTTACCTCTCTGCGATTATCTAAGGTGCAACTATCAATTCTTCACTCACCACATGGATATCTCTAATTCCTTCTTCACCGACATCACATTATCCTCGTCATGGACAGAGAGGTGTCTCCACGATCTCATTCACTCCATTGTTAACGTTCTCAAAGCAGCCCATTCTAAAAAACTATCATAAAACAAGGGTTAATTAAATAAATTAACAAATCACATAATACCCCTATAATACGATTCAACCAACAAATAAGCTTAGGTAGACACACTAAATAAGGATTTACTCGCCTCCCTCCTAGTTTTATTCCCGATCTCCGCCTTGAGATCATATCCCTAAGCTCGATATTAACCGTGACGACCCCAAAATAGGTATACACAACACCCATTCCGAAGTCGCCAAATACATGGTACAAGAAACAAACTACAACTTCAATAATACAAATGTCGTGTGAAATACGACAATATATATCGTGAGTTTAAATATAATATTGTCTTCAGACAATATCCACACGCAAATAAATCCCCATCATAATTATTGATACATTATTTTACAAAAATGGTGAGGACTACTAAACAACTCTCTCTAGAACCTTCATTCCATACCCCGACTAGTACTCGCTACATTCTCGCCTCTTGAGAAGAAAATGGAACAACAAGGAAAAGGGTGAGCTCAACTAGCCCAGTAAAGAATACTATGACTAAGATAATATACAACAAATTATCGTTAGTCTCCAACAGGGAAAAATCTGATAGAATACAATAGACAACAAGTTTCAGATCAATATTCGCAGCGGAAATAATAATTCATAGAAGAGTTACGTAGAGAATGAAATCTACTATAATCTATGAATTTAATAGTCCATCATCAATTTATCCCTATAACATCAATCAATATTCATCTCAAATCAAATATTCATCTTTGCACTACATGTGCCAAAGATATTCATCAATCGGTCGTATGTTCATCTCAACACTGCTCATCTTTGCACTAAAGGCCAAAGATATTCATCAGTCGGCCATGTTCATTTAAACACCTGCTCATCTTTGCACTACAGGCCAAAGATATTCTTCAGAAATCATTCATCTTTGCACTACAGGCCAAAGATATTCAATAATATCATCATTTAAGATCGAGGATGATGAAAATATTTTTAAAGAACGAATCCAAAGTGAAACAAAATGACAAGGATTAAGGATTAAGGATTCGTACTTTGTTTTATCCATGTCCAACAATACCTCAAAAATAATCATAGTGGTGTAAAATTCAAGAATGATCAAAACATGGATACAATCAAAGCTAGTATCCAAAATAGATATTTTGGACTTAAAAGAAGAAATTTTATTTTTTCGATGAATAAGGCCAGATATCGTGAATAAGTCAGATATCGTGAATAAAGGCCAGATAACGTGAATAGTAATCGACACCAAAAGATAGAAATTCCACAAAAAAACATTTTCACGCTTCATGAATAGTACTCGTGAATAAGAACTCGTGAATAGTAACTCATGAATAGTAACTCGTGAATAAGAACTCATGAATAGTAAACCCACATGAAAAAGTTCCAAATTTGATAAAAGTTCCAGACCAATATTTCAAAGATAATGATATCAAGAAATAATATCATTACGAAAAAAAAATAATATCCCTTACCTCAAAGAATCAAGATTTTAAGGAAAGGTAGGAAGTGATGTTGAATGAAACTTGTATCTTAAACAAAGAACTCTCAAAGTATCTAAATACTCACAAAATACGCTCAATAATATAGAGAGAGAAAGAGAGAAAACTTTGTTTCGTGTGATTTTGAATTTAACTTAGCCCTCTATTTATAGGAAAATGTTAGCCTACCAGCAAGGCATGACGACTGCACCGATGGCTTTTACTCGCTACTATTGCCACCCACCACATTTGAAATAAAATTCAGCACATTTCTTCACCAACCACAAGTGGGGCACACTCAATTCTAGAATTTTCCACCAAAATCAATTATAAACCTAATTTCCGAATCCGACACCTCTTAAAATTCACAACAAATCATTCGTGCATTTTTAACGGTTCAAAATTTGTGGACATATACTCAACTTATGTATGTATAACATATCCAAAAATTACAACGATCCAACGGTCGGATTAAAAATTATAACCCCCGCAATATATCTCAAAACCCCTGATTTGATTTTTAATACCTCCAATCCGATAAAATATTGATAAAACACCTCAACATTAATTCCTTCATTAATAACCACATAAATAAATCCATCATTTATATTCATATAAAATAAATATTTCCTTATCATATGAATCAATAATTAATTATTCACAAATAATATTATGTAATCACATTTATGACAAACCAGTCGCTCCTCAGAAAGAGGGGCTTTCAATAAGGATCTCTCTCATCGGGCGCCGCAATTAGGTGACCAAACCTCTCCTTAGATGTAACTTTCTAGACATTGCCAATAATGTTATCTAATAATATTATTCAAATAATATGAATTATTGATCCGATAATGGGAAATATCTTGCAAGATGACAATTATTGAACAACAATAATATAAAATATCAACGCAAAGAATTATTGAATCAATAAAATAAAATATTGAACAAGAATTCATTGTGAAAATTATTGAGTAGTGCCATCTTACGTAAGGATCAATAATTCAACAATATCTGTGTAATACCGTGTGCTACATCAGGCAACCACGCCAGACATCGTATTTTAACCACCGTATTCCAACAATCTTAACTCAGTAATAACTACGCCGTTATTAATAACCACCCAAACTTTGTCGCTTTTCCTCATCCAATCGCTTCCGTTATGGGGCCCACACATGGTCGCTACTTGCCGTTGCATTTAATATTCCCGACACGCATTTAATATTCCACGACCAAAACGAATATTCCCACAAAAATGAATATTTTATAACCACTTGCTTATTTTGAAATATTTCACAGTATTTAACCCTTAACTATCCACATTAATCAAATCAACCCTTACTATTTCAAAATAATAAATAAAGGAAATTCCTTTTTATTTAAAAAAATTTCGGGGTCTTACAATATAAATCACCATTTGAAGAGATATGCTCTACTCATGGTATTATTCACCAAACTACCGCTCCTTATTCACCTCAATCTAACGGTATTGCTGAACGCAAGAACCGAACATTGAAAGAAATGTTGAATGCTATGTTAAACAGTTCTGGAGCATCCCAGAATTTGTGGGGGGGAAGCTTTGCTTTCTGCCAATTATATTCTTAACAAAGTGCCTCATTAGAAAACTCACAAAACACCTTATGAATTATGGAAAGTTCAAAGACCTTGCTATAAATACTTAAGAGTGTGGGGGTGTCTAGCAAAGGTAATGGTTCATAAACCTAAAAAGGTTAAGATAGGACCAAAAACAATTGACTGTGTTTTCATTAGTTATGCAAATAATAGTAGTGCTTATCGCTTTCTTGTTCATAAATCTAAAATTAACGATATTCATGTTAATACATTTATTGAATCAAGAGATGCATCATTTTTTGAGAATGTTTTTCCATATAATGGAAATAATGATTCAAATCCAAACAAAAGACCTTTGGATGCTACTAGTAATAATCCTAAAAATATAGACAAAGAGTTTGTAGTGGATGAGCCTAGACGTAGCAAAAGGGCAAGGACTTCAACGTCTTTTGGTCCGAATTTTCTAACATTTTTGTTAGAAAACAATCCTCGAACGTACAAGGAAGCAATATCCTCTCCAAATGCTTCTCATTGGAAAGAAGCAATAAATAGCGAAATTGAGTCCATTATGAAAAATCATACATGGGAATTGGTGGACCTTCCACCTGGTTCAAAACCCTTAGGGTATAAATGGATCTTCAAAAAGAAGATGAAAGCTGATGGCTCACTTGATAAATACAAAGCAAGGCTTGTTGTTAAAGGCTATAGAAAAAAGGAAGGATTGGATTATTTGACACTTATTCACTGTTACAAGAATTACATCTATTAGAATGCTAATAGCAAATAAGATCTTTAAATATACTTGAAATAAATCAAATGGATGTAAAGACTGAATTCTTAAATGGTGAATTAGATGAAGAAATATATATGGAACAACCTAAAGGTTTCAACGCTCCCGGACAAGAGAGAAAGTATGCAAACTTGTTAAATCCTTGTATGGATTAAAACAAGCACCAAAACAATGGCATGAGAAATATGATAATGTTATGTTATCAAATGGATTTAAAATTAATGAGTGTGACAAATGTGTTTATGTCAAAAGCACTCAAAAGGAATATGTCATTGTTTGTCTTTATGCGGATGATATGTTAATCATGGGTAAAGAACAATGAAGTTATCAACTCTATTAAACGTATGTTGTCAAATAGGTTTGACATGAAAGACTTGGGGTTCTTTGATATAATTTTAGGAATCAAGATTTCTAGAACCTCGATGGAATTATATTATCTCAAACTCATTACATTGAGAAAATACTTGAAAATTTTAACAAGTATAATATAATTCTAAATAAGACCCCAGTTAATATAAATCTTCATCTAGCTAAAAATGAAGGTGATAGCATATCTCAACTAGAATATTCTCGTATAATAGGCGGTTTAATGTATGTCATGAATCTGATTTGGATAGGATATAGCTTATTCAAGAAGTAAGCTAAGTAGGTATACTGAGTAATCGGTAAAGATCATCGAAAAGCTATTTTGAGAGTTTTGGGATATTTAAAACATACTCAAAACTATGGATCGCACTATACAAGATATCCAAAGAAGATTGGAAGGATATATCGATGCTAATTGGATATCCGATACTAAAGATTCAAAATCCACAAGTGAATATGTATTTACACTTGGTAAGGCAATGATATCTTGGAAATCCTCAAACAAACGTGTATTGCTAGTCTACAATGGAATCGAATTCATTGCGTTGACAAAGTCGGAGAAGAAGTCGAGTGACTTCGTAATTTCTTAGAGGATATTCCAAATTGGTCAAGACTTTGTGCCACTATATGTATACATCGTGATAGCCAATCACCGATTGGAAGAGCACAGAGTCATTTATATAATGAAGTCACGCCATATATCTGACGAAGACATAATACCGTTAGACAATTTCTCTCAAATGGAATTATCTCAATTGATTATGTAAAGTCAAAAGATAATATTGCGGATCCGCTTACAAAAGGTTTAACAAGAGAGCAAGTGGAAAATTCATCAAAGGGAATGGGTTTAAATCCTACTATTTAAATAAGAGTCGTCATAGTGGCAACCCAACCTAGCTGACTGGAGATCCCAAGATCTAGGTTCAATGGGCAAACCGAACTATGTAGTACTCAGTAAAGCACTAAGGAGATATTTACTCTTAACCATTCCAAAATGAGACAGTGCACATCTGCCGCGAGAATCAGGATAAGATACGCTTTTAATGATTTTTATATCTTGAAATATGTTCAAGTGGGGTATTGCAGGATACTCTTAATAGAAGTCACCTACGTGAGTAAGAAGGGGGCCATTTCTATGAGAATTTTGAAAGCTGAATTCTCTAATATACTCACGGAACCAAGAGGTGTTTCAAGGCCAAAATGAACACAAACGTGAGAACCAACTATGTCTGAAGAGATATTTTGTGAATTCTATTGTCTTGGTTTACACGAAAAGCTAACAGTTCAAAGACATCAAGTCTACTGATTAGCCAAGTAAATCCGATAGATTTTACTAGGGCAAGTTCAAAGCCACTAGGCTACTTAACCTGATGAAATATCTTTTCTTATGTACTCGAACTAGTGTCTGCATATTCATAACATATTTTGCATATTGTAAAGCAAATTTTACATTCATGTGGGGGATTGTTGGAAATGGGTTTGATAAAATATATATTTATGTGTTCAAATCCATTAAGAATTGAATGAGAAAATCGATGGTCGGTAGGGATTGATTCCGAATCGGGCCGAATTGGTCATAATATATATCTTTTTGGGTAAAATCTGTTTATCAGATTTTGTTTAAACTACGTAGTTTTGATGGTGGTTGCTCCCATATGCTGTAGAATTATTCTATAAATAAACGGTGTGGGAACACTTCAAAGATAACATTTTTTTCTTTCTCCCAGCTTGCTTTACGCACCCCGCTCTGCAAAGATATTAAATCCCGTTTTGCTTCTGCAATCCCGTTCCTTCCCTGTTAATCTCGTTTCCCATTTCTACAAATCCCGTTATCTGCCAAATAATTTTGCACTAACAGTAAGTCCTAGTTTTCTTCATTCATGCATTTTTAATTATCAATGTTAGTTCAGTGCATAACATAGAAATTGGTTCGATGAATTCTTAATTTTGTAATGCTACTAATTAAGAATTGAAATCCATTTTATCTTGGGAAGCAATTATTCAATTAACCCTTACCATCTGTGGGGGAATAAATTTGCTTTAAGGAGACTTTGTGAATTCAAAGGACTCGGATTTATATTTTTCATTTTACACATTGTTTCTGTTTTGCATAATTTATTATTATTATATTTATATGCATTATTAAATAATACTATATATTACAGATAACAGTGGCATACTCCATCTCAGCATATTGTGTGGGGCCGAAGACTACATTGAAATAATTTGTTGATCAATATGCTGAAGTGGAGTATATATGTCACATCAGCGGTTTGTAAAATATTTATAAAATAGTTTGTGTTTGTAGCATTAATACTCTATATTAATAATCATTACGATAGGGTAGTCGAAGGTCTGACCATTGGTCACTATTAATAACCCGATCTTGAGTTTGACTAATATAATATTTTGGGTCTCATGAGTTTGAATTCATATTGTAATAGTTAGAGTTTTCTAATTACTATATAAATTTTGTTTGGTGTGTGAATTATTGTAATGTGTGAGATGTACAAATATAAATACATCATGAATAGCCACAATTTGATGAATCTTATTTTCCATTCTTCTTTAATTTTTTTGAGAATGTTTTGCTATATTCAATCTTACACCTAACATATATTTAATTGATTTTGTTTCTATGCCTTGTGCACCATCCAATTAGCAATGGATATCCCCCAAACTGTGTTCCTATCCATAGTGCAGTACTGGCAGGATTGATTTGGGATCAATTCCACCATCTTAGAATTTCAACTTTGAAAGAATATATGAATTTCGACAGGACATCTCCATTAAAATATATATGCAAAAGCTTATATATCATAGCTGGATGATGCCAATTTTGTGCTTGCCTGCCTGTTTTTTGTATTGGTGGTTGGGTCCGTGGTTCCCCATCCTTCATGAAAAATATGCATGCACCCTGTTATAAACGGTTAGAAATCATATATTGAACTAAAAGGTGAACCAGAGCTGTTCCTGAGCACGGGCAGAAAAGTTGACCGCCCTGAGCCCCCGATCAGAAGGGCCTCAATTTTTTATATATATAAAGTATACATATAAGATTTTGATCATTTGATTGAAGATTTTTGCTCTAGGAATACTAGAATAAGTATATTTCAATGAATGTATTTTGATGTAGTCAAAGTTCTCATATATTTTGTTGTAGTCGAACTATTATGTTTTAAGCACCGGAAAAACACTTTTTTGATACAGTTTATACTTGTTATTTATTTTATTTTTTATATTTTTTTGTGAAGACAATATTTCGAAGAGGGTCTCGTTTTTATTTTTTGTCCTGGGCCACCAATATCTTAGGAACGACCCTGAGGTTAACCTATTAGGATTATGATTCATTGGAGCATATATGTCATTAGTGTTTCTCCTTCTGTTTCGATGTGAGATTTTACTATCACGTGTTACCTCAACAATCTCCCCCTTAACACATGATCTCTACATCCACATCGACACCAAGCTCCCTTTTGAGCTTTAACCATACTCTTTTAAGCATTAGCTCATACGAGTCTTAATTGTTTGATCCACTAAGAGCCTCTGTTAAGCTAGCCCATCAAGTCTTCCTATCTGACAAACTTCTCTTAATATCTCTTGTTTAATCAACCATGAGTCTCTCCAAAAATAGTCAACCACTTTACTCAAAGAGTATATAATCCACAAGCATTCCATAATTCATTGAGCTTAACCCATCAGGTATCTCCCCAATGACGAGCCCACGCTTTTCCATAACTCTTGTTAAGAGCCAACTAAGAGCCTCTGCGAGAATAGTCCAGCACTTGCTCGCCCATACCATATCCATGACCCAAGCCCATAGTCATAGCTTTGATCATCACAGTTGTTGGGAATATCCGATCCATATATATATGCTCATGATCTGAAACAACATCTTAACCTAAAAGGTCAACCTATTATGTCTATGGTCCATTAGAGTGTATGTCCTCAATCTTTCTCTTTGTGTTTCAATGTGAGACTTTACTATT
This sequence comes from Panax quinquefolius, assembly GCA_020205615.1. NCBI lineage: Eukaryota > Viridiplantae > Streptophyta > Magnoliopsida > Apiales > Araliaceae > Panax > Panax quinquefolius. The sequence continues at coordinate 29,460,928 of CM035169.1, read as the reverse complement.
ACGCGGTAACTCAACATTTTGAAAGTATTCTTATTTCTAGTAAGTATGTTATTATGTGAGAGTTTCCTAATTAGATTAGGAAATGAAAGTTATGAGAACTTTATAAATAAAATCTTGTGTTTAAAAAGAGGTAGAACATAGCCAAGCGGTAATAATATTTTAGAGAGTTGATAGAGGATGTAATTGGGTCTTAGGTTGTTGTGTGTGGGATGCTTTTTTCGATTTTTATTATGTGCAAAAAGTTGCATCGTGGGGATTAATTTATTGAAATTTGTTTTGTGGATCATTAGGTCATTGAGGAACAAATCATGTTAAAATTTTTGTTATTTTTCTTTCATAAGTGTTATTATTTATTTTGTGTGACTTAATTCCCAACAAGTGGTTTCAAAAGCTAGGTTGATTGGATTCGAGGTAGATTATTTTGCGTAATATGATGGTAACGAATTTGGGTAAATTTGAGTTCTCAATATTCGATGGGAAAATAAATTTCACATTGTGGCAGTAGTGTGTAAGATCTTTTGGTGTTGTAAGGATTTGATCAAGTTTTAGAGGAGAAAAAATCAGACGAGGTGAAAGAAGGTGGTAAGCACAATACATTCATCGATAACACCTAAGATAAAGTATGATATGTTGAAAGAGACTGATCCAAAAAAATTATAAGTAAAGCTCGAGAAAAGTTATGCTTCGAAGTCGTCAACCATCAGATTGTGATTAAAGATGGAATTGTACTACTTGAAGATACATGAATGAATGAATCTCCATGATCATCTAAATGCTTTTAACAAGTTATTATCTCAATTGTTATATACGTACGGATGAAAAATTAGAAGATGGAAGTCATTGCTCTTATTGTCATTTTTGCCCAAGTCTTACAAGTCGATGGTACAAACATTATTGGTGGAAAAATCAACTTTGATTTTAGATGATATGGTTCTTGGTTTTGTGAGAAAGTCAAAAGTTAATGGAGAAAAGAGCAATAAAATTGTGAGTGAGCACTAACCATAGAGGGTTCTAATCGAGGGAGACATCAATTGAGAGATAATAGTAGAGGAAGATCAAGATTCAGGCCAAAAGATTACAGTGATAGAGAGTGCTACTATTGTGGATAGAATTAATAGTCATGTCCAATACCAATGCAAATATTAAAGAAGGGCATGAAAAGTTTAAGGAAGTATTAAGAAAAATTGAAGGATGACAAGAGAAAGTTGAAGATGTTAATTTGATTAGTGAAATTTAAGAAGAATTTGTTTTAATATGGTTAAGAGTGATTATAATGAACATGAGATGGTATTGAATTATGCGACTTCTATGCATATATACAAGGAGAGAAATTTCTTTGAGAGTTTGAAGGAAGATGGAGAATTTGGCTACGTTTATGTTGTGAATAAAGAGAGAGTGAAAATTGAAATTGTTGGAAGTGTTCGTTAATTTCAAACTTCATAGTGGTTCTATGAAGATTCTTGAGAAAGTATGACATGTCTCTGGTTGTAGTGAGAATATAATTTCTTTGGGAGAATTATCCTCGCGTGGATATACATATAATATGGGTCAAGACGATTCGTGCAAGGTGTTTGTTAGAACTTGTGACTCATAACATAGAAACTACTGAAAAAGGCTAGTGCGGAGCAAAGCGGAGCGGAATGAGGGGGCATTATGGGTATTTGAGTCATAATATGTATTTGAGCGGTGCAAGGCGTGTCGGTCGGCAGACTGAAGTTTAATGGTTTATTTTTTGGAAGGACATTATGGGTATTTGAGCCATAATATGAAGTAGGGTTGAAATATGATTAGTGGCTATAAATACTATCTATTGTAAAATACTATGTAACTAAAAATCATGAATAAAACAACAAGCCGCCTGTGGAGTACCCAAATTGGGGAACCACGTAAATCTATGTGTGTTAATTCTCTATTGTCGTGTGCGTGTGTGTGATCCTAATTCTAACAGTGTTCAAAGAAAAAAAAATTAAGTCTTTAAGGTGGGAAAGATTGAAAAAAATAATTTGTGTGTTAGATAAATAGTCTATGCGGAGAAACAAGACTAAAAAAAGCAACCATCGATCGAGTGAAATTCAAAGATGAAGTTGAAGTGTTTGGGGGTTCGAGTCGAGGAAAGAATTGTTAGGTAACTCATCGAATCTTATTTATGAGAATTAATCATATTTTTAATATGAGTATTATTTTGAAAGTAATCTTATAATTTGTAGTATGTATATTATTATGTGAGAGTGTCCTAATTAGATTAGAAAAAAGAAGTTGTAGGTACTTTATAAATAGTGTATTTATAGAGAGGTAGAATACAATCAAGAGATAGTAGCATCCTAGAAAGTTGAGAAATGGTATAATTCATGAATTTTGAAATGTTGTGTGATGGAGGATTTTTTTAGTTTTTATTCTGTATAAAAAGTTATAATATGCATTATTAATATATTGAAAAATTAATTTTGTGAATTAAGTTATTAAGAATCATACTACATTAAATATTGTATTTTTTTGTTAAATGTTATTGTTTATTTTAAGACACTTAATTCCCAACATAAACATCATATTTTGTTAGGATAATTCTTCTTTGATTTGATAAAGGGATTTATGTTACACCTGATCAGTGACTACCTATAATAATATATGTCTTCTAATTCATGGTTGTTTGGATAGTGCTTGTACATTCTAAGAGCTACTATGAAATCTTAAAAGTATTTATACTCACTGTATATAATTATGTCACCAATGTATCTTGTTTTGAAGATTTTGATGAGATTTTTTCAACGATATATAGATTGATAATTTTGGATTTGTAACAGAAAAAACTACTGAATTTTATAATTTGATTGGGAGAAAGAGAAAATGTTGGGTTAGGAGAAAGTGTGAGACCCCAGATTTTATGAATAAAGATTTAATTTTCTCGAAATATTTTTTTTAATATTATGATATGGATTTGAGATAATGTTATAGTTGTGGGTAGTATTTATAAATTTTGCAAAGTACGCAAGTTGTTGTATAATATTCGATTGGTCGGGGAATATTCTTTTTGTCGGGGAATATCCGTACGACGGTACAATCATTGGTGGACCCCACAACGGAATTATTGTCGGATTGAGAAAATGACAAAAATATTTTATGGAAATAACGGCGGATGTCTTACCGTTAACTGTTGAAACACCCGGTGTTAAAAGTACAATAATACGCGTGGTTGCATAGTAGCACACGGTATTGATTATTAATGCTTACGTGATAAGTCACCAGTTTTGTTTTATTGGTATTATTAATGTAATAAAATGTAATACTTTTATAAAGTTATTCTATAAATAGAATATATTATATTCTATTATGCATAGTGTTGCATGTAGTGTCTCGCAGATAGTAATTTTTTTATATAAAATGTAATACTTTTATAAAGTTATTCTATAAATAGAATATATTATATTCTATTATGCATAATGTTGATAGTGTCGTGATAGTATTTTGCATAATAAATCTTTTTTTATATAAAATGTAATACTTTTATAAAGTTATCTATTTTATTAGACAATAATTAGAATATATTATATTTTATTATGCATAGTGTTTTCATAAGTGCTCGATATAGTGTTTGCAGATAGTAAAATCTTTTATAAAGTTATTCATTTTATTAGATTATAAATAGAATATATTATATTTTATTTAAAAGATTTTGCTTTAAATATGGTCCGTCGATTAAAGTAAATCAATCTAGACTGATTCATGAGTTAGTTACTATGTAGTTCATTTTTCTATAAATGAAGCTCATTCATTCATTATTTCTTACTAATTCACCTGAAACTCTGAGAGAGAGAAACTATAGAGAGAAAGAAGAAAAGTGTTCGCTACTTCACTACTTCTATACCCAGAGATTTTCTTTCTAAGGTAGGGAATATTATTTGTTGTACTCGTAGGGAGTATTATTTCTTTTGATTCATGAAGAGAACTTCGTTATTCCATTCTTTATTATTCGCTGAATAACTCAGATACGCTGCTACCCTATATACTTGGTGACATTCTTCTATTATTCCGCCTTTATTATTCATTTGGAATATCCTATCATGCGTTTTTTTACGGACCGATTCCATCTTTATTATTCTCGCTGAATATCATATCATGCGCTTTCACTGCGGACCGGTTCCGCCTTTATTATTATTACATTGGAATATCCTCGTCTGCATGCGCTTTTTACGTGGGACCGATTCCGTCCTTATTAGTATTCTGTTGGAATAACCTATCTATGCGAAATAATCGCATGCATGGTGATTTCTGTTGTTATTCCATTCTTTATTATTCTGTTGGAACATCCGCGCGGTGTAATTTCACCGATTCGGTTCCGTTATTTAGTATTCTCGTTGAATAACTCGCCTCATGCAAGTACCGCATGCATGGTGATTTCTTTTGTTATTCCATTCTTTATTATACTCAGTTGGTTAAAACTTTGACTTCCATACTCCATGAAATTAGTGGAATATCCGTGATATTTGCGCTTCATCCAGTATCTTTTCATGAAAATATTCTTCTGAGCATTCTTGAATTTTACTCTACAAAGCAGTATCATATTGACAATTGGACGTTATTAGTTCCTGGATAAATTATTTCTTGAACTTGTTTTATTGAATTCCTATATCATTGTCATCATCCCCATGCTTATATTTTGTTGAAAGTCATCTCGGCCCGTAGTGCATAGATGGACTTGGTATGATTATGACCAGGGATTATTCGGTGTAATCATGACCGTAATGTTACAAATGATGTGGAAAAAGTCCTCATCGCCCGTAGAAGTGCATTGATGGACGATTTTTTGGTATGATTATGGCTATGGATTCTCTTCAGCCAAGGGTGCAAAGATGAATTATTTTATGGCATGATCAGGACCGTTGATGAAAATATGATTATCTTCAGCCGTAGTGCATGGATAATTCGTGGTCGTGATACTAAAGAATATCCTGGTCAGAAAGTAAGTGAGGGGTGATTCGATGATGTGGATTATTTATTAAGGTGAGTCCCAATGATAAAAGTGATGAAAAACTTTTAAATCATAAAAGATAGTAGATTTTATTCTCTACTTGACTCTTTTAATGGATTGCTTGTTCCGCAGCAGCTTAAACTTGATGTTTGTTATATGTATCGTTTAACACCTTTGCTTAAGGCTAATGATAATTTATTCGCATTATCTTAGTCATAATATTTCTTCTTTCGGGCTAGTTGAGCTCACCTTTTCTTTTTCACCTCTCTCTGAGGAAAATGAGAATATATTTGGGACGAGTCTGGGAAGCGGAGTGATGGTCCTAAATGGTGCATTAGTAGTCTTCACTATTCTATGAAATAGTGTGATAATAATTAAAATGAGGACTCCTTTTGAGTTTGTATACTCTCTAGTAGACAATATTTCTATTCAAACTCATAGTTTATGTTTTATTATATTGTACACGACAGTTGTATTATTAAGTTGTATTTGAATTCTGTACCATGTATCTGGCGACTCAAGATGAGTGATGTATACCTAATTTTGGGGGCGTCACAGTTGGTATCAAAGCTTAGGGATATGATCCCTGGCTGAGATGTGAGACAAGAACTAGGAGGGGAGAGACGGGGAATTTTTTCGCTAGTATGACCTACCTAAGTTTATTTTGTATTTAATTGGTCGGTCAGAATATAGGGATAATATGTTACATGTCAATTAACCTTTGTTTTTTGGCAGTATCTGAAAATGACATCCGAGAATGTTGAGAATAGCAATGGAGCACAGGAGACTATTGATTCTCCACAGATCAATAATCAGGACAATGTGCAACAGGATGGCGATAATCCTCCTATAAATAACAACACTGATCAATTGACGAACGACGGTACGTTTAGGAGCTTTGTAGAATTCATGCAACATCAGGCGAAGGTGGCTCCTATTCATAATACAGGAAGAAACAATGGCAACCCACGGTTGGTCACCGCTAAGCAATTCAAGGAGCTGGGACCATCGGAGTTTTTGGGAAAGCCAGAACCACATAAGGCAGAGACGTGGTTAAAGCAGATCACCAAGATATTTGATGTTTTGGGATGCTCCGAGGAGCAAAAGGTTCCCTTTGCCACCTTTATGTTGCGTGAAAGAGGCAACTGCATGGTGGGAATCAGAAATGTACCCACCTCGACGACTCAAGATGTCTCTGGGAGAAGTTCAAGAGTTGTTCAATGACAAGTACTTTCCCGAAAGCATTCGTCACACGAAGGAGGTGGAATTTATTAAGTTGGAGAAAAACAACATGACCGTATCGCAAAGACGGGCCAAGTTTGTCGAGTTGTCCCGATTTGCGTCCCACTTGATTGATAATGAAGAGAGAATGACGCGGATATTTTTAAGAGGTTTGAAGCCAGAGATACGTCAATATCTTATTTCTCATAAACTGTGTTCAGATTCGATGTTTTAAATAGGGCTCGATTAGTGGAGTAGCGATAACGAGTCAACGCAACCAAAAAAAGAGCGGTGCAGAAATGATAATCTTGGTGATAACATTCATTATTTCTTACTAATTCTCTGAAACTCTAGAGAGAGAAACTATAGAGAGAAAGAAGAAAAGTGTTCTGCTACTTCACTACTTCTATATCCAGTACTCTTCTTTCTAAGGTAAGGAATATTATTTGTTGTACTCGTAGGGAGTATTATTTCTTTTGTATTCATTAAGAGAACTTATGTTATTCCATTCTTTATTATTCTGTTAGAATAACCTGTATACGCGGGCTACCCTATACTTGGTGACATTCTTCTATTATTTCGTCTTTATTATTACATTTGGAATATCCTATACATGCGTTTTATGGGACTGATTAATCTTTATTATTACGTTGGAATATCATCGTATCATGCGTTTTTTTGCGCGGACTGAGTTAAAATCTTTATTATTATTACGTTGGAATATCACATGCATGCGTTTTTACGCCGGGATTGATTAAAATCCTTATTAGTATTCATTGGAATAACCTGTTTATGCAATCTGGTATACATGGTGATTTCGTTGTTATTCCATTCTTTATTATTACGTTGGAACATCCCGCTTGGTTGCAATTTTGCACGACACGGTTACATTATTTAGTATTACGTTGGAATAACATGTACATCTGAAGTACCTCATGCATGGTGATTTCTTTTGTTATTCCATTCTTTATTATATTCAGTTGGTTAAAACTTTGACTTCCATACTCTATGAAATTAGTGGAATATCTTTGATATTTGCGCTTCATCCAGTATCTTTTCATGAAAATATTCTTCTGAGCATTTTTGAATTTTACTCTACAAAGCAGTATCATGTTGACAATTGGACGTTATTAGTTCCTGGATAAATTAATTCTTGAACTTGTTTTATTGAATTCCTATATCATTGTCATCATCCTCATGCTTATCATTGTCATCATCCTCATGCTTATCATTGTCATAATCTCTAGTAGACAATATTTGTATTCAAACTCACAATTTATGTTTTGTCATATTGTACACGACAGTTGTATTAGTAAGTTGTATTTGAATTCTGTACCATGTATCTGGCGACCCAAGATGGGTGATGTATACCTAATTTTAGGGGGGTCACAAAAACTGTCCATCAATGCACTACGGGCCAATGAGGACTTTTACCACATCATTTGTAACATTACGGTCATGATTACATCGAATAATCCCTGGTCATAATCATAGCAAGTTCATCTATGCACTACAGGCCACAGATGATTTTCAAAAATATAAATATGAGGATGATGACAATGATATAAGAATTCAATAAAACAAGTTCAAGAATTAATTTATCCAGGAACAAATAATGTCCAAATTGTCAACATGGTACTGCTTTGTAGAGTAAAATTCAAGAATGCTCAGAAGAATATTTCCATGAAAAGATACTGGATGAAGCGCAAATATCAAGGATATTCCACTAATTTCATGGAGTATAGTAGTCAAAACTTTAACCAACTGAGTATAATAAAGAATGGATTAACAAAAGAAATCACCACGCATGCGTAGATTGCGATGACAAGTTATTCCAATAGAATACTAAATAATCGGAATCAAAGTCAAAGTAAATTCGCACCGGATGTGATGTTCCAAATGTAATAATAAAGAATGGAATAACAACAGAATCACCTTGATGCAGATCAGATGTAAAGTTATTCCAATGTAATACTAAGAAGGATTTGAATCAGTCCCACAGAAAACGCAAATAGGATATTCCAATGTAATAATAATAAAGATGGAATTGTGTCCTGCCAGAAACGCATGCATACGATATATTCCAATGTAATAATAAAGATTTTAATCGATCCTAGTAAAACGCATGCATGTGATATTCCAATGTAATAATAAAGACGAAATAATGTAAGAATGTCACCAAGTATAGGTAGATCACAGATACAAAGTTATTCCAATGTAATAATAAGAAATGGAATAACAACAGTTTCTCTTCATGAATAAGAAAGAATAACACCCCTTACCGTAAAAGAACCGAATATAAGAGTAGTTAAGTAGCGTAAAACTTTTCTCTTCTTCTCTCTATAATTTTCTCTCTCAGAGTTTCAAAGTGAATTCGTAAGAAATAATGAAGGAATGAGCTTCTATTTATAGGAGAATGGAAGTGTAATGCATCAATGAACGAAATATTTTTTCAAAATCGTTTTCTTCAATCAACTACAATTAAGTCAAACCATTAACCAATAAGATTACAACACAAATTAAAATATAACACATATATATAAACACATGTTTTCATATTATATATATCAATATTATATATACACCACTTTATTTTTTCTCCCCATAACCAACATCAATCCCCCACTCACCCAATAATCAAATTTATTACACTCTTACACATCACTATCACACTACCACTTTTCTACCATTTTCCACTCACACACACACATCACACACCCATCACTTTCACATCTCATTTTCTCCCATCATATACTCAATACACATATACTTCCATACATATACTCTTCCATTTCCAAAATCATTTTTCTAACACATATGGGTTTCTCTATGTGGCCCCACATATGGGCCCCACCTTTAAATAATTTTCACCGATTATTTTGGAAAATGGGTAAATAGGGTCCATAAAATAAGCAAATCTTCATAAAAATCACCTTAATAATTTTAACAACATTTATCACCTTTATTATAATTCACAATATTAATCGACCTGTGTCGCTCCTGTGAAGAGGGCTTTCAATAAGGATTTCTCCCTATTGGCCCGCAATTAGGTGACCAAACCTCTCCTCGATGTAACTTCTAGACATCGTTAATATTGTAAATAATAATATTAATAATTTTAATCGTCTCAATTATTGATTTTAACAATATAATCAATATCGACAATAATTGAATCAAATAACGTGAGATACTACGCAACAATTACTATAGCAATAATTGAACAAAACCGAATGACTTCTCACGTAAGCATCAATAATCAATACCGAGTGTGCTCTTATGCAACCACCGCCAGACATCGTAATTTTACTACCGAGTAGTTCAACAGTATCAACGGTAAAACTTCTGTCGTTATTTTCATAAAAATATTTTTGTCGTTTTCTCAATCCGACAATAATTTTGTTGTGGGGTCCACCAATGATTGTGCCATTGTATGAATATTCCCTGCTAAAACGAATATTCCCCGACAAATCGAATATAATATAACAACTTGCATACTATGCAAAATTTATAAATATTACCCACAACTATAACATTATATCAATTTCACTCCATAATATTCAAAAATAATATTTATAGAAAATTCATCTTTATTCAAAAAGTTGGGGTTTTACAGTTTTTAGTATGATTATGGCTATGGATTCTCTTCGGCCAAGGGTGCAAAGATGAATTGTTTTATGGCATGATCAGGACCGTTGATGAAAACATGATTATCTTTAGCCGTAGTGCATGGATAATTCGTGGTCGTGATACTAAAGAATATCCTTGGCCGTAGTGCATGGGTGATTCGATTATGTGGATTATTTATTGTTCGAGTCCCAATGATAAAAGTGATGAAAAACCTTTTAAATCATAAAAGATAGTAGATTTTATTTCTACTTGACTCTTTTAATAGATTATTATTCCGCAGCTTAAACTTGATGTTTGTTATATCAGTATCGGTTTAACCTTTGCTTAAGGCTAATGATAATTTATTCTCGCATTATCTTAGTCATTATATTTCTTCTTGGGCTAATTGAGCTCACCCTTTCTTTCACTTTGTTCTCTTCGGAAAATGAGAATATATATTTGGGATAAGTCGTGGAGCGGAGTGATGGTCCTAGATGGTGCATTAGTAGTCCTCACTATTCTGCGTGAAATAGTGTGATAATAATGTAATGAGGACTCCTTTTGAGTTTGTATACTCTCCAAGTAGACAATATTTGTATTCAAACTCACGGTTTGTATTTTATCAGTATTGTATACCACGCATGGTTGTATTATTAAGTTGTATTTGAATTCTGTACCATGTATCTGGCGACTCAAGATGGGTGATGTATACTTAATTTTGGGGGCGTCACAGAAAGAATGAGTGAATTGACTTTTAACATAAAAAGTTATTCACAAGAAATTCTTGCATATACTAATTAATTAATATCCGTAATAACTTCTTGGTGAAAATACTAATCATATCCTCCCACTTTAATCTGAATCATTGCTAATTGAAATGAACAGCATGATATGGGTTTGAAAGGTTTTAAAAATGATGATTGTTATTCAATGTAAATATTACAATATAAATAGCTACACGTATGTGAAGCTAAAACAAGGATAAAGATAGACTAAGTCTATACATATCTATACATAGCAGTGGCTAACAATAAAGGATAGAAATCAATCTAGCCTAACTAACAAGATATATTTATCATATAAAACAACTGAGAGATAATAACATAGACTATGTCAACTCTTATCTCCAACATCCCCTCGCAAGACGGACGGTCTGTCTGATAGTCTGATCTTGGACAGTAGAAGATCAAGTTGAGGTCGTGACAACGGCTTGGTAAGAAAGTCAACTAGCTGATCACCTGTGGGAACATGAATGACACGAAGTGTACCATTTTGTACTTGTTATGAAATGAAATAATAAGCAAGAGCCAAGTGTTTCATCTTCGAATGGAACACCGGATTGGCACTGACATGCGTGGCACTAACATGCGTGGCACTAAGATTGTCACAGTAAATGACTGGAGTATGCACAAGATTAACACCCAACTCAGTAAGGAGATTTCGGACCCACATGATTCGGCTGTAGTGGAGGCTACAACTAAATATTCTGCCTCAGTGGATGATTGGGTCAATGATTTTTGCTTTTTAGAACTCCAAGTAAGAGGATTACGACCAAGAAATACCACATGACCCATGGTGGAAGTGTAATCATCTTTGTCACCGGCCCAATCCGCATCTGAAATGGCATGAAGGTGAAGTGGTGAGTCACTATAAATGTTGATACCCTTGTCCAAGGTACCACATAAGTTGCGCATGAGGTGTTTTAAGTGTAACACCCCAGTCCCACATCGAAAGATAGGGGGAAAATTTGTCTATATATGAGGAATTAAGTAACTACCAATAGTACCTTCAAGTCATGACCTTTTGGGAGCCTGTGGTGGGCTAGATGACCCAAGAAGATACTATTGGGCCAGTGGTTTGAGGCCTTATTTGGATGTATTTGATTCGATTTGGACTTAGGATTTGACCCAAGATTTGTTCCGGACTCGGGATTTGACCTGGGTTGTTTCATATGGTATCAAAGCCGACTCTCGAAAGCTCGAGTCGGGTCATCCGATCGGGTTGCCGGAGGTGGGGACACGAAGGCTAGTGGTATTATCCCATAATAGAGAGATGGAGGTCTGGAGGTGGGGACACGAAGCCAGCCGGTATTATCCCACAATGGATAGAGAGGCAAAGATCTTTGGGTCGTGTATGTGATCGGTTCTGACGGGGACGTCAGAAATTTAAGTGAGGGAGTTTGTAACACCCCAGTCCCACATCGAAAGATAGGGGGAAAATTTGTCTATATATGAGGAATTAAGTAACTACCAATAGTACCTTCAAGTCATGACCTTTTGGGAGCCTGTGGTGGGCTAGATGACCCAAGAAGATACTATTGGGCCAGTGGTTTGAGGCCTTATTTGGATGGATTTGATTCAATTCGAACTTGGGATTTGACCCAAGATTTGTTCCGAACTTGGGATTTAACCCGGGTTGTTTCATTAAGGCTGCCCAATGGTCACTCCTTGACTTATGCATGAATTGAGAAAGCTTGTTAACGGCAAAGGCGGCGCCGGGTCTCGTCAAAGTGAGATACTGTAGACTACCAACAACAGCTCTATACTCTGTTGGTGATTCAAGAAGGTCGCCGTCGAAGGTGGATGATAGCCCATGAGTGACAATCAAGGGAGTTGGAGTGGGTTTAGCATGGAACTTATTCACTCGATCTAAAAGATCAATAATGTATTTCCTTTGACTGAGAAATAACCCATTGCTCATAGGCTTGACTTCAACACCTAGAAAGTACGATAATGCACCAAGATCCTTCAATGAAAATCTGTTAGCCGCCAAGCTTTTAATGAAGAAAGCAAGGTTAATAACATTAGGACCAGTTATAATAATATCGTCCACATACACAATTAAATAAATTGGTGTAGTAGCATGGTGCAAAATAAAGAGTGAGGTATCGACCATGGATCGCTTGAAGCCCGTACTTAGGAGGAACTTGGTGAGTGTAGTGTACCAAGCCCAAGCTACTTGTTTGAGCCCATATATCGCCTTTCGTAATTTACACACACGGTTGAGGAGTGCCATATCAACAAAACTTAAAGGTTGTGACATGTAAACGTCATCATGTAGCATTTTATGAAGGAATGCGTTATTGATATTAAGCTGTCGAAGATGTCATTATTCGTGACAGCAAGACATAATAAGGTCCGAATTGTGCCAGGTTTTACAACCGGCCTGAAGGTCTCCGTGTAATCAATTCTGGGTCTCTGTTGAAAACCTTTGGCAATAAGACGAGCTCATTAACGTTCAATTGTGCCATCCAGTTTGTATTTAATACGAAATACCCATTTGCATTTTACAAGGTTTCGAGTGTTTGGGATCCTTTGGAAATGGCCCAAAGGTTGGCTTTGATGAGCTTGATGTGACTTCGAGATTGCTTAGCAAATGTATTTGCTAGAATATCCCAGGCTTGTTTGGTGGTGTCGGCACGAGAGACTAGCGGAACAATGGTTGGTTTCAAGGTTCCAATGAGGGCTCCAAAGAGGAGCTTATCTTGGTGAACCCAAGTGCGGTAAGCAAGGTTGGGTTCAGAGGTCGACTCTATTATGATGGTGGGAGATGGTGACGAAAAGGTACCGTCCAAGAACTTAAATAGGCCATACCCAATAAGAGTAGCATGAATTTGGAGTTTCCATGACATATAATTGGTCGTGTTTAGCTTGAGAATATTTGTAAGCGTAATAACGACTAGAGGTGAATTTGGGTTAACATCATTGGGGATGGTAATGGATGCCATGGAAAAAAAATTAGGTTGAGGATACAACTTGCTCTGATACCATGAAAGGTTTTAAAAATGATGATTGTTATTCAATGTAAATATTACAATATAAATAGCTACACGTATGAGAAGCTAAAATAATGATAAAGATAGACTAAGTTTATACATATCTATACATAGCAGTGGCTAATAATAAGGGATAGAAATCAATCTAGCCTAACTAACAAGATATATTTATCATATACAACAACTGAGAGATAATAACATAGACTATGTCAACTCTTATCTCCAACAGGGTTTGTCATGAAATGATCCATAGTCTTGATTATGGATAAATCTTCTATATATATATATATATATATATATATATATATATATATATATATATATATATATAAAGGATCAAGAGCATTCCTCTTAAATAACACTACTAAGGAGTAGCACTCATTTATTAAAACTACGTCGTTTTGAAGTGACTTAAAAGAGAGTAGTCCCACTTGTTTTCCTTTTATTTACAAAAATGTCACCCGCGGCCACTTCAAAAGCAGCGTTTAGTTTTAATAAAGGAATGTTATTTAAGGAGTAATGTTATTTAAGAGGAATGCTTTCTTGATCCTTATATATATATATATATATATATATATATATATATATATATATATATATATATATATAGAGAGAGAGAGAGATCTGGATCTTAAGCTCACTCCTTATCCAACTCATTCGAGCTCACCCACCTTTTACGACGGATTTTGTCGACGGTTTTGATCATCAATTGTTATTCATACTTTTAGCGACGGACAACATATAACGTCGCTAAAAGTATAGACGACGGTTGTATGACCGAACCATCGTCGGGTCCGTCGCTAAAGGGGGGTGAGCTTGGGTGAGTTGGATAAGAGATGAGCTTAAGATCCGGACCGTGTATATATATATGACTTAAATGAACTTTAAACCTTAAAGTTTTTCACTTTTTACAATTTAAACCTCCGTGTTTCAACTTTAAGACATTAAACCTTAATGTTTATAAATTATTATGAATTAAACCTATTGGCAAACAGGTTTAGCATTTTTGTCGATAATTAATCACGTGACTCAAAATAAAAGGGCTATTTAGTTATTTAAGGGTATATATCTCGACTCTAATTTTTTTCTCTTTGTTATGTTATCACCCACTAATCACGTAGTTACAATTTTATGTGCTTCTAAAGATATTTAAGATTTTCTATTAATGCAGTAATGTGGGTCATTAAGTCTTTTAAGGGTATCTATTGTTTATATTGGTTCCAATATTTTCTATTTTTTCTTCATTAAAAACAAAGCTGATGCTTACAGATTCCTATGTTTCTAAAGCTTTGTATTTAAGAATGAAATTACTTAAAATACTCTCAATCGAATCAATTATTATCCCACGGTGACCTTAAGGTTTAATTTATACAAATTTAATGGCATTAAAGTTTGAATGTCTTAAAGTTGAAACATTAATATTAATTTAAGTTGTAAAAAATAAAAAAAAATTAAAGTTTAAAATGTATTTAAAGTGTGCATGTGTGTGTATGTATGTATGTATGTATATATATATATATATATATGGTCCGGATCTTAAGCTCACCCTTTATCCAACTTACCAGGAGTTCACTGTAATATTTTCAGGTCCACATCGAAAGATAGGGGAAAATTTGTCTACATATAAGGAATTAAGTAACTACCAATAAGTACCTTCAAGTCGTGACCTTTTGGGAGCACTGTGGTGGGCTAAGATGACCCAAGAAGATACTATTGGGCCGATGAGTTGAGGCCTTATTTTGATGGATTTGATTCGATTCGGACTTGGGATTTAACTTGAGATTTGTTAGGACTCGAGATTTGACCCGGGTTGTTTCATATGGTATCGAGTCGACTCTCGGCTAAAATTCTGCCCGTCATCCGATCGGGTTCTTTGGAGGTGGGGACACGAAGCCGGTAGGTATTATCCCTAAATGGCTAGAGAGGCAAAGATCTTTGGGTAGTGTGTGTGATCGTCGATTCGATTGGGGACGTCGAGAAATTTAAGTGGAGGAGTTTGTAACATTCTAGTCCCACATCGAAAGATAGGGGAAAATTTATCTGCATATAAGGAATTAAGTAACTACCAATAGTACCTTCAAGTCACGACCTTTTGGGAGCTGTGGTGGGCTAAGATGACCAAAGAAGATACTATTGGGCGCCAGTTTGAGGCCTTATTTTGAAGGATTTGATTCGATTCGGACTTGGGATTTGACGATATTTGTTAGGACTCTGGATTCGGATTTGACCGGGTTGTTTAAAGATTCCCCACTTTAATGACGGACCCGTCGCCGGTTGATCATCTACATACAATCGTTTATACTTTTAATGACGCTATATGTTGTCCATCGCTAAAAGTATAGATGATGATTTGTATGTACGACCGAATCGTCACGTCCGTCGCTAAACATAAAAGTGGGTAAAGTGGTTATTTGAGAAGGGGTGAGGTTAAGATCCGGACCATGTGTATATATATATATAGGGGTGGGCAACCCAGAAAACTAGTCCGAACAGGATAGGCATCAAAATTACTCAAATTTTGCATCTTATATATGGAGTTCAATTTGCAGATATATCTTAGAGCCGTGATCTGGGATTGATCACCGATTTATAGAAAATTAATATAATTATTATTTTTATTATTATTTTATTATTTTTATTATTATTTTATTATTTTTATTATTATTATTAATATTTTTATTAATATTATTATTATTTTTATTAATATTATTATTATTTTTATTATTATAATCAATATTTTATTATTATTATTATTAAATTATTAATAATAATAAAAAATTAGAAAACCCAGTATATACTAAATTTAGGTTCGGTTTATCTTAGAACCATAAAAGTCTTGGAATAGAAATCAGATCTAGAAAAACAGGCAGTATATACCAATTTTTTTGTAAAGAATCGGATAGGTTTATATTTATACCGAAGCCGATTTGGTTTCGGATGGGATCTCCGTTCATCCAAAACCAAAAAAACCGAACCATTTGCCCACCCTATATATATATATATATATATATATATATGATCAGAATCTTAAGTTTCATTTTTATCCAACTCACTGAAGCTCACCCCTCCTTTATGACGGACGGTGATGATTCGATTCTACAATAGTCGTCTATACTTTTAGCAACGCTTATATGTTTTCCGTCACTAAAAGTATAGAGCGGTGGTTGTATAATCGAAACCGTCATAGGTCTCGATTCTAAAGGAGGTGAGTTCGAGTGAGTTGGATAAAAGGAAATTTTAAGATTGATATATATATATATATATATATATATATATATATATATCAGGATTAAATTCACGAATAGGTTGTTGAGAAAGAATTTTAGTAAGTACCGCTACAAGTCAGGCGAACTTATAAAAAAAAAATTGCATAAGGGAATGAAGACAATTTGTAGCGGTGGCCAAAAAAAAATGAAGTAAGCCCCAACAATGGGTTCTTTGTGGATGGAATATATATATATATATATATATATATATATATATATATAGAGAGAGAGAGAGATTGGACAGAGAAAGAAGCTTTGTTTCTTTCTATTAAAAACGTAAAACCTACATGTGTTTTGAAAAGGTGAAAAATGTTACTCTAATTCCGATCGATCCTAAGCTGAAGGGCCATAGATGAACTAAAGTGGTGTAAAAGGTACTCAGTTGATCATAGGAAGCGAAAGGGAGTTTCAATACTAGCTACTAGTTGATTTGACAGCATGAACATTGGATTAGCAATTGTCTATTTACTCCCACGTGCCCCTTAAACAATTTAAACTTTACTGCAATAATTGGAGTAATGATGGAGGTGATAGTCTAAAAAGAAGAAACATTGTTGATACAAAATCCCCACCCCCACCCCCACCCACACCCACACCCCTACCCCTACCCCTACGCACACTCCTACCCCTACACCTACCCCTACCCCTAAACCAAAATATGAGGTAAGTATAAATTTTTGAAATATTCGAGATATTTTTCAATTTAAATCCAATTAAATTTATACAATTTTTTTAGATAATATAAATTAAAGTTATAAAGAATTTAAAAAAAATACTACTTTATCTTTCCCTCAAAAATTAGCTTAGATTGACTTTTCTGATCAAACTGACTAATTTTAGAATTAACCCATACGTGGTCTTGACGTATTTGTCAAAGTCGCCTCTTCCGATCTTAAATAATAAACATATTTATTTATATTTTCAAACTCTTCAAAATTAGTAGTAGTAAATTTGATTTATTTTTTATGGTTATATTTCTTGCACCAATAATATTTTTAAAAATAACATAAATTTGTATTACAAAAATGATCAATTTAACTTAAAAGGCCAAATTATGTCAATTTTTAAGGGATGAAGGGAGTATTAAATAACAAAATTTATTACTATCAAAAGTTAAATGAATTTTGCACTTTAATTTTCAGGTTTAACTTATTTTAAACTAACTTTACAAATATAAGTGATTTTATATTTTGAAATTTGGGATATTAAATAATTACTACTCCACTTGATTGGGAGGGAGGGGTGCGGGAGCTGGGGAGCTGGGGTTGAAGTAATTTAAAAGAAAGGAATGTGAGATAATAAGGTACTCCTCCTCGATTACATAATATAAGTCTTTTTAGAGTCGTAAACAAGTATTAAGTAAATAATTATAAAGTATTAAATATAATATTAATTGTTTATATTATTCTTATATTAAAAAAAATGTTATTTATTAGATGGAGAATAGTAAATTAAATAAATATTATATTAGAAATTAAACAATTAATACTTACTTCAAATTCTCAAATTATTTTTTTGTAAGACCAAAACTTTTATAAATAAAGATGAATTTTTTCTATAAATATTATTTTTGAATATTATGGAATAAATTTGATATAATGTTATAGTTGTGAGTAATATTTATAAATTTTGCAAAAGTATGCAAGTTGTTATAAAATATTCGTTTGTTGAGAATATTCTTTTTGTTAGGGAATATTAAATACAATAAGCTTAATCATTGGTGGACCCCTAATGAAATTATTATTGTCGGATTGAGAAAAGCGACAAAAATATTTTATAAAAATAACTTGGCGGAGTTATTCTGAGTTAAAAGCATTGAACTACCCCGGTGGTAAAAAAATGCGATGTCTGGCGTAGTTGCGTAGTAGACACGGTATTGATTATTGATGCTTACGTGAGAAGTCTTTCAATTTATGCTCAATTATTACTTACGATAATTCACGCATCATATCTCTTATATTATTGATTCAATTATTGTCACAAATTATCATACGTATAATATGTTATAGTATTAAATCAATAATTGAGGCGACAAGTTATAAATGATTAATAATTATTGAAAGATTAAATATGTGTTATTATGATTTGTGGTAAGTTTGATTATTTTATGGGGGGCTCGTATGTCATCATCCAAGAGTCTCTTCATCGATAGTATTTACCTTTACCAATCGATAGTAATTACCCTTGTGAATAGTATTTACCTTAAATCGATAGTAATTACCCTTGTGAATAGTATTTACCTTCGTCGATAGTAATTACCCTTGTGAATAGTATTTACCTTCGTCGATAGTAATTATCCTTGTGAATAAGTATTTACCTTCATCGATAGTAATTACCCTTGTGAATAGTATTTACCTTCGTCGATAGTATTTACCTTCGTTAATAGTAATTACCTTTACAGACGTCGAACCACTTGTCGTTTCACATTACAAAGAGCGTCGAACCACTTGTCGTTTCACACATTAAAGAGCGTCAAACCGATTACTTCGAGCCACTTGCCTTTTCACACGACAAAAAGTGCTAAGCTAGAAATCTTCTATAAATAGAGGCTAGGGCTTCATTATTTTTCACTTAATTCATTCAAGCTATAGAGAGAAAGTATAGAGAGAATAAGAAGAAGAAGAGTATTTTATTACTACTAATCTTTCTGCGATATTCAATCTCCTACCAAATGTAAGAGGGGTGTTATTCTTTCTTATTCATAATGAAGAAAGAAACTGTTGTTATTCCATTGCTTATTATTACATTTGGAATAACTTTTGTATAAGTGGTTTACCTATACTTGGTGACATTCTTCTATTATTACATTGGAACATCACATGCGTGTGTTTTCTTGGGACTGGTTAAAATCCTTCTTTATTATTATTGTTGGAACATCACATGCGTGTTTTACACCGGACTGGTTAAAATCTTTATTATTACATTGGAACATCACATGCGTGTGTTTTACAGGACACGGTTCCGATTTTTATTAATACGTTGGAATATCCTATACGTGTGTTTTACACCGGATCCAGTTCCATCTTTATTATTCTCGTTGGAACATCACCGTCGATTGTGAATTTCACACGACATTGGTTAGATTATTTATTATTACATTGGAATAACACATGTCTGTCTGATTCATCGCATGCATGGTGATTTCTTTTGTTATTCCATTCTTTATTATACCCGGTTGGTTAAAACTTTGACTTCTATACTCCATGAAATTAGTAGAATATCCTTGATATTTGCGTTTCATCCGATATCTTTTCATGGAAATATTCTTACGATCATTCTTGAATTTTACTCTACAAAACAAAGATCATGTTGACAATTTGGATGTTAATAATTCACGGATAAAATAATTCTTGAACTTGTTTTATTGAATTCTTATATCATTGTCATCATCCTCATGTTTATATTTTTTTTGAAAGTCATACGTGGCACTGTAGTGCATAGATGGACTTGGTATGATTATGACCGAGAGACTATTCGGTGTAATCATGGCCGTAATGTTACAAATGATGTGATAAAAAAATCCTCGATTGGTAGTAGTGCATTGATGGACGATTGTTGGCATGATCATGACCATTAATGAATACACAAATATTCTTGGCCCGTAGTGCATGAATAATTGTGGTCGTGATACTAAAGAATATCCTTGGGTAGTAGTGCGGGGTGATTCGATGATGTGAATATTTATTAAAAGTCGAGTCTCATTTATATAAGCGATGATGAAAAACCTTTTAAAACCTAAAAGATAGTAGACTTTATTTTCTACTTGACTCTTTTAATGGATTGCATATTCACCGCTTGATTAAACCGGGTTGTCTATTGTATTTTATCGGTTTAACATTATTGAAGACTATTGATAATTTATTCTCGCATTATCTTAGTCATAATATTTCTTCTTGGGCTAGTTGAGCTCACCACTTTCTTTCACCTTTATTCTTCTTGAAATGATAATATAAATTTGGGACGAGTGGGAAGCAGTGATGGTCCTGAAGATAGCATTAGTAGTCCTCACTATTACGTAAAATAGTGTGATAATAAGCTGTAATGAGGACTTTTGTTTGAGTTTGTATAATATCTAGTAGAGCGATATTTGTATTTAAACTCATGATTTATGTCGTATTTATACCACGACGAGTTATGTTAATAAGTTGTATTTAAATTACTGTACCATGTAAGTGGCGACTCAAGATGGGTGATGTATACCTATTTTTGGGGGTCACTGGTTAGTATCGAGCTTAGGGATGTGATCCTGGCTAAGATGTGAGAATAGTACTAGAGAGGGGAGGCAGGGAATACCTTCGTTAGTATGACCTACCTAAGTTTATGTCTTTATTTTATTGGTTGGTCGGGAAGATAAGGATAATTTGTTACATGTCAATTAACCTTTTGTTTTGTGGCGATGATCTCGAAAATGACATCTCGAGAATGTTGAGAATAGCAATGGAGCGCAGCGATCGTTGATTCACCACATATCGATAATCAAGATAATGTGCATGAAGGCGACAATCCTCATGCAAACAACAACAACGACCAAATAACAAATGATCAAATGTTCGGAGGCTTTATGCGAATTTATGCAACAATGAAGAGAGCGACTCTGTCCAAAACGTAGGTGGAAACACGAAAACTCTCGGTGATCACCGCATTAAACAATTTAAGGAGCTGGGACCACCGGAGTTTAAGGAGAGCCAAAACCACTTGGCGGAAGCATGGATAAAGCGATTACCAAGATATTTGATGTCTTGGGATGCTCAGAAGAGCAAAGGTTCCTTTCGCCGCCTTTTATGTTGCTGGCGAGAGGCGGATTCTTGGTGGGAATCGGTAAAACGTACTCAACCAAATTGCATTGAAGATATCTTGGGAGAAGTTCGGGGAGTACATTCAACGACAAATACTTTCTGAAAGTATTCGCCACATGAAGGAGGTGGAGTTTATCAAGTTGGAACAAAACAATATGACCAGTGTGTCATGATACGAGGCAAAATTTGCGGAGTTATCACGGTTCGTCCCACTTGGTGGATAAAAGAAGAGAATGGCGCGAATGTTTTAAGAGGTTTGAAAGCGGGAGATACGTCAACATCTTATTTCTCATAAAGCGTGTTTGTATTGAGATGTTATAAATAGGGCTCGATTAGTGGAAGCGCGATAATGAGTCAACCTTGACTAAAAAGAAGCGGTAGCAAAATTATAATACCCAATGAGAATAGTCATGAGGCGGTGACAACAAGCGTGGAGGAATCAACGGGGCGGATATGGTAACCACTTGGTGGTAATCGAGGCCAAAACAATAAGAATGGACATTTCAATAAAAGGAGATTCAACAATGATGGAAGGCGCGTCGACCAAAGACACCCGTTGTTAAGAAGGAGAAAGACCACTATCATATGCTTCA
Source organism: Panax quinquefolius (assembly GCA_020205615.1). Classification (NCBI taxonomy): domain Eukaryota; kingdom Viridiplantae; phylum Streptophyta; class Magnoliopsida; order Apiales; family Araliaceae; genus Panax; species Panax quinquefolius. The sequence continues at coordinate 29,438,705 of CM035169.1, read as the reverse complement.
AATGCGGAGGAGAGGGACACATCGATCAAGCTGCGTCATGCCGTCAAAGCATGTTATAATTGTGGAAGAAGGTCACTTAGCTCGATTTTGTCGTTCAAGACAAATTGACTAGGATGGAGGCACCAAAGGCCATCGAGAAAATTCAAAATCGGTAGTCTGAGGAGAGCATTTGTTGTGACCTCCCAAAAGCGAGAATCAAGAATGAGGTCATCACGGGTAAGCTTATCATAAACTCTAATGAAGTCATACTTTATTTGATCTGGGTTCTACCCATTCTTTTATTTCTCTACTTGCGCTCATCGATTAGATTTGACTCAGGAGAAATTAGACTTTGACTTATCTGTGGAAACTCCGTTGGGAGAAACCTTCATTACATCCATTTCGTTTATAAGTCTTGTTTGGTTCAAATCGGTACCCTCACATTTACCGTCGATCTTATTTCATTAAAAATACTTGCATTTGGCGTGATTACAAGGGATTGATTGGTTAACTACTTATCATGCAAAAATTGATTGTTTTCGTAAGGTTGTTAGCTTTCATATTCCTAATCAACCTATTATGCGAATTCAAACGACCAAACCATTAAAATCAATCACGGTCATCTCAAGCCATAAAGCTATTCGTTTATTGAAAAGCGGATGTCAAGCTTTCTTAGCTCGTATCATGATTTAAATAAAAATACGTCGGTTTTAAGCGATATTCTATTGTTAATAAATTTTTCGACGTATTCCCCGAAGAACTTCTGGCCTACCCCAGGCGTGAAATTGAATTTTGTATCGACCTTGAACCCGATGACAAAACCTATTTCCAAAGCCCCATATCGAATGGCTCTATTGAACTTCGAGGAGTTAAAGACCCAAGCGAGGAATTGTTAGACATTGGCTTTATTCGTCCTAGTACTTCTCCTTGGGGTGCTCTGTTCTATTCGTGAAGAAGAAAGATGGGAGTATGCGACTTTGTATTGATTATCGGGAGTTGAATCACGTCACCATCAAAAATAGGTATCCATTGCCACGTATTGATGACTGTTTGACCCGATTCAAGGAGCCAAATTCTTTTCAAAGATTGATCTTCGTTAGGATATCACCAATTGAAGATTAGAACCACGACATTCCAAAGGCGGCTTTCCGGAACTTCGATGCGGGCATTATGAATTCTAGTCGTGTCCTTTGGATTGACTAATGCTCCTCGCCGCCTTCATGGATATGATGAACCAAAGTATTCAAGGAATATTTAGATCACTTTGTGGTCGTCTTTATTGATGACATCCTTATTTATTCCAAAAGCCGTGAAGATCATGAGCAACACTTGAGGCGACACTCCAAAAAGCTTCGTGAATATAAGCTTTATGCCAAGTTGAAGAAATGCGAGTTACGGCTTGAAGAAGTAGCATTCCTTGGGCCGCGTGGTATCAAGTCATGGAATATCTGTTGACCCAAAGCCAAAGATTGAAGCTATTCAAAGTGGGAACAACCTAAATCGATAATAGAAGCACGTAGCTTTCTCGGTTTATTTGGTTATTATCGGAGATTCGTGGAAGGATTTTCTCGAATCGCTATTCCATCGATTTCGGTGACTGGAAAGATCTGAGTTCGGTTGGGAGCGAAGAATGTGAGAAGAGTTTTCAAGAACTCAAGAGGAGACTTATTTCAAAGACACATTACGTGATACCATCTGGCTCGGAGGATTTGTCATCTAAAGTGATGCTTGGGCAAAGGGTTGGGATGTGTTCTCATGCAACATGGAAAAGTAATAGCCTATGCCTCGCGATAACTCAAAGAATATGAGAGGAATTATCCTACTCATGATCTAGAGTTAGCGGTATTGTCTTTACTTAAAATTTGGAGGCATTACTTGTATGGGGAGAAAGTGGAGATCTTTACGGATCGTAAAAGCCTCAAATATTTCTTCACTCAAAAGGAACTCAACATGCGACAACGACGTTGGCTTGAAGCTATTGAAAGATTATGATCGTACCATCGATACCATCTGGAAAAGCAAGCGTGGTAGGCGGCGCATTGAGTAGGAAATCATATGCAAGTCAAGTGCGATATTGTCATATAAAGGCCCATTTTGTGTGACTTGCGAAGGATGGAGATAGAATTAAAGACTCGAGGGACGCATGTGATGATGGTGAGTATCTGAGTAGAGCAGACTTTAATTGATAAAGTTAAAGTTTGCTCGAGCTTCTGACACTGGAGGCGATCGCGTATGAGGAAGAAAGTCAAGAAGGTCTTATCTTAGGAAGCAAGAATCGATGAAGAAGGAATACTTGAGTCAACTCGGACTTTGTGTTCTAACGACCACGATTTAAAGTATAATATCATGATGGAAGCGCTGACACACCATTTGCAATCCATCACAGGAGTACAAAATGTATCATGATATTAAATCGTCATACATTTTGGTGGAGCAATATGAAGAGAGAGATATATTTGTTTATCTCAAGGTGTCTAACTTGTCAGCGAGTTAAAGCGGAGCATCAAGTACCAAAAGGTCCATTGCAACCACTTGAAATTCCGAATGGAAGTGGGAGCACATTACCATGGATTTCGTTCTGGGTCTTCTAAGGTTTCTCAAGGCGTTGATGCGATTTGGGTCATTGTTGATAGATTGACCAAGTGCGCTCATTTCTTACCAAATCACGAGAAACTTATACACTTGAGCGTCTTGCTTTCGTATGTACATAAAGCGAGATTGTAAGAGCGCATGGTATCACCGGTATCCATAGTTTACGATCGAGACCCAAGATTCACTTCACGATTTTGGGTTAGTTTGCAAAAAGCTATGGGCTGCAGACTTTACGATTTAGCTCGGCATATCATCCTCGAGACAGACAGACAATGGAGAGGACTATTCAAACTCTTGAAGATCTATTAAGACTCGTGTCCTTGATTTCAAGGGAGTTGGGACAAGTTCTTACCATTGGTGGAGTTTTCCTACAACAAAGAGTTATCAAGCAAGTATTGGCATGGCTCCATTCGAAGCATTGTATGGAAGAAAGTGTCGTTTCTCGGTATCTTTGGGATGAGGTGGGTGAAGCAACGTTGTTGGGGCCAGGAGTTGGTGCGTATGACTACGGAAAAGATTCAAATGATCCAAACAACGTATAAAAACCTCACAAAATCGAAATAAAAGAGTTATCTTGATCTTCATCGAAAGGGCGTGGAATTCGATATAGGAGATCGTGTGTTGTTAAGAGTTGCTCCATGGAAAGGAGTTACAAGATTTGGAAGGAGAGGAAAACTTAATCCTCGATTCATCGGTCCATTTTAATCCTCGATCGAGTAGGGCGTGGCTATAGACTCGACTTTCTGCTTGAAATATGTCTCGTGTTCATAACGTTTTTCACATATCTATGTTACGTAAATATGTGAAAGACCGAACCATATTATTGAGTTAGAAGCAGGAGACGAAATAGCGGAAGATTTGGCGTATGAAGAGGTTACTGTTCAAATTTTGGATAAGAAAGAACATATTCTACGCTCCGAGGTTATACCTCAAGTCAAAGTTTTATGGAGGAACCACGATGTTGAGGAAATGACTTGGGAGTTAGAATGCGAAATGAAATCAAGGTATCCTTACCTCTGACGACATACAGTACGTGCGTACCCTAATTTCGAGGCGAAATTTCATAAGAAGGGAGGTTGTAAGACCCCGACTTTTATAAATAAAGATGAATTTTTCTATAAATATTATTTTTGAATATTATGGAATAAATTTGATATAATATTATAGTTGTGGGTAATATTTATAAATTTTGCAAAAGTATGCAAGTTGTTATAAAATATTCGTTTGGTGGGGAATATTCTTTTTTTTTGTTAGGGAATATTAAATACAATGGCTCAAATCATTGGTGGACCCCACAATGACGAAATTATTGTCGGATTGAGAAAGCGACAAAAATATTTTATAAAAATAACTACGGAGGTGTTACCGAATTAAAAGCGTTGAACTACCCGGTGGTAAAAATGCGATGTCTGGCGTAGTTGCGTAGTAGCATGCGGTATTGATTATTGATCTTACGTGAAGTCACTCATTTATGCTCGATTATTACTCACGATAATTCTTTGCGCATCATATCTCTTATATTATTGATTGATTATTGTCACGATATCATACGTATAATATGTTATAGTATTAAATCAATAATTGAGGCGACAAGTTATAAATGATTAATAATTATTGAAAGATTAAATATGTGTTGATTATGATTTGTGGTAAGTTTGATTATTTTATGGGGGGCTCATATGTCATCATCTAAGAGTCTCTTCATCGATAGTATTTACCTTCGTCGATAGTAATTACCCTTGTGAATAGTATTTACCTTCGTCGATAGTAATTACCCTTGTGAATAGTATTTTTACCTTCGTCGATAGTAATTACCCTTGTGAATAGTATTTTACCGCCGATAGTAATTATCCTTGTGAATAGTATTTACCTTCGTCGATAGTAATTACCCTTGTGAATAGTATTTACCTTAATCGATAGTATTTACCTTCGTTAATAGTAATTACCTTTACCAGACGTCGAACCACTTGTCGTTTTTCACATTCTGTGCGTCGAACCACTTGTCGTTTCACATTCTGAGCGTCGAACCCGATTCGTCGAGCCCTTGCCTTTTCACACGACGGTCTTAAGCTAGAAATCTTCTATAAATAGAGGCCTAGGGCTTCATTATTTTTCGCGAATTCATTGAGCTATAGAGAGAGAAAGTATAGAGAGAATAAGAGAGAAAGAAGAAGAGTATTTTGTTCTACACCTTCTGCGATATTCAATCTCTACCAAATGTAAGGGGTGTTATTCTTTCTTATTCATGAGAAGAAGAAATTTGTTATTCCATTGCTTATTATTACATTGGAATAACTTTTGTATAAGTGGTTTACCCTATACTTGGTGACATTCTTCTATTATTACATTTGGAACATCACATCATGTGTGTTTTACGGGACTGGTTCCGTCTTTATTATTATTACATTGGAACATCCTCGTCATGTGTGTTTTTTACAGGACTGGTTAAAATCTTTATTATTACATTGGAACATCACATGCATGTGTTTTACACTGGGGACTGGTTCCGATTTTTATTATTACATTGGAATATCTATACGTGTGTTTTACGGATCTGGTTCCATCTTTATTATTACATTGGAACATCACCCGATTGTGAATTTCACGACTGGTTCCGTTATTTATTATTACATTGGAATAACACATTTATGCATGCGATCTACATCGCATGCGTGGTGATTTCTTTTGTTATTCCATTCTTTATTATACCCGGTTGGTTAAAACTTTGACTTACATACTCCATGAAATTAGTAGAATATCCTTGATATTTGCGTTTCATCGATATCTTTTCATGGAAATATTCTTACGATCATTCTTGAATTTTACTCTACAAAAGCAAAGATATCATGTTGACAATTTGGATGTTAATAATTCTGGATAAAATAATTCTTGAACTTGTTTTATTGAATTCTTATATCATTGTCATCATCCTCATATTTATATTTTTTGAAAGTAAATCATGGCACGTAGTGCGTAGATGGACTTGGTATGATTATGACCGAGAGACTGACCGATTGTAATCATGGCCAGTAATGTTACAAATGATGTGATAAAAATCCTCGATGGTAGTAGTGCATTGATGGACGATTGTTGGCATGATCATGACCATTAATGAATACACAAATATTCTTGGCCCGTAGTGCGTGAATAATTGTGGTTAAATGATCTTAAAGAATATCCTTGGTAGTAGTGCGAGGGTGATTCGATGATGTGAAATATTTATTAAAAGTGAGTCTAAATTTATAGCGATGATGAAAAACCTTTTAAAACCTAAAAGATAGTAGACTTTATTTTCTACTTGACTCTTTTAATGGATTGCATATTCATGCAGATTAAGCTGGTTTATCTATTGTATTTTATCGGTTTAACATTATTGAAGACTATTGATAATTTATTACGCATTATCTTAGTCGTAATATTTCTTCTTTGGGCTAGTTGAGCTCACCCTTTCTTTCCTTTATTCTCTTGAGGAAATGATAATATAAATTTGGGACGAGTCGGGGAAGCAGTGATGGTCACGAAGATAGCATTAGTAGTCCTCACTATTACGTAAAATAGTGTGATAATAAGCTATAATGAGGACTTTTGTTTGAGTTTGTATAATATCTAGTAGGCGATATTTGTATTTAAACTACATGATTTATATCGTATTATCTGCAGCAGTTATGTTAATAAGTTGTATTTAAATTACATATAGTATGTAAGTGGCATTTCAAGATGGGTGATGTATCACTAATTTTTTGAGGCGTCACAATTTTTATTAAGAGATAAAAATATTTTTATAAAAGGAGTTATATTACAAAAAAGGAGGGAGTAATTTATAATTCAAAGGCCGGCAAAATTGCAAAGGGATGAGTCGTTTTCAAGATTGAGAAAAGATATAGATGCCCTCAAGTCATGTGAGGAAGAAATGTGCTCACGTGATCAATAGTAATGATCAAATATTTAGTGTCTTGAGTACTTAACATCATAATATATATACACATTTATATATATATATATATATATATATATATATATATATATATATATATATATATATATAGTCCATGCATGAATGGACAAATCGAAAGCAAGAAATATATATACTACTAGTCCTACTCGTTGGTTTGATAGATAGATAGATAGATAAGAGTTTTAAATTTGAGAATATATTGGAGAATGAAAGTCTCCGATGATTCTGCCCATCTTTTATACTAGTCCTCTACTACTACTACACTACTACTACTAGCTACTACACTATGTATTGTCTGCAACATTCTTGATGGGACCATCGCAACATTTACGGTCTCACCAGCTTCTCTTTATATTACTCCGTAGCTTTTATTTTTGACCCCACCTTGTATCCTGGTTTCGTTTCCTCTATATTATTATTCTTAAGTTTAATATATTTATTTAATTATTAATTAATATTAAAAAATCAATTAGAATAAATAAAATAGAACAGATGGAGTAAAAAATTTAGTGATTATACAAACTCACATATGTATAACCAATTTTTTTATAAACAGGGTCAGACAAATATGGGAAATGATTCATGACACGTTAATTGTGACGCTCCCAAAATTAGGTATACGTCACCCATCTTGGGTGCCGCCACTTACGTGGTACATAAATTCAAATACAAACTTAATTATACATCGTACGCAGTAATAACATACGACAATACATAAAGCGAGAGTTCTAATAGGAATATTGTCATTTAGACAATATCCATACTCGAGTCCTCATTACATTTATTGTCATTTTTATTTAATGAGAATAGTGAGGACTACTAATCTTATCTTGGGACCATCACTCTTTTCCCAGACTCGTCGCTTTATATTCTCATTTCTGAAGAAGAAACGGTGAAAGAAAGGGTGAGCTCAACTAGCCCGATAAGAAATATTATAACTAAGATAATGCAGAATAAATTATCAATAGTCTTCAACAATGTTAAAGCGATAAAATACAATAGACAACCACCGGTTTAAGCTATGATGAATATGCAATCCATTAAAAAGTCAAGTAGAAAATAAAAGTCTACTATCTTTTAGGTTTTAAAAAGTTTTCATCAATTTTTATCACTAAGACTCGGTTTAATGAATAAACCACAATATCTAATCATCCACGTACTACCACGGTCGAGGATTTTCATCAAATTATCAATGGTAAATGACTATCTTAGAATCACCCTGGTCATAATCATACCAAAAACTATCCATCATTGCATTACGGGCCTTTGAGGACTTTTGTCACATCATTTATATCAAGCCGTGATTATCTTAGAATGATCCTGGTCATAATCATACTAAGTTCATCATATGCGTAAGCCAAATATAACATAATATAACATGAGGATGATGACAATGACATAATAATTCAATAAAACAAGTTCAAGAATTATTTTATTCAAGAATTAATAACGTCCAATTTGTCAACATGATCTTTGCTTTTGTAGAGTAAAATTCAAGAATGCTCGGAAAAATATTTTCATTAAAAATCTTTGGATGAAGTGCAAATATCAAGGATATTCCACTAAATTCATGGAGTATAGAAGTCGAAAATTTTAACCAAGTTGAGTATAATAGCGAATGAAATAACAAAAGAAATCACCGTGCATGCGGTGCCCGCATAGGCGAGTTATTCAATGAGAATAATAAATACGAGAATAATAAAAAGCGAAACCGAAGTAGGTGTAAAACACATGCAGACAGGATATTCGATAGAATAATAAAAGGCGAGAATAATAAAGGCGAAACGAGTTAGGTGTAAAACACACTGATGAGGATATTCGATAGAATAATAAAGGCAGAATAATAAAAAGGCGGAACGAAGTCGGCGTAAAGCCTGAGACAGGATGTTCAGCGGAATAATAAAATAATAGAAGAATGTCACCAAGTATAGGGGATTAGCGTATATCTGAGTTATTCAATGAGAATAAATAAGAATGGAATAATATAAGGATTTCACCAAGTATAGGGTATTATTAGCATACTCTGGTCATGTATAGGGTATGCCACTTTTACGAGTTATTCAACGAGAATAATAAAGAATGGAATAACAACAGTTCTCTTCATGAATAAAAAAATAACACCCCTTACTGAAGTACAACAAATAATATTCCCTACCTTAGAAAAAGTGAATATTGGAAAAGTGAAGTAGCAAAATACTTTTTTCTTTCTCTATAGTTTTCTCTCTCAGAGTTTTGATTGAATTCGTAAGAAATAATGAAGGAATGAGCTTTCTATTTATAGAAAAACTAAGGGTGGCTCTTGGTCTTATGAAGGGTCAAAATGACTCTTGGTAATATTGAAGAGACAACTACTTATTTGCGAAGGGTAATTAACCCTTGGAACCTTAGAAGAAGCGATTAACTCTTGGTAATATTGAAGGGATAACTACTATTGCGAAGAAGGGTAATTACTATTGCGAAGGTAAGGTATTATTGGCGAAGGTAATTACTATTGAAGAAGGTAATTACTTGAAGGTAATTACTATTGAAGAAGGTAATTACTATTGACGAAGGTAATTACTATTCACAAAGGTAATTACTTATTCACAAAGGTAATTATTATCGACGAAGGTAAATACTATTGATGAAGGTAATTACTATTCACAAAGGTAATTACTATTCACAAAAAGTAATTACTATTGATGAAGGACTCTTAGATGATGACATATACCCCCCCATAAAATAATCAAACTTACCACAAGCGTCTCATATGAGACTCTTTATATACATCGAGGATTGAATAAATATTACCACAAATCATTTTATTTTTAATCAACACATATTTAATCTTTCAACAATTATTAATCATTTATAACTTGTCGTCTCAATTAATAATTTAATACTATAACATATTATACGGATGATCTTGTGACAATAATTGAATCAATAATATAAGAGATATGATGCAACAATTCTTTGTAGCAATAATTGAGCATGGTGAGTGACTTCTCACGTAAGCATCGATAATCAATATCGTGTGCTTCTTATCAACTACAGCGTATTCTTTGTACTTTTACTACTAGGGTAGTTCAGCGGTTTAATGGTAACACCTCTGTAGTTATTTTTTATAAAAAATAATTTTGTCGTTTTCTAACTACGACAATACTTCCGTTTATGGGGTCCACTGATGATTGAGCCGTAAATACGAATATTCCCGACAAAAAGAATATTCCCAGAACCAAACGAATATTTTATAATAACTTGCTTACTTTGCAAAATTTATAAATATTACCCACAACTATAACATTATATCAAATTTATTCCATAATATTCAAAATAATATTTATAAAAAATTCATCTTTATTTATAAAATTTGGGGTCTTACAACCTCCCTTCTTATGAAATTTAGCCCTCGAAATTAGAGTGCGTATACGATATGATAAAGAGGTGAGAATACCTTGAATACCTTTATCGTTAAAAAAATATTAAATTCATCTTCATAATCCGGCGAAGATATTCATTAACAATTCATCTTTGCACTTCTGAGCCAAAGATATACAAATTATAAAACCAATAATCTTTGAGGGACGCGACTTAATAGTATCACGACCACGAATTATCCATACCTTCTTGGCCGAGGATATTCGTGTTTTCAATTCTGATCATGATTATCCGAATAATCCTTGGTCATAATCATACCAAGTCTATCAATGCACCTTCTGACCAAAGATGACTTTTACCACATCCATGAATTAATATTTCATTCTTTGAGACTCATTTCGATAATTAATCCATATCATCGAATCATCCACGCTTTCTGAGGCCGAGGATATTCATTAGTATCACGACCACGAATTATCCATACACTACTGACCAAAGATAATCGTGTATTCATTAGTATCACGACCACAAATTATCCATACACTACGACCAAAGATAATCGTGTATTCATTAGTATCACGACCACAAATTATCCATGCACTACGACCGAAGATAATCGTGTTTTCAATTACGAAGTTATGATTATACCTAATAATCCACGGTCATAATCATACCAAGTCCATCTATTCACGTAAGCCGTAGATGACTTTCAACCTGATATAAGCATGAGGATAATGATATAAAGAATCAATCAAATGAGATAAAGGATAAATATTAAACATTTATAATATAATTTATCCGAGATTCAAGAATATCCCCATGTTATCAATCACTTAATAATCTCATAATCTAATATCATTAATATTATCACAATATTTTAATCACTTCTTAAATTTATAAATAATTTATCTCAATTGTTTACGCTTTACCATATAATGCATTTAATCATTCAAAATGCCATACTCATAAGATATCATCACCAATTATCAAATCCTCATCAAAAAAATATGTATATATACTACTATATAGGATTCTCTATCCATAAAATCCTATTTTCAACTTTGTTACTTCACATAACATATTTAACTCATATGTTCGTAAGTAAACTATTTTCATGAAAAATATCAAATCAGTCCCAAAAATATTTCTTTTTCTGGGATTTAGCATAATATAGTCCCATAATGAAAATATATTTTTCTCGAATTTTTAAAATTCATTTACTATTTTTCAAAAATCAATTTCTAATTAATTCCTTAAGAAATTAGCTACCTCAAGTTTAACTCCAAAAATTCCCAAATCTTGGCAGGACCTTACACATGTTAATATGAGCCTCGGTTTAAATTTCATGGTCATCGGAGTTATAGAACTCCGAGGTTATAGCATTTTAAATCAAAAAAACCTAAATATTGAAATGGTCATAACTTGTTCATTTTAAGTCGAGAATGAGCTCATTTTTGGACAAGAGGTACTTTATAACATATATTTTCATGTCCCAAAAGGCCAGAAATTTTCACATAAATTTAGTGGCCAAAACACAATATAAAGTTTTAAGGCAGTAGCGTTTTTTGTAATTTACAGACTTTGGACTCTTTTGCTAAATTAGGTCCACCACGAAAATCTCTGACACCTTTTCCGGTGATTCCACTTGGATAAGCTACAAAACTCATAGATTTAACTCTATGACTTGACCACACTCAAAAATTCAAAATATAATAGGAGATATGGTGATTGAATTTCATATTACGTTTTACCAAAATCGATTTTTCAACCCTTTGTGATTTCTAAGAAACTTTCATGTTTTCACATAATAACCACATAACTCATCATAACACTTACTAATACTTCATATACCCATGATTTTCATTAGTCCAATGCTTTTATTATGACTTTCATCATAATCCTAAAAAAGCAGATCCTTTTAGTTGAAGAAATATTTGAGGGTTTAAGAAATGGGTTTTTATCTTTGAATTGATACAAAATTCGATTTCACGCTCTAGGGTAGGCTAGGAAATCTTCAAGAATATGTCAATAAATTTATTAATGATAGAAATATCATTCAAAGCGCTACTCTTATCCAAGACTTGGATAATGCGTTACATTGATACCAATTGTGACTTACATCCTTTAACCTAGATAGCACCTCAAAATGATACCTATCAACTTGTCATCGTCATTCACGGCGTCGCCTCTGAAGAAAGTGCAAAGCGGTGCATTCCACACAAGGAAGTCAACAACGAAAGGATCGGGGCTCTTTACTTATGGCTTGATATAACGGTGATTAACTTTAGGGTTTGTTTACTTTGAATTAGTATAACAGGTTGGTTAGGAATATGAAAGCTAACAACCTTACAAAAAAAAGAATAATAAGTAGTTAATCAATCGTTTTCAAAAATTACCTCAAAGGCAAGTATTTTCAAAGAGATAAGATCGTGAAAGTGTTTATTTGAAACAACAAGATTAATAAGCGAGTGGAGGTAACGAAGGTTTCTCCCAACGAAGTTTCAATAGATAAATCAAAGTCTAATTTTTCCCGAGTCAAATTTAAACATTGAACACAACTAGGTAGAATAAAAAGTGGGTAGAACTTGTATTGAATAAAGTATAGACTTTGCAATAATTTATAATTAATTTACCCGTAATAACCTCGTTCGGGTTTTCTCAAATAAACGCTCTCGCTTAAATTACCGAGTTTGACTTTACTATAGGTACATTCCACCCTTAAGTGCTTCTTCACATTTCGATCCATGATTTGAATCATTATTCTCTCGATCCATATCGAATTCGGGTTGGCCGCTATATGCAGGTAATTCGAATTCGATGTTAAATTCTCCCAATTCTTGTCCAAAAGCAAAGTCCATTTCATCTATTTTGGCTTTATTGGATCGGACGTCTTTTTCTACACTATCAGCGCGTTGTGCGACTTTTACCCATACATCGTCTATTCTCCTTCGTTCGATTGTTTCTTCTTCTTTCGGTGATCTTTGATTTTTAAATTCTCGATTCAACTTTAATATCTTATACCCCGCCAAAGCGTGATTTTGTTCGAGCATCACATATTGAGTAATCCAATTTTGAATTGTTGTATCCCTTTGTTCCACGACCGTTTGCGTTCTTCAACTTTGTTCTTCTAGCTCACGAACACGATTTTGTAATTCTAAGTTTTGATCATAAACTTCTTCTAACCAATTCTCCTCGGGTTCCTCTTCTTCCTCTTCTTCCTCACTCTCACTTTGCTGCCTGCTGCAACTAGCTAGCTCGGGTGCAACAATTAGTTCTTCATTCACTCGTGGATATCTCTAATTTGTTCCTCGTCGACCTTTGCATTAACACGATTAGTGATTAAAGGTGTCACAGCGGTCACATTCACTCCATTGTGAATATTTTTGGTTGCCATTTCCAAACACCGCCACAACTGAGGGTTAATTAATATATCAAATATTATCCCTATACTACGTGAGACCAATTAAATAACAAATAAACTTAGGTAGGTCATACTAGCGAAGAATTCCCGTCTCTCCCCTCCTGGTTCTTATCTCGCATCTTAGCGGGGATCATATCCTAAGCTACGATACCCTGTTGTGGCGCCCCAAAATTAAGTATCGTCACCCATCTTGGGTTGCCACTTACATGGTACATAAATTCAAATACAAACTTAATTATACATACGTAGGTGTAACATACGACAATACATAAGCGAGAGTTCTAATAGGAATATTGTCATTTAGACAATATCCATACTCAAGGAGTCCTCATTACATTTATTGTCACACTTTATTTATGAGAATAGTGAGGACTACTAATCTTATCTTCGGGACCATCACTCTTTTCCCGACAGGCTCGTCCCGACTATATTCTCATTTTCTGAAGAAAACGGTGAAAGAAAGGGTGAGCTCAACTAGCCCGATGAAATATTATAACTAAGATAATGCGAGAATAAATTATCAATAGTCTTCAACAATGTTAAAGCGATAAAATCTGATAGACAACCGGTTTAGCTGCGGTGAATATCTGATCCATTAAAAAGTCAAGTAGAAAATAAAAGTCTACTATCTTTTAGGTTTTAAAAGTTTTCATCAATTTTTATCACTAAGACTCGGTTTAATGAATAAACCACAATATCTAATCATCCATGTACCACGGTCAAGGATTTCATCAAATTATCAATGGTCGTGACTATCTATAAAGAATCACCCCTGGTCATAATCATACCAAAAACTATCCATCAACGCATTACGAATACCGAGGAACTTTTGTCACATCATTTATATCAAGCCATGATTATACAAGAATGATCCCTGGTCATAATCATACTAAGTTCATCTATACGTAAGCAAAGATAACATAATATAACATGAGGATGATGATGATGACATAATAATTCAATAAAACAAGTTCACGAATTATTTTATCCAAGAACTAATAACGTCAATTTGTCGACATAATCTTTGCTTTTGTAGAGTAAAATTCAAGAATGCTCGGAAAAATATTTTCATTAAAAATCTTTGGATGAAGTGCAAATATCGAGGATATTCCACTAAATTCATGGAGTATAGAATTCAAAATTTTAACTTATTTGAGTATAATAGCGAATGAAATAACAAAAGAAATCACCGTGCATGCGGTTGCCGCATAAACGAGTTATTCAACGAGAATAATAAATCTGAGAATAATAAAAAAGCGGAACCGGTGGGTGTAAAACACATGACAGGATATTCGATAGAATAATAAAAACGAGAATAATAAAAGCGGAACCGGTCGGTGTAAAACACCTGCAGAGGATATTCAATAGAATAATAAAAGCGAGAATAATAAAAAGCGGAACCGGTTAAAGCGTAAAAAGCCTGAGCGAGGATGTTCAAGCGGAATAATAAAATAATAGAAGAATGTCACCAAGTATAGGGGATTAGCATATCTGAGTTATTCAATAGAATAAATAAGAATGGAATAATATAAGGATTTCACCAAGTATAGGGTATTAGCATATCTGGTCATGTATAGGGTATGCCACTTTTACGAGAGTTATTCAAGCGAGAATAATAAAGAATGGAATAACAAAGTTCTCTTCATGAATAAAAAGAATAACACCCTTACGAGTACAACAAATAATATTCCCTACCTTAGAAGAAATTTGAATATTGGAAAAGTGAAGTAGCAAAATACTTTTCTTCTTTCTCTCTATAGTTTTCTCTCTAAAATTTGGTGAATTAAGTAAGAAATAATGAAGGAATGAGCTTTTATTTATAGAAAAAGCGAGGGTGGCTCTTGGTCTTACTATGAAGGGTCAAAATGACTCTTGGTAATATTGAAGAGACAACTACTATTTTTGCGAAGGGTAATTAACCCTTGGAACACAGAAGAGGCGATTAACTCTTGGTAATATTGAAGGGACAACTACTATTTGCGAAGGGGTAATTCTTATTGTGAAGGTAATTACTATTGTGAAGGTAATTACTATTGAAGAAGGTAATTACTATTGGTGAAGGTAATTACTATTGAAGAAGGTAATTACTATTGACGAAGGTAAATACTATTGACGAAGGTAATTACTATTATTGCAAAGGTAATTACTATTCATTAAGATAATTACTATTGATGAAGGTAAATACTATTGTGAAGGTAATTACTATTCACAAAGGTAATTACTATTCACAAAGGTAATTACTATTGATGAAGGACTCTTAGATGATGACATATGGGCCCCCATAAAATAATCAAACTTACCACAAAGCGTCTCATAATGGACTCTTTATATACATCGAGGATTGAATAAATATTACCACAAATCATTTTATTTTTAATCAACACATATTTAATCTTTCAACAATTATTAATCATTTATAACTTGTCGTCTCAATTAATAATTTAATACTATAACATATTATCTGAGATGATCTTTGTGTGATAATTGAATCGATAATATAAGAGATATGATCAACAATTCTTTGTATAATAATTGAGCATAGGTGAGTGACTTCTCACGTAAGCATCGATAATCAATATCGTGTCTACTCTTATCTGACTCTGGCGTATTCTTTGTACTTTTACTCTAGGGTAGTTCAGCGGTTTTATTGGTAACACCTCTGTAGTTATTTTTATAGAAAAATAATTTTGTCGTTTTCTAACTACGACAATACTTCCATTTATGGGGTCCACTGATGATTGGTAAAATAAATACGAATATTCCCAAAACAAAAGAATATTCCCGATCAAACGAATATTTTATAATAACTTGCTTACTTTGCAAAATTTATAAATATTACCCACAACTATAACATTATATCAAATTTATTCCATAATATTCAAAAATAATATTTATAAAAAAAATTCATCTTTATTTATAAAAGTTGGGGTCTTAGATTAATTATGAACATTATTCCAGCTAATTGTTATCCAGCCGTCCAAAATTAGATCGAATGACTAAGGTGAGGTCAGGGTCCAGCCGCTACTCCCTTCAACGGTTATAAATCTTTTTTTTACTTGCCGCTACCAAGAATTTTTTTTTTTGGCCATAGGAGGCAGTAGAGGTCAAGAGAAATTTCTAAAATACCCCCACCCTTAGGTAGATTTAAATAATTTCAATGTAAAAATTAGTTATATAAATAATTTTTCAAGTAATAAAAACTAACATTATTAACTATATATAATGTATTTATTTTTATAAATATTAAAATTTAAAATTATTAATTATATTCAATGCATTTATTTGTATAAATAATTTTTGAAGTATAATTATTAAAATATAAATACATTAAAAATTATTACTTACAAATAAATACCTTTGAATATAATTAATATTTTAAATTTTAATATCTATAAAAATATTTATAGAAATAAATACATTATATATAGTTGATAATGTTAATTTTTATTACTTAAGAAATTATTCATACAAATAAATACATTTAATATAATTAATATTTTTAAATTTTAATATTTATAGAAATAAATACATTAAATATAGTTGATAATATTAATTTTTATTAATTAAGAAACTATTTAAATCTAACTAAGGGTGGGAATATTTTAGAAACTTCTCTTGGCCTCTACTCCCTCTTGTGGTCAGCAAAAAAATTTCTCCTGGGCGCTAGAAGGAGTAGCGGCCAACAAAAAAAAAATTTATCTAGCCGTTAGAGGGAGTAGCGACTTGGCCATCACCTTAGCTATTCGATCTAATTTTGAATGGTTAAATAACAGTTAGCTGGAATAGTGCTCATATCTAACGTGTACAATGGACTATATATGTGAGACTCCAGATTTTATGAATAAAGATTTAATTTTCTCAAAATATTTTTTTGAATATTATGGTGTGAATTTGAGATAGTGTTATAGTTGTGGGTAGTATTATAAATTTTGAAAAATATGCAAATTGTTGTATAATATTGATGGTGAGAATATTCTTTTGTAGGAGAATATCCGCATTTACAAGACAATCATTGGTGGACCTACAACGGAATTATCATTTCGGATTGAGAAAAGCGACAAAAATATTTTATTGAAAATAACGATGGAAGTTTTACCATTAATAATGTTGAACTACTCATTAGTAAAAAAGCTCTGATATCTGCGTTATCAGACATAGTAACACATATGTGATTGATTATGATGCTTATGTGATAAGTCATTCGATTTTGTTTTATTAGTATTATTAATGTAATAAAAGCAGAAAAGCTTTTTATATAAAAGCAGAATACTTTTATAAAGTTATTCGTTTTATTAGGCTAATAGTAAAATCTTTTATATAAAATAAAATACTTTTATAAAGTTATACATTTTATTAGACAATAATTAGAATATATTATATTTTATTATGCATAGTGTTTTGCATAAATACTACATAGTGTTTGTATAGTAAATTTTTTTATAAAGTTATACATTTTATTAGACAATAATTAGAATATATTATATTTAATTATGCATAGTGTTTGCATAGTACTGCGTAGTGTTTGCATAGTAAAATCTTTTATAAAGTTATTCGTTTTATTAGATTATAAATAGAATATATTATATTTTATTTAAAAGATTTTGCTTTAAATATGAATGAAACATATTAAAGTAAATCAATACGGATTTATTAAGCAGGTTAGTTACTATGCGGTTTATTTTTCTATAAATAGAAGTTCATTCATTCATTATTTCTTACGAATTCACTAAAACTACAGAAAACTATAGAGAGAGTTCTTCTTTTATAATCTTGAGTGTATTTCTTTAGAGTTTAAGAAAGCTTTTTGGCGTAGTACAAGTTTTCTTGAGTATATCCTCGCCTACAAATTAGGAATACTCTTCTTTTACAAAGAGGGAATATTGTGAGACCCAGATTTTATGAATAAAGATTTTATTTTCTCGAAATATTTTTTGAATATTATGGTGTGGATTTGATATAATGTTATAGTTATGGGTAGTATTTATAAATTTTGCAAAGTAAGTGTGTGACCCCCAAAATAGGTCCATTCCATCCAACCCATTCGAAAGTAGCCAAATACATGGTACGAAACAACTACAACTTTATTATCACAACAATAAAAGCGTGAGTTTAAATACAAATATTATCTTCTGACCAATATTTATACTCAAATAAATCCTCATCATATTTATTGATACATTATTTTACAATAATGGTGAGGACTACTAAACAACTCTCTCTAGAACCTTCATTCCATACCCGACTAGTACTCATTTACATTCTCGCCTCCGAGAAGAAAAATGGAACAACAAGGAAAAGGGTGAGCTCAACTAGCCCGAGAAAAGAATGTTATGACTAAGATAATATACAACAAATTATCGTTAGTCTCCAACGAGGAAAAAATCGATAGAATACAATAGACAACAAGTTTCGGATCAATATTCGCGATTGAAATAA
Source organism: Panax quinquefolius (assembly GCA_020205615.1). Classification (NCBI taxonomy): domain Eukaryota; kingdom Viridiplantae; phylum Streptophyta; class Magnoliopsida; order Apiales; family Araliaceae; genus Panax; species Panax quinquefolius. Next base: position 29,419,962 of record CM035169.1, on the reverse strand, counting down.
TAATTCATAGAAGAGTTACGTGAGAGAATGAAATCTACTATAATCTATGAATTTAACGGTCCATCATCGATATTTTATCCTGTAACATCAATCGATATTCATCTCAAATCAAATATTCATCTTTTGCTTTCTGGCCAAAGATATTCATCAATCGGTCGTGTTCATCTCAACACTGTTCATCTTTGCACTAAAGGCCAAAGATATTCATCGATCGGTCGTATTCATTTAAACACTTTCTTCGTCATTTGACTACAGCCAAAGATATTCTTGAGAAATCATTCATCTTTTGCACTACTGAGCCAAAGATATTCAATAATATCATCATTTAAGACCGAGGATGATGAAAATATTTTTAAAGAAAGCGAATCCGGTGAAACAAAATGTGAGGATTAAGGATTAAGGATTCGTACTTTATTTTATCCACGTCGAAAATACCTCAAAATAATCATAGTGGTGTAAAATTCGAGAATGATCAAAACATGGATACAATCGAGCTAGTATCCGAATAGATGTTTTAGACGAAAAGAAGAAATTTTATTTTTAAATTGAATAGTCCAGTATCGTGAATAGTCTTCAGTATCGTGAATAGTTAAAATATCACGTGAATAGTAACTCAGACACCAAAAGATAGAAATTCCACAAAAAAACATCTTCACGCTTCATTAATAGTACTCGTGAATAGTAACTCGTGAATAGTAACTCATGAATAGTAACTCGTGAATAGTAACTCATGAATAGTAACCTGGAGCATGAAAAAGTTCCAAATTTGATAAAAACTTGAGATCGACATTTCAACGTAATGATATTGAAGAAATAATATCATTACGAAAAAAAAATAATAATATCCACTTACCTCGAAAGACAATACTTTTAGTTGAAACACTTTGGATATAGTCTTTGAAGGGAACTTGCGAAATCTAACAATACTCAAAGTATACTCAAAATACTCACAAAATACACTCGATAATATAGAGAGAGAAAGAGAAAACTTTGTTTTCGGTGTGATTTTCAATTCTAACTTAGCCCTCTATTTATAGGAAAATGTTAGCCGTAAAGCAGACTTGACACTTTTACACCGATGGCTTTACCGCTACTATTATTGCCACCCACCACATTTGAAATAAAATTCAGCACATTTTTTCACCAACCACAAGTGGGGCCCACTCAATTCTAGAATTTTCCACCAAAATCAATTATAACCACGATTTAGAATCGAGACACCTCTTAAAATTCACAACAAATCATTCGTGCATTTTAACGGTTCAAAATTTGTGGACATATACTCAACTTATGTATGTATAACATACCCAAAAATTACCACAATCCAACGGTCGGATTAAAATTATAACCCCCATAACATATCTCAAAAACCCACGATTTGATTTTTAACACCTCGATCAGATAAAATCTTGATAAAACACCTCAACATTAATTCCTTCATTAATAACCACATAAATAAATCCATCATTTATATCCACATAAAATAAATATTTCTTTATCATATGAATCAATAATTAATTATTCACAAATAATATTACTGAGAATCCTGATTATAATGAAAGTGTAGTTCCAGAAGAGGGGCTTTCGATAAGGATCTCTCTCTTCTTGGCGGCGCCGCAATTAGGTGACCAAACCTCTCCTTAGACAGAACTTTCTAGACATTGCCAATAATGTTATCTAATAATATTATTAAAATAATATGAATTATTGATCGATAATGGGAAAATCGTGCGTGACAATTATTGAACAATGATAATATAAAATATCAACGCAGCAATTATTGAATCAATAAAATAAAATATTGAGCGATAACTCTTGTGTGAAAATTATTGAGTAGTGCCATCTTACATACGAATCAATAATTCAACAATCTTTGTGTAATCTGGTGTCTCTCTTGTCTGAATGCAGCAGCGTATTCTTGTATTTTAACCACGGGTATTCAAGCGATCTTACTTGGTAACAACTTACGTAGTTATTTAACCAACTTATATTTGTCGTTTTTCCTCATCCAATCGCTTTTCGTTATGGGCCCACACATTACGGTTTGGCGATAAATGCGAATATTCCCGAAGCGATCACGAATATTCCACGACCAAACGAATATTCCCAAACAAAAATGAATATTTTATAACCACTTGCTTATTTTGAAATATTTGCGTATTTAACCCTTAACTATCCACATTAATCAAATCAACCCTTACTATTTCAAGATAATAAATAAAGGAAATTCCTTTTTATTTAAAAAAAATTTGAGGGGTCTGACAACCTCCCTCCTTATGAAATTTCGTCCTCGAAATTGGCGACGATACAGTGTTTGAAAAGGTGAGGATACCTCGCTTTCATTTTCGTTTCAATTCCCGGTCATTTCCTCTATAGCATGATTCCTCCACAAAACTTTAACTTGTGGTATGACCTTTCTTGGCGTAGGACATGCTCCTTCCTATCCAAGATCTTGGCGGTACCTCTCTGCATACGTTAAGTCTTGGCTATCTCGTCGGTTCTAACTCAATAACGTGGTTGGGTCTTTCACATATTTACGTAACATCGATCACGTGAAAAGCGTTATGAACACGCGTCATACTTGGTGGTAAAAGCGAGTCTATAGGCGCGGTTCCTATTCGATCGAGAATTTCAAATGGATTAATAAATCGAAGGTTTGAGCTTTCCTCACCTCACCGATTCTCGCTTTTAAAATAACAACTTCTTGCACCTCCTTCTTCAAATTCATCACTCCGGTGTGTAGCTTGAGCGACTTTAACTTTATCGATTAAAGTCGATTATACTAAGTATATCATCACGTGGGTACCTAGAGTTTTCATCTCCATCTCTATTATTTGTAAATTATCTGAAATTAGTCTTTGACAATATCGTACTTTCGTACTTATCTGATCTTCTCAACACGTCACTACCACGTTCGCTTTTCGAGGATGGCATGGTGAACATGTCTTTGAAATGAGTCTCTCTTGAGTTCTTGAAGCTCTTCCCACATTCCTTGCTCCATTGAATTTTGTATCTCTCTGAGTTAGCTACGTTAATGGAATAGCGATTCGAGAATATCCTTCAACGTATCTCCGAGTAATAACCAACTAAGCCTGAAAACTACGCATTTCGATTACAGACTTAGGTTGTTCTCAATTGTGACTCATATATCAACCTTGGATAGTACGTCACAATGACACCTATCGATTTACTATCATACGAATATGGCGTCCCTTACGGAGAGTAAAGCTTAGGTGAATTCCACAAAGGAAGTCATAAGATAAAGGCTCGTGTACCAAATTCTATAGTTGAATTTTTAACTCACGAAGTTCGATAGGAGCCATTCGATATGAGATTTTAGAAATGAGTTTTGTCTGGGTTCAAAGTCGATACAAAATTTAATATCGGTCTTTGGGAGTAAGCGATAAATTCTTCGAGAAAATCGTCGGGAAAAATCAATAACAACAAGAATATTATTCAAATCGGCGTGTCTTTATTCAAATCCATAACATGGACTAAGAAAACTTGACATCCGTAATAAGCGAATGACTTCATGGCTTGATATGAAAATGTTTGACTACAATGGTTTGGTTGCTTGAGTTGAATAACGGAGTTGCTTAGGAATATGAAAACTAACTTGACTTACAAAAGCAATCAATTTTGGCATGATGAGTAGTTAACAATCAATCCCCAAAAGCAAGTATCTTTAAAGAGATAAGGTCAACGGGTAAGGTAATGGTGCCAACTTGAATCAAACAAGATTTTTAAACAACGGATGTAATGAAAGTTTCTCTAGCGGATTCTCCATAAATAAAGGTCAAAGTCTAATTTCTCCGTAGTCAAGTTCAAGCGTTGGCCTTAAGCAAAGAGAGATAAAAGAATGGGTAGAAGCGGTATCTAGTAAGGTATAAACTTCGCAAGAATTTATAATTAACTAACGTGCTAACCGTTCGGGTTCCTCGCATTTTGACGATCGTCACGACAAACGCTCTTCGGGGAATCGTTGACTTTGACTTTTACAGGACATCCTTTTGAGTCACCGCTTTCCCCATTGCACTAGGTTTCGATATATCGTCTGATCTCGGCGATATGTCCTTCTTTTCCACAATTATAGCATACCTTAAGCTGTTGTGGGCGATTTTGGGTGATATATCCCTCTTTCCGCATTTGTAACATACTGATAGATGGTCTTCCTCCTCCCTTGGAAACCGGTTGCCCTTTGGCGCCAGCGTCTTCACATGGTCGTTGTTGAATCTCTCTTTTTAAAATCTCCTCCCAACTCGCTTCTTCTATTTTCATGGCCACGATTACCACCGGAGTGGTTCTAGCCTTTGTCCGTATTCTTCTTTCTCCCCTTGGTTATCGTTATTACGATGGCTCTTTATCTTCTGGTATAATCCACGGTTATGGACCCTCGGTTGAGCGTCTTTCGTTATCTCGCTCTAACAAGTGAGCCCCATTGACAACATCGAATAGAGAAAATTTATGAGAAATGAGATCTTGGCGTATGTCGGGTTTCAAACCTCTCGAAACATCCGCATCATCGTTCCTCATTCTCCACCAAATGAGGTGCAAACACGGATAACTCCATGCAAACTTTGCCTCGTCTTTGGGACTTACCGTCGTGTTATTCTCGCTCGGTCTAATAAACTCCACTTCCTTCGTATAGCGAATACTTTCGAGGAAGTACTTGTCATTGAACTATTTCAAAGCGTCTCCGGCGACATCTTTGAAAGTAAATTTGAATGGGTGCGCTTACTGATTCCCACCAAGAATGTCGCCTCGCCACACGGAACATAAAAAGTAGCGAATGGAACTTTTCATTTCTTCCGTGCATCCCAAGACATCGAATATCTTGGTAATTTGCTTGACCCGTGTTTCCGCCGTGATCGGATCCGGCTTTCCCCAATTCGGTGGTCCCGACTCTTTGAGCGCTTGCATTTGTGACCACCCGTGAATTGCTATCATCTCCTCCTCGTATTTTGAACACGAGTCTCCTCGTCGATTTTGCATGAAGCGCAAAAAGCTTTTAAACATCCCCTCGTTCATCATCGCTTTCTCGGTGGTGTTATTCACGGGAGGTACATTGCCGACTGTTGCACGTTCTCCTCGTTGTTAAATACGAGGCATCTCCACGGTCTCATTTACACCACTATTAATATTCTCGATCGACATTCTCAATTCTTTGTCATAAAACAAGGGTTAATTAAGGAAATCAATCACATAATATCCCTATATCTTGACCGGTAACAAATAAGCTTAGGTAGGACACACTAGCGAAAAGGATTTACTCGTCTCTCCCTCCTAGTTCTATTCCCGATCTCCGCTTGGAGATCATATCCCTAAGCTCGATACCAAGCGTGGCGACCCCAAAATAGGTCCATTCCATCCAACCCATTACGAGTCGCCAAATACATGGTACAGAAACAACTACAACTTTATTATCACAATAAAGCGTGAGTTTAAATACAAATATTATCTTCTAGACAATATTTATACTCAAATAAATCCTCATCATATTTATTGATACATTATTTTACAATAATGGTGAGGACTACTAAACAACTCTCTCTAGAACCTTCATTCCATACCCCCGACTAGTACTTTCGCATTTACATTCTCGCCTCCCGAGAAGAAAAATGGAACAACAAGGAAAAGGGTGAGCTCAACTAGCCGATAAGAAGAATGTTATGACTAAGATAATATACAACAAATTATCGTTAGTCTCCAACGAGGAAAAAATCGATAGAATACAATAGACAACAAGTTTCGGATCAATATTCGCGGTGAAATAATAATTCATAGAAGAGTTACGTAGAGAATGAAATCTACTATAATCTATGAATTTTGAGTCCATCATCAATATTTTATCCTGTAACATCAATCAATATTCATCTCGAATCAAATATTCATCTTTGCACTTCTGAGCCAAAGATATTCATCAATCGGTCGTGTTCATCTCAACTTTTGTTCATCTTTGCACTAAAGGCCAAAGATATTCATCGATCGGTCATGTTCATTTAAACACCTGCTTCATCTTTTGCACTACTGGGCCAAAGATATTCTTGAGAAATCATTCATCTTTACTACGGGCCAAAGATATTCAATAATATCATCATTTAAGACTGAGGATGATGAAAAATATTTTAAAGAAAGCGAATCCGATTGAAACAAAATGACAAGGATTAAGGATTAAGGATTAGTACTTTATTTTATCCACGTCCAAAAATACCTCAAAAATAATCATAGTGGTGTAAAATTGAGAATGATCAAAACATGGATACAATCGAAGCTAGTATCGAGAATAGATGTTTTAGACGAAAAGAAGAAATTTTATTTTTCGATTGAATAGTGCAGGTATCGTGAATAGTCAGATATCGTGAATAAAGGCCGATATCGTGAATAGTAACTCAGACACCAAAAGATAGAAATTCCACAAAAAAAACATCTTCACGCTTCATGAATAGTACTCGTGAATAAGTAACTCGTGAATAGTAACTCATGAATAGTAACTTCGTGAATAGTAACTCATGAATAGTAACCCCGGGCATGAAAAAGTTCCAAATTTGATAAAAACTTGGATCGACATTTCAACATAATGATATTGAAGAAATAATATCATTACGAAAAAAAAAATAATATCCCTTACCTCGAAAAGGCAATACTTTTAGTTGAAAACACTTGGATATAGTCTTTGAAGGAACTTGCATGAGTCTAACAATACTCAAAGTATACTCAAAATACTCACAAAATACACTCGATAATATAGAGAGAAAGAGAAAACTTTGTTTCGGTGTGATTTTCAATTCTAACTTAGCCTCTATTTATAGGAAAATGTTAGCCCGCCAAGCGAGACTTGACTGCCTTACACTGATGGCTTTACTCGCTACTATTGCCACCCACCACATTTGAAATAAAATTCAGCACATTTTTTCACCAACCACAAGTGGGGCCCACTCAATTCTAGAATTTTCCACCAAAATCAATTATAACCACGATTTAGAATCGAGACACCTCTTAAAATTCACAACAAATCATTCGTGCATTTTAACGGTTCAAAATTTGTGAACATATACTCAACTTATGTATGTATAACATACCCAAAAATTACCACAATCCAACGGTCGGATTAAAAATTATAACCCCATAACATATCTCAAAACCACGATTTGATTTTTAACACCTCCAATCAGATAAAATCACCGATAAAACACCTCAACATTAATTCCTTCATTAATAACCACATAAATAAATCCATCATTTATATCCACATAAAATAAATATTTCTTTATCATATGAATCAATAATTAATTATTCACAAATAATATTACAGAATCACAATTATGACGGTAGTTCAGGAAAGAGGGCTTTCAATAAGGATCTCTCCTACTGGCGCGCAATTAGGTGACCAAACCTCTCCTTGATGAGAACTTTCTAGACATTGCCAATAATGTTATCTAATAATATTATTAAAATAATATGAATTATTGATCCGATAATGGGAAATATTCGTGCGTGACAATTATTGAACAACAATAATATAAAATATCAACGCGACAATTATTGAATCAATAAAATAAAATATTGAGCAGTAACTCATGCATGAAAATTATTGAGTAGTGCCATCTTTACATACTTAATCAATAATTCAACAATCAATGCAATAACAGTGTATTTCTTTTATAAACCAGCGCGTATTCTTCGTATTTTAACCAGGTATTCAACGGTCTTACTGGTAACAACTACGCCAGTTATTATTTAACCAACTTATATTTGTCGTTTTCCTCATCCAATCGCTTCCGTTATGGGCCCACACACGGCATTGCGCTGTTAAATGCGAATATTCTCGAAGCGATCTGAATATTCCACGACGAAACGAATATTCCCAAATAAAAAATGAATATTTTATAACCACTTGCTTATTTTGAAATATTTGCGTATTTAACCCTTAACTATCCACATTAATCAAATCAACCCTTACTATTTCAAGATAATAAATAAAGGAAATTCCTTTTTATTTAAAAAAAAATTTCGGGGTCTTACATAAGCAAGTTGTTATAAAATATTCGTTTGGTCGGGAAATATTCTTTTTATCGGGGAATATTAAGATGCGATGCCAATCATTAGTGGACCTCCTAACGGAATTATTGTCGGATTGAGAAAACGACAAAAATACTTTATGGGAAGTTTTGTTATTTCATTCGTTATTATACTCAGTTGGTTAAAGTTTTGACTTCTATACTCCATGAAATTAGTGGAATATCCTTGATATTTGTCTTCATCCGATATCTTTCATGGAAATATTCTTACGAGCATTCTTGAATTTTACTCACAAAGCGAAGATCATGTTGACAATTTGAATAAATCATACCCTTGAAGATCGAGCTTCTCAGTACAAGTTCACCTCCAAATCCTTTCGCGTTCAATTTTGAATCCACGGGTTTGGTTCCTTCCTTTGACAACGTTAGGCACCCAAATGTTTGGCCTCAGAGGTGATCCACCAAGGAAGAAGAAAATTCAAGAAAGGGTATTGGCTCAAACCCTAGTTTTCTATCTCTATAGAAGGGTGTACTCTCCCAACAATTGGAATTATGTCATTATGTTAAAAAGGTCAACAACCACCTCACCCATAATAAGACTCCTCTTATTTATAGATGTGGCAACCCACTTAACAATTAAGGAATTGGGTTTTATTTAATTAATTAAATTCTTTTAATTAATTAAGCTCCCTAATCTTATTAGGGATAATTAATTAAACTCCTTTAACTAATTTTCCTTCCTAATCCTATTAAGAATAAATGAGAGTACTTATATTAAATTAATTCCTAAACTCTTTTAGAAATTAAAATAATAATAATTGTAATAATATTAATAAGACTCCTCTTATTAATTTATATTTAATATTTCTAAAATATTAAATAATAAATATTAAGCTATTTAATTTATTCTATCACCATAGATTAAATTAAATATACTTAACTATATATTATTACGATTATGCCATTAACTTCTTAAATAATTATTCTTCCTTTTATGGTGTGACCCTTTAGGTTCTCCATATTAAACCGGTTGTGAATAAATTAATTAGAACAATTTAATCTTATTTAAATAAATAAATTAAACAATTAATTTATTTAAATAAATAATATTTATTCTACAATAAGGATAAGCCTCCCAATGCGATCAATCGACGACTTTCCGGATAATATAGATTTCAACATTAATCATTAAAGAACCTTTGAGTAAATAATAGTTACGTGACAATTCAATCCTTCCACCACACAATGTCCCAATTAAATATAAGGCATGGAATTCTTGTCAAGTCTTATTTTATTTAATTATATGTATTTCGATCCTTAAATGCACAACTCAAATAATGCAAATTAGAAACTCCTTTCTAATTTCATTTCGCCGTCGAGGACTCTTTGGGTTGTCATTTATCGAATCACATAGGACATTTCTCTTCTTTTATTGAAGTGGTAGATTCTTTATTGATCATACATTATCTCCACGTACAACTTATTATACCCAAGCATACCTTTGATATACCCTAAGGGTCTTAAGGAATAAGTCAAAGTATAACTCATCATACACAAGATACTATGATGATCTCAAGTCCAAGGATCACTTAGATTACTATCACTACAGAATTCTATATGATGAGCAAGTAAAACTCCATTAGGTATTCCTTAGCGAGCCATGTTCAGTGAACTTATTCTCAATAAGCACCTACATACTTGCTTTAGTGTCTCCGCAAATGATCGTGAGATCAATCATCCTCATCCAATGAAGAAAGAACAACGTATGTACCAATCTATCCGGATTCACTAATCCCCAATTTAGTAATCCAATGATTGGGAACTATTTTAGTTTTAAGCTTTATAAGAATTTAGATCTCATTAGAATGATCATCATCATTATTCTAAAAGCATTGCTTAAAACTATGGGTTTATCACATATTATTAAAAACAAAGATCATGTAGATAATTAAAAGCCTTTAATAAATTAATAATTTTTATTAATAAATGAATAAGATTGTTACTAAAGTATATGCTTTATCATCAAACATGATTGGCTTTGTGTGCATACTACTTTCAATCTCCCACTTGCACTAAAGCCAATCGTCATGGTATCTCATACTCTTCTTCTCTAAGTGTCGATTATCCCGTACATTGGATAAGCTTTAGTTAATGGATATGTAATGTTGTTCATGAGAGTCCACTATCTCTATAGTGATTTTCCATCTTTCAATGATTCTAATAATCAAATGAAAATGCCACAACACATGTTTAGATCCAAGATGAGACTTAGGAACTATTCCTAGTTACGTAATGAACTTTTAATCCAAACAATCAACTTGCGACTTCATTTATAGCTATATACTTTGTCTTTATCACTAAACCAAAGAACTCTTTCTTTGTTTGGAACCTTTCGATTCACTACACCCTTGCTCAAGGTAACCCTTTACCTTAAAGTGGATTTTTCATCGTCTTGGTCTGTCAAAAAACTTGAGTCCGTTAAGCCCTCTAGTTTTAATTTAGACCCACCATGAATATGATCACATCCTTAGTCTTGGGTTAAGCACTTTAAGATGTTTTCAGCGACTCATAGTGAACTTCTCCATAATATGACTGATCGTCATCAGGTCTCGTACATTTCATTGTATGCATGATTGTCACTCATGCGACTTCTCTTTTCAGGAGTCTGTGGGGACTATTAAGAGAGATTCACTCCATAGCTCATCGACATGAGACATCTCTTGGAGTTTGCCATGCTAAACGACTTTAGCATCAAATGAATATACGTTCCTTGGGTTAAGTCGAGCATCCTCTTGTATCTATCTATATAGATTTTATCCCCAATTAAGATACTCTTCCCAAACCATTCATGGAGAAATGTTTAGACAACTTTATCATTACTGATTGTAGCATTAGTATGTTATTCCTCATCCGTAGTATATCAACATATAATACTAGAAATTTCACGACGCTCCCACTGACCCTTTTGTACACACTAGGTTCATTCTTGTTTTTGATAAAATCAAACTCTTTTGATTGCCTCATCAAAACTAATGTTCCATATATTTGTGAAACTTGCTTCAATCCATTTCTCTCGAGTGTCTACAAACACATACCTCATCAGAGACCCTGGATCATCATTTTTAAATCAAAAGGAATTCCATGATTATCCATTTATTATTTTAAGAAATTTTTTTAAATAAAAGGGTTTATTATTATTTTGAAATAGTAAGGTTGATTTGATTAATGTGGATAGTTTAGGGTTAAATACGCAAATATTTCAAAATAAGCAAGTGGTTATAAAATATTCATTATCGCTTGGGAATATTCGTTTGGTCGTGGAATATTCAGATCGCTTTGTGGGAATATTATTACGACAACAAGTAAATGACCATGTGTGGGCCCCATAATCTAAAAAGCGATTGGATGAAGAAAACGACAAATATAAGTTGTTTTAAAATAACTACAGAAGTTGTTATCATAATTATATTGTTGGAATACCCGGTGGTTAAAACACACTAATACGCCGTTGTTGAACAAGAAGACACCAGAGATTGCACCAATTATTGATTCTTACGTGAAGAAGGCACTACTCAATAATGGTTACAGAATTATCGCTCAAAGATTTTATTGAGTTAATAATTGTCTGCGTTGATATTTTATATATCATTGTTGTTTCAATAATTGTCATTACACAAGATTTTTATTATCGAAGCAATAATTCATATTATCCGAATAATATTATTAGATAACATTATTGGTAATGTCTAGAAAGTTCGTCTAAGGAGAGGTTTGGTCACCTAATTGCGCCACAAGAAGAAGAAATTTTATCGAAAGCCCTCTTCCGGGAACCGCCTGGTTGTCAATATTGTGATTCTATAATATTATTCATGAATAATTAATTATTGATTCATATGATGAGAAAATATTGATTTTATGTGGATATAGATGGAGAAAATTTTTATGGTGACAATTGTTGAAAATTGAAATTTTATCTTTTCTCGATAAAATAATTCATTTAAATATATTATTATATTTTAATAATATAATAATGGTGATATTTTTACAACGTAATGTGGGATATATGAGTATACGAGGAGGAAGAGTATTTTTGTTGCAATAAATGTTTAAAACATGTTAAACATGTCGGTGGACCCCATTTATCGATCAAATTTGATTATAGTTTGTAAAATCGCCTCGCTTGTGGATTTCGGTCGATTTCTATTTGGAATTTGGAAAACTTTCTTCTGCAAAGTTGTAGAGAATTGAATTTCCTATAAAAACTCGCGAGATTTGAATTTTCTGATGAACGGGCTATTTATTATGAATTATTGAAGTTCAAGTTCAAATAATTGATTTTTGAAGTTTAAAATATTTTAATTACAAAAACGTTTTTTGTGTTTGGTTAGCCTCATTAAACACATGCAAGTTGCTGAATTCAGATGGTTCTAGGTGTGTAGAGAATTTGTAATATATATAATATTATTATATTAAATTTTCGCTTTTGGTGTTCTAAGCAATTTCCTATAAATAGGTGCTTAGGTTAGAATTGAAAATCACACCGTAAAATCAAGTTTTCTCTCTATATTATCGAGTTTATTCTTGTGAGTATTTTGAGTATACTTTGAGTATTGCTATACTTGGCAAGTCCAAGTCATAGCCTATATCCTGTTTCAAATTTGTAAGTACTCGATCTTTCGAGGTAAGTGGATATTATTTTTTCAGAATGATATTATTTCTTCAATATCATTATACCGAAATGTTGATCTCAAGTTTTTATCAAATTTGGAACTTTTCATGTCGGGGTTATTCATGGGTTACTATTCATGGGTTACTATTCATGAGTTACTATTCACGAGTTACTATTCACGAGTTACTATTCACTTAGATACTATTCACGAGTACTATTCACGAAGCGTGAAGATGTTTTTGTGGAATTTCTATCTTTTGGTGTCTGAGTTATTATTCACGATATCTAAGACTATTCACGATATCAAGACTATTCACGATACTAGACTATTCAATTAAAAATAAAATTTCTTCTTTTCGTCTAAAACATCTATTCGGATACTAACTCGATCAGATCCATGTTTTGATCATTCTTGAATTTTACACCACTATGATTATTTTTGAGGTATTTTGGACGTGGATAAAACCAAGTACGAATCCTTAATCCTTAATCCTTGTCATTTTGTTTCAATCGGATTCGCTTTCTTTAAAAAATATTTTCATCATCCTCGCCTTAAATGATGATATTATTGAATATCTTGGCCCAGAAGTGCAAAAGATGAATGATTTTCAAGAATATCTTTGGCCTCAGTAGTGCAAGATGATGAACAGTGTTGAGATGAACACGACCGATTGATTAATATCTTTCGCCTCAGAGTGCAAAGATGAACATGTGTTTAAATGAATACATGACTAATCGATGAATATCTTTGGCCTCAGTAGTAAAAAAGATGAATATTTGATTCCGGATGTATATCGATTGATGTTACAGGATAAAATATTGATGATGGACCGTTAAATTCATAGATTATAGTAGATTTCATTCTCTACGTAACTCTTCTATGAATTATTATTATTTCATGTAATATTGATTTAAAATTTGTTGTCTATCAGATTCTATCGATTTTTCCTCGTTGAAGACTAACGATAATTTGTTGTATATTATCTTAGTCATAATATTCTTTATCGGGCTAGTTGAGCTCACCCTTTTCCTTGTTGTTCCATTTTTTTCTCGAGGAGGCTAGAATGTAATGAGTACTACTTAGTGGGTATGGAATGAAGGTTTAGAGAGAGTTGTTTAGTAGTCCTCACCATTTTTGTAAAATAATGAATCAATAATTATGATGGGGATTTATTTGAGATGTGGATATTGTCTGTAAGACAATATTATATTTAAACTCACAAGATATATTGTCGTATTTCACACGACATTTGTATTAATGAAGTTGTAGTTTGCTTTTTGCACCATGTATTCATGCACTCAGAGTGGGTGTTGTGTATACCTATTTTGGGGGCGCCACATTGGTATCGTAGCTTAGGATATGATCTCCATGAGATCGGGAATAGAACTAGAGGGGAGAGACGAGTAAATCCTTCGCTTAGTGTGTCCTACCTAAGCTTATTTGTTAGTTGGTCAAGATATATAGGGATATTATGTGATATATTGATTTTCTTAATTAACCCTATTTTATGACAAGATTTGAGAATGTCGATCGAGAATATTAAAGTGGAGTAAATGAGACCGTGGAGATGCTCAGATTTCACCAACGAGGAGAACGCGGCAACAGTCGGGCAATGTTCCTCCCGTGAACAACACCAACCGAAAGCGCAGATGATGAACGAGGGATGTTTAGAAGCTTTTTGCAGCTCATGCAAAATCGCACGAGGAGACTCGTGTTCAAAATACAGGAGGAAATGATAGCAATTCACCGATGGTCACAGCCACAGCAGCTCAAAGAGTTGGGACCACTGCACTGGGAAAGTTTGATCCGATTAAGTGAGACGTGGTCAAAACAAATTACCAAGATATTCGATGTCTGGGATGCACGGAGGAACAGAAAGTTCCATTCGCCACCTTTATGTTCCGTGGCGAGGCAGACATCGGTGGGAATCAGGAAGCGTACTCCATCCAAACCGCACTCAAAGATGTCATGGGAGACGCTTTCAGAAATAGTTCAATGACAAGTACTTCCTCGAAAGTATTCGCTATACGAAGGAAGTGGAGTTTATTAGACTAGAGCAGTAATAATACACGATTGTCCCAAAGACGAGGCGTAAGTTCATGAGTTATCTGTGTTCAGACCTCATTTGGTGGAGAATGAGGAACGATGACGCGGATGTTTCGAGAGGTTTGAAACCCGACATACGCCAAGATCTCATTTCTCATAAATTTCTCTCTATTCAGATGTTGTCAATGTGGCTCATTGTTAGAGCGAGATAACGAGTATGTTCAACCGAGGGACCATAACCAGATCATATCAAGATAAAAGCCATCGTAATAACGATAACCAAACGGAGAAAGAAGAATACGTATAAAGGCTGTGAACAGTAACCACTCGGTGGTAATCGTGGCCATGAAAAATAGAAGAAGTTTAGCTGGGAGGAGATTTTAAAAGAGGAGATTCAACAACCACCATGTGAAGACGCTCGCCGCCAAGAAGCAACTAGTTTTATGGGGAGGAGAACGACCACCTATCAGATATGTTACAAATGCGGAAAGAGGGATATATCACCAAACCGCCCACAACAGCATTAAGGTATGCTATAATTGTGGAAAAGAAGGACATATCGCCGAGATTGTACGATATCGAAACCCACCCAATGAGAATGGTGACTCAAAAGGATGTCCCGTAAAAGTCAAAGTCAACGGTTCTTGGAAGAGCGCTTGTCGCGACGGTCATTAAATGCAAGGAACCCGAACGGTTAAGACGTTAGTTAATTATAAATTTCTAAGTATATACCTTACTAGATATCGGCTTCTACCCATTCTTTTATCTCTCTTACTTGCGCCAACGCTTGAACTCGATTCGCGGAGAAATTAAACTTTGACCTATCTCGTGGAGACTCCATTAGAGAAACTTTCATTACATCCGTTGTTTAAAAATCTTGCTTTGATTCAAGTTGGCACTATCACATTACCCGTTAACCTTATTTCTATAGAGATATTTGCTTTTGATGTGATTTTAAGGTTAACTACTCATCATGCCAAATTGATTGCTTTTTGTAAGGTTGTTAGTTTTCATATTCCTAAGCAACTCGTTATTCAATTCAAGCAATCAAACCATTGTAGTCAAACATTTTCATATCGCCATGAAGTCATTCGCTTATTACTGGATGTCAAGTTTTCTTAGTCCATGTTATGGATTTGAATAAAGACACGCCGATTTGAATAATATTCCGTTGTTATTGATTTTTCCCGACGATTTCAAGAATTTTTCGCTTACTCCCAAAGTTCGATATTAAATTTTGTATCGACTTTAAACCCTAAGACAAAACTCATTTCTAAAATCTCATATCGAATGGCTTTTATTGAACTTCGTGAGTTAAAATTCAACTATAGAATTTGGTACCGAGCCTTTATCTTGTGACTTCCTTTCAGGAATTCACTAAGCCGCACTCTCCGTAGGGACGCCATATTCGTGCGATAGTAAATCGATAGGTGTCATTGTGACGCTCTTATCCAAGATTGGGATATGAGTCACGCTTGAGAGCAACCTAAGTCAAGAATCGAAATACGTAGCTTTTAGGCTTAGTTGGTTATTATCGGAGATTCGTTGAAGGATATTCTCTAATCGCTATTCCATTAACGCAAATTGACTCGTAGAGATACAAAATTCGAATGGAGCAAGGAATGTGGGAAGAGCTTCAAGAACTCAAGAGGAGACTCATTTTAGCACATGTTCGAACATGCCATCCTCGAAAAGCGAACGTGGTAGCCGACGCGTTGAGTAGAAGATCATATGCGGAACGAAAAGCGATGATGTCAAGTATACGACAGAGCCAACTTTAATAGAAAAAGTTAAGGTTGCTTCAAGCCACCGAATTTTGAAGTCGATGCGTATGAAGAAGAAAGTACAAGAAGGAGCTATTCCTAAGTGAGAATTGATGAAGAAGGAATACTTCGAGTCCAACTCTAGACTTTGCATTCCTAATGATTTTGATTTGAAGCATAGAATCATGATGGAGGCACACAACACGCCATTTGCAATCCATCTCGGGAGTACCAAAATGTATTATGATCTTCAACATACATTTTGGTGGAGCAATATGAGAGAGAGATCGCAAAGTTTATCTCGAGGTGTTTAACTTGCCAACGTAGTAAAGGCGGAGCATCTTGTACCTAAGGGTCCGTCTGCAACCACTTGAGATTCCGGAATGGAAGTGGGGAACACATTACCATGGATTTCAATTCATTTGGTCTTCCTACGGTTTCTCAAGGCATCAATGCTATTTGGGTCATTGTTGATAGATTAACCAAATCCGCTTTCATTTCTTGCCGACACGGAGACTTATTCCCTTGAACGCCTTGCTAGTATGTACGTGAATGAGATTGTGAGGTTGCATGGCATGCCAAGTATCCATAGTTTTGGATCGTGACCCAAGATTCACTTCAAGATTTTGGGTTAGCTTGCAAAAAGCTATGGGCACGAATTTATTTATCTGGCTTTGGCATACCATCCTCAAACGGATGGGCAATCGTAAAGGACTACTCAAACTCTTCAAGATATATTAAAACTCGTGGTCCTAGATTTCAAAGGAAGTGGGATAAGTATTGCCATCGTGGAATTCTCATACAACAATAGTTATTAAACAAATATAGGCATGGTTCCATTCAAGCATTATATGGACGAAAATGTCGCTCTCCAATATGTTGGGATGAGGTGGGTGAAGCAACATTGTTGGGACCCGAAGTTAAGACGTATGACTCACCGAAAAGATCCAAATGATTCGACAACGATACAAACGGCACAAGATCGACAAAAGAGTTATGCGGATCTTCATCGAAAGGACGACGGGAATTTAATGTAGGGATCATGTATTGTCATGAAGTTGCTCCATGGAAGGGAGTTACAAGATTTGGGAAGAGAGGAAAGCTCAATCCATGATTTATGGTCCATTTCAAATTCTTGACCGAGTAGGAAATGTAGCCTATAGACTTGTGTTACCTCCAAGTATGTCTCGTGTTCATAATGTGTTTCACATATCCGCATTTCAGTAAATATGTGAAAGACCCGAACCACGTTATCGAAGTTAGAACCGGACGAGATAGCCAAGACTTAACGATGAGGAGGTACTGCCAAGATGTTGGATAGGAAGGAGCATGTCCCACGCGCAAGAAAGGTCATACCACAAGTTAAAGTTTTGTGGAGGAATCATGCTATAGAGGAAATGACCCGGGAATTGAAACTAAATGAAAGCGAGGTATCCTCACCTTTTCAAACACCAAGTACGCACGCCAATTTCGAGGATTTAAATTTCATAAGGAGGGGAGGTTGTAAGACCTCAAAATTTTTAAATAAAAAGGAATTTCCTTTATTTATTATTTTGAAATAGTAAGGGTTGATTTGATTAATGTGGATAGTTAGGGTTAAATACGCAAATATTTCAAAATAAGCAAGTGGTTATAAAATATTCATTATCGCTTGGGAATATTCGTTTGGTCGTGGAATATTCAGATCGCTTGGGAATATTCGACGACGACGCACAAAACCATGTGTGGGCCCCATAACGGAAAGCGATTGGATGAAGAAAACGATAAATATAAGTTGTTTTTAAAAATAACGGCTACAGAAGTTGTTACCAAGTAATATCGTTGGAATACCCTATGGTTAAAACACACTAATACGCCGTTGTTGAACAAGAAGATACTGGAGATTGCACCAATTATTGATTCTTACGTAAGAAGGCACTACTCAATAATGGTTACAAAGAATTAATCGCTCAAAGATTTTATCGAGTTAATAATTGTCGCGTTGATATTTTATATTGTCGTTGTTTCAATAATTGTCATTACACACAAGATTTTTATTATCGGCAATAATTCATATTATCCTAATAATATTATTAGATAACATTATTGGCAATGTCTAGAAAGTTTCGCTTCTAAGGAGAGGTTTGGTCACCTAATCATGCGCCGCCAAGAAGAAGAAATTCTTATTGGAAAGCCCTCTCTTCCTGAACCGCCTCGTCATTAATATTGTGATTCTATAATATTATTTGTGAATAATTAATTATTGATTCATATGATGAGAAAAATATTGATTTTATGTGGATATAGATGGAGAAAATTTTTATGGTGACAATTGTTGAAAATTGAAATTTTATCTTTTTCTCGATAAAATAATTCATTTAAATATATTATTATATTTTAATAATATAATAATGGTGATATTTTTACAACGAATGTGGGATATATGAGTATACGAGGAGGAAGAGTATTTTGTTGCAATAAATGTTTAAAACATGTTAAACATGTCGGTGGACCCCATTTATCGATCGAAATTTGATTATTATTTTGTAAAATCGCCTGCTTCAGGATTTCTGGCCGATTTCTGTTTGGAATTTGGAAAACTTTCTTCTGCAAAGTTGTAGAGAATTGAATTTCCTATAAAAACTCATGAGATTTGAATTTTCTGATGAAAGGGCTATTTATTATGAATTATTGAAGTTCAAGTTCAAATAATTGATTTTTGAAGTTTAAAATATTTTTAATTACAAAAACGTTTTTTGTGTTTGGTTAGCCTCATTAAACACATGCAAGTTGCTGAATTCAGATGGTTCTAGGTGCGAGAGAATTTGTAATATATATAATATTATTATATTAAATTTTTCGCTTTGGTGTTCTAAGCAATTTCCTATAAATAGGTGCTTAGGTTAGAATTGAAAATCACACCGTAAATCAAGTTTTCTCTCTATATTATCGAGTTGTATTCTTGTGAGTATTTTGAGTATACTTTGAGTATTGCTATACTTGCAAGTCCAAGTCATAGCCTATATCCCTGTTTCAAATTTGGAAAGATCGATCTTCGAGGTAAGTGGATATTATTTTTTTCGTAATGATATTATTTCTTCAATATCATTATAATCGAAATGTTGATCTCAAGTTTTTATCAAATTTGGAACTTTTTCATGCTCTGGGGTTACTTATTCATGGGTTACTATTCATGAGTTACTATTCACGAAGTTACTATTCATGAAGTTACTATTCACGAGAGTTACTATTCATTTAGTACTATTCATGAAGCGTGAAGATGTTTTTTTGTGAAATTTCTATCTTTTGGTGTCTGATTACTATTCACGATACTAAGACTATTCACGATACTAAGACTATTCACGATACCAAGACTATTCACCTAAAAATAAAATTTCTTCTTTTCGTCTAAAACATCTATTCTCGGATACTAACTCGATCAGATCCATGTTTTGATCATTCTGAATTTTACACCACTATGATTATTTTTGAGGTATTTTTGGACGTGGATAAAACCAAGTACGTAATCCTTAATCCTTAATCCTTGTCATTTTGTTTCATCGGATTCGTTTTTTTAAAAAATATTTTTCATCATCCTCGCCTTAAATGATGATATTATTGAATATCTTTGGCCTCAGAAAGCAAAGATGAATGATTTTCAAGAATATCTTTGGCCTCAGAGTAAAAAGATGAAATGTGTTGAGATGAACACGATCGATTGATTAATATCTTTCGCCTGTAGTGCAAAGATGAATGTGTGTTTAAATGAATATGATTAATCGATGAATATCTTTCGCCCAGAAGGCAAAGATGAATATTTGATTCCGTATGTATATTGATTGATGTTACAGGATAAAATATTGATGATGGACGTTAAATTCATAGATTATAGTAGATTTCATTCTCTACGTAACTCTTCTATGAATTATTATTTCATCATAATATTGATTTAAAATTTGTTGCTCTATCAGATTCTATCGATTTTTTCCTCGTGAAGACTAACGATAATTTGTTGTATATTATCTTAGTCATAATATTCTTTATCGGGCTAGTTGAGCTCACCCTTTTCCTTGTTGTTCCATTTTTCTTCTCGTGGAGGCTTAGAAATAATAGAAGTACTAGCTCTGGGTATGGAATGAAGGTTTTAGAGAGAGTTGTTTAGTAGTCCTCACCATTTTGTAAAATAATGAATCAATAATTATGATGGGGATTTATTTGATGTGGATATTGTCTGTAAGACAATATTATATTTAAACTCATTAAGATATATTGTCGTATTTCACACGACATTTGTATTATTGAAGTTGTAGTTTGTTTTTTTGTACCATGTATTTGGCGACTGAGTGGGTGTTGTGTATACCTATTTTGGGGGGCGTCACATATTTTTTGGTACTATTCTGCATTTACGATTCTGATTCGGTTGTGGTACAATAGGTATATCTATAGTCCTCTTATTTGACTTATAGTGTTTTGTGGTTCTTGAACTCTTCAAGATCTATTATCCTCCCACTAGCCCCCTTTTAATGATAAACACCTTTATCTTGTATAATGCGTGCGTGTTTTTCAAAAGATACCTTTTGCTAAGTGGGATTATAGAACTTATACCCTAAACTTACTTTAGGATGTCCCACAAATCAGATACTTGTCAAATTTTGTCCCAAGCTTATCTTTTGAAACCTTTTCACATAAGTTGACAACCCCTTATCTTAACATACTTAAGATTAGAATCCTCCTATCCATAACTTTTATGGAGTCAATGGATTTTAAGGTTACCATTTTCGTAGAGAATGCAGACCATTTCTAGGACATTATCCTGAAGGATCTTTGGAATGTCGGTAAAATCATTATGGACCGCACCACGTCCAACAAGGTACGATTTTTCATTCAGATACATCAATCAATTATTGCAGTATCGAGGATGTGTCCATTATGAGAAAACCATTTGAGATGATCTAGAAACTTATTGCACAAGTATTTATTCTTCGATCTAATCAAAGAATCTTAATACTTTGCCAATTTGTTTCACTTTTGAATTCTTTGAACCTTTCAAATAATTCACACTTGTATTTCAAACAAATACATATATTCAACTCTTTGAATGATCATCTCCTTTTCTTATACTAGTTTGTTCAATATGCAAAATTATTTTCATGTAAGTCAAGTATACAAAATTTATTAAGTAATATTCCGATTCTATACAAAACATTATTATTATAAATAGAACAACAATTGTTCTTAATTATAATACCAAAATTTCATTGTCCAACAATAAAATGGAAATAATATTTTTAATAAGAACTGGAATACAATAACAACTTATCGACTTAATAGATTTTCCGTAGGCATTGCTAAACTATAAGTTTCTATGGCTAACGCAAAGATAGGATTACTTATATTTGTTTAGCTTTCTACTTCGCTTGGTCCCTTCATAAATCTATATTTATGATAACCAAAGTTGGTATCCAATACCCAAGTAGAACCTCGACTTAAAGAAAAATTTATTTCAATCATGAACAAAAATCAGATTGTAACCAAAACTTCACTAAGCTTCTTTGGTTAGCCTCTCGCAAGATACTTCTCAGCTTTCTTTCCAAAGGTCCGTGCTTATTGTAGTGGAAGCAAACTCCTTTGCTATCCATATCGCTTTTGTTCTTATTATCCTTTGTTTACGCCTTTCTATTTACCTTCTTTGAATCGTTCTTCTTTTCGTAAGATCCTTTGGCCCCTACCAAGAAGACTTGATCTTTCTTGGTGGAAAGTGACTCTCAACCTTTTTTTCAATATGTTAAGCGAATCGGTGAGGTCGATATCTAGCTTGTTCATATGAAAAATTCACAACAATTGTGAAAGGAGTCCCGGAGTGAGTGCAAGATCAAATCTTGGCTCAACTCTCCATCCATGACAAAACTCGTTGTTCTAATCGATCAATCAAATTGATAATGTTAAGGACTTTTATATGTGCATTTGTAGTGTCACCTGGTCATTCTAGATCGGAAGAGCTCCTTAGATATCTCGATATCTATCGCCCCTATTTTCTCACCATCAACTACTTGATGTGCGGGAATATAGTAGAAGCATCCATAGTTTCACGCCGACGCTGAAGCTCGTTACTCATGGATGCGAGCATGATGCATCGAGTTAATCTGTGCATCATCTTCGCCACTTTCTAAAAGTAGCAATCTCTTCCTCTCGAGGCATTGTTCGCAACCATTGCAGGATAGGCGATTAAGGACATAAGATAGTTTTTCAAATTATGAGAACTATTCTCAAATTCCTTAACCAATCCGCTTAATTTGGATTCGTTAATTTAGCATCTAATACGCTGCTCACAAAGTGATAGTAATTTTGACATTGTAAAATTCTCGTAAATGAATTTGTAATTAACAACATTTTAACATACATTCTTTTATTAATTACCAAAATAATTTAGGTCTTATTTTAAATTGGTATCTCCCACTATTTTCTTCAAACTATATTACCCTCACTTATATAGTTCGCAAAATCTAATTAAAGATTAGCTAGTGAGAATAAGGATCCCATTTCAAATGTATATAGCCTTGTGGTGACACAACAAACTATATATAAATAAATAGGTAGACAACTTTTGTCAATTACATCAACTATGTAACTCCTTTGTCTTTTGCCTCTTAGATTATTTTGATCAGTGGTGGCACATCCGAATCAAAATTATCCAAGTTAAGTCCGACCTAGCACTCCATATATTCAAAAAGAAAATATCATCCTTGTGGTGACACAACAAAACAATATTGTTCAATTTTCTTTATAAGCATCAAATGTGATAAATTAACATCTTAAATACTTAATACTTGCCTTGTGGTGACACAACAAACTCATTTTAAATATTTAATACTCTATTAATTTTATTGTCAATTACATCAAATTATTTTGACGTTCGATATTCCAAATATCTTTGAACGCTAGGACTTAATCAAAAAAAAAATTTTGACACAACAAAACAATTTGTTATTAATTTGTCTCATCTTAAATGTTTAATATTGCCTTGTGGTGACACAACAAACTCATTTTTAAATATTTAATACATCATATATATAAAATTGAACGCTAGGACTTAATATTAATGAATTAATTTGTCTCATCTTGTTTACATGTTATATATATATATAATATATATAAAGTATAGTTTGCATAATATGCATATATAAAGTAATACACATATTGTAAGA
The DNA here is from genome assembly GCA_020205615.1 of Panax quinquefolius. Classification (NCBI taxonomy): domain Eukaryota; kingdom Viridiplantae; phylum Streptophyta; class Magnoliopsida; order Apiales; family Araliaceae; genus Panax; species Panax quinquefolius. The sequence continues at coordinate 29,396,281 of CM035169.1, read as the reverse complement.
GACCCAAGCTTTTTATAAATAAAGATGAATTTTTCTATAAATATTATTTTTGAATATTATGGATTAAATTTGATATAATGTTATAGTTGTGGGTAATATTTATAAATTTTGCAAAGTATGCAAGTTGTTATAAAATATTCGTTTGGTGGGGAATATTCTTTTGTTAGGGAATATTCGCATACAATGGCTCAATCATGGTGGACCCCACAATGTAATTATTATCGGATCGAGAAAACGACAAAAAATATTTTATAAAAATAACTACGGAGGTGTTACCGTTAAAACTGCTGAACTACCTTGGTGGTAAAAGTACAAGAATGTCGCCAGCGTAGTTGCGTAAAGCATACAGTATTTATTATCGATCTTTACGTGAGAAGTCACTCAAATTTATGCTCAATTATTGCTACAAAGAATTCTTTGCATCATATCTCTTATATTATTGATTCAATTATTGTCACAAGATCATCTCAGATAATATGTTATAGTATTAAATCAATAATTGAGACGACAAGTTATAAATGATTAATAATTGTTGAAAGATTAAATATGTGTTGATGAAAAAAAATGATTTGTGGTAAGTTTGATTATTTTATGGGGGCTCATATGTCATCATCTAAGAGTCTCTTCATCAATAGTAATTACCTTCACAAATAGTAATTACCCTTGTGAATAGTATTTACCTTTGTCAATAGTATTACCTTCCGTCAATAGTAATTACCCTTGTGAATAGTATTTACCTTCCTCAATAGTATTTACCATCGTAAATAGTAATTACCTTTACCAGACGTCGAACCACTTGTCATTTCACATTACAAAAGCGCCGAACCACTTGTCGTTTCACATTACAGCATCAAACCAATTAAATCAAGCCACTTCGCTTTTCACACTAAGAAAAGTCTTGTTTAGAAATCTTCTATAAATAGAGGCCTAGGGCTTCATTATTTTTCACTTAATTCATTCAAGCTATAGAGAGAGAAAGTATAGAGAGAATAAGAGAGAAAGAAGAAGAGTATTTTGTTACTACACCGCTGCGCAGATTCAATCTCCTACCAAATGTAAGGGGTGTTATTCTTTCTTATTCATGAAGAGAACTGTTGTTATTCCATTGCTTATTATTCTCGTTGGAATAACTTTGTATAAGTGGTTTACCCTATACTTGGTGACATTCTTCTATTATTCATTGGAACATCCTGTCATGTGTTTTACACCGGACCGGTTCCATCTTTATTATTATTACATTGGAACATCCTGCTCGTGTGTTTTACAGGGGACGGTTCCGCCTCTTATTATTATTCATTGGAACATCCTGCATGCATGTGTTTTACACGGGACTGGTTAAATCTTTTATTATTCTCGTTGGAATATCCTATCATGTGTTTTACACCGGATCTGGTTCCATCTTTATTATTCTGTTGGAACATCCTGCTACGGTGTGAATTTCACCGATTCGTTCCGTTCTTTATTATTACATTGGAATAACGTGTATGCATGCGATTATCATCGATACATGTGGTGATTTCTTTTTGTTATTCCATTCTTTATTATACCCGATTCGTTAAAACTTTGACTTCTATACTCCATGAAATTAGTGAAATATCCTTGCTTTATTTGCGTTTCATGCAAAGATCTTTCATGAAAATATTCTTCCGATCATTCTTGAATTTTACTCTACAAAACAAGATCATGTTGATAATTTGGACGTTAATAATTCCCGGATAAAATAATTCTTGAACTTGTTTTATTGAATTCTTATATCATTGTCATCATCCTCATGTTTATATTTTTAAAGTCATCGCGCTTTCTGTAGTGCATAGATGGACTTGGTATGATTATGACCAGAGACTATTCGGTGTAATCATGACCGTAATGTTACAAATGATGTGGTAAAAATCCTCGATTGGTAGTAGTGCATTGATGGATGATTGTTGGCATGATCATGATTATTAATGAATACACAAATATTCTGGCCCGTAGTGCATGAATAATTGTGGTCGTGATACTAAAGAATATCCTTGGCCAGTAAATGCGGGGTGATTCGATGATGTGGAATATTTATTAAAGTCGAGTCTCATTTATACTTGATGATGAAAAAACTTTTAAAACCTAAAAGATAGTAGACTTTATTTTCTACTGACTTTTTAATGGATCAGATATTCAGCCGCAGCTTAAACCGGTTATCTATTGTATTATATCGGTTTAACATTGTTCAAGACTATTGATAATTTATTCGCATTATCTTAGTCATAATATTTCTTCTTGGGCTAGTTGAGCTCACCCTTTCTTTCACCGTTCTCTTGTGAAATGAGAATATAAATGACGCGAGTCTGGGAAACGAGTGATGGTCCTGAAGATAGCATTAGTAGTCCTCACTATTCGTGAAATAGTGTGATAATAATTGTAATGAGGACTCCTTTTTGAGTTTGTATAATATCTAGTAGAGCGATATTTGTATTTAAATTCACGATTTATGTCGTATTGTACCTACGCTTATGTTAAGTAAGTTGTATTTAAATTATGTACCATGTAAGTGGCGACCCAAGATGGGTGATGTATACCTAATTTTGGGGGCGTCACAAATACTATATTCTACCCGGATTGATTATGGACTTTTATTCTAGTTTGGTTCACTAGAGCCACCAAGTGAACCAAAAGGTCAAACCCTAGGGGTGCAAGAAATAACATTTAAATATAACTATTACATTTAAACCTGGGCTCCATTACAAACGGGTCTTCAAGCGCTCCTTGTTCCTTGATCTCCAATTCTTCAAAATTTAATTCTAACTATTCCTATTATATAACTATTTTAAAATAAATAGAAACCTTGATCGTGATCGAGGGAAGTACATAGGAGAGAGATAGAATTTACATTAAGAAAAATTAGAGAAGACGAGGCACATGTGAGACCCCATTTAATAAAACCCATACATTCATGCATCCAACTAAAATAAAATCCAATCGCATTCATAATCAATAGTCATAATCAATCCCATTTATTATCATACACATCACCATACGCATCAATAAATAACATTCATCTTATGAATAATAAACATTTAATATATATATTGATATCATTTAATGGGCAAATTTAGTTAGTATAAAATCTATTTTGAATAAAAATAAACTCCTTTATTTAAATCCAAATTTAAATCAAAATAAAACTATTTTATTTTAATTTATCCAATTTTGAATAAAATAAACTATTTTATTTTAATCAAAATCTTTAATCAAAATAAACTCCTTTATTTTAATTAATTATGGAATCCAATTCCATGTAAAAAAAATCTTTAATTAAAATAAACTCTTTTATTTTAATTAATTATGGAATCCATTCCATATAAAAAAAATAAACTCCTTTATTAAAGGAAACATTTGATTCTCTTTTCTATTCACAAATAAACTCCTTTATTTTGAATAATATGAAATCTTATTTCATATCTAAATAAACTCCTTTATTTAAGGAAATTATGATTCTTTCCCATTCACAAATAAACTCTTTTATTTTGAATAATATAAAATCTTATTTCATATTTAAATAAACTCCTTTATTTAAGGAAAAATATAATCCAATTTCAACTCCAATTAGTTATCATGGAATCCAATTCCAACTCTAATTAGTTATCATGAAATTCTAATTTTAAAATTAAAATGAACCTATTATTTTAAAATTAAAATAAACTTTTATTTTAAATTAAAATAAACTTTTATTTTAAATTAAAATAAACTTTTATTTTAATTATAAAATTATTAAAATATTATATATATAATATATATAATATTACGGTAATATAATATATAATATATATAATATATATATAAACTATAAACCATAAAACGTATATATATATATATCTTTATGATAGCGTTTAATATATATATATATATATATATATATATATATATATATATATATATATATATATACCAAAGCAACATGTTTCGAGGATAACATATGAATCTTGATTTCCATTTGCCTTTTACATGAATTCCTTGTTGCCTTTTTTTTTTTTTTTTTTTTAAGCACGTCATCACCAAAACAAGAATCTGTAACCAATTTTTTTTTTATGGTTTCGTGTATGTTTGTTAATAAGGTGGCCTACGGATTGCTTTGATTTCGCAATGTGAAACTTCATCCAAAGATTAACAATTGGTAATGGATTTTCAAAAGCTTTGCTTTTTTTTTTTTTTTTTTTTAATTTTATACAATAAAATTATGCCCAAATAAATTGTTCTAAACATATATCAATATACATATCAAATTTGAAACAATTAATAATTCGCATAAAGGTTTGGCTCTGATGCCACTGTTAGATTTGTAATATTCAAGAACGCAATCAAATTGCATAAAAAGTGCTAAACGTGTAAAATCGAGTTTAAAAATTTACAAACCATATACCCCGGATCACCCTTTATGCACAATTATTAATTAAACGAAAAGATAAAGAATAAATCATACCCTTGAAGATCGAGCTTCCTGTGTACAAGTTCACCTCCAAATCCTTTCGCGTTCAATTTTGAATCCACCGGGTTTGGTTCCTTTCTTTGACCAACGTTAGCCACCCAAATGTTTGGCCTCTAGAGGTGATCCACCAAGGAAGAAGAAAATTCAAGAAAGGGGTATTGGCTCAAACCCTAGTTTTTCTATCTCTATAGAAAGGGTGTACTCTCTCAACAATTGGAATTATGTCGTATGTTAAAAAGGTCAACAACCACCTCACCCATAATAAGACTCCTCTTATTTATAGATGTGGGCAACCCACCTTAACAATTAAGGAATTGGGTTTTATTTAATTAATTAAATTCTTTTAATTAATTAAGCTCCCTAATCTTATTAGGGATAATTAATTAAACTCCTTTAACTAATTTTCCTTCCTAATCCTATTAGGAATAAATGAGAGTACTTATATTAAATTAATTCCTAAACTCTTTTAGAAATTAAAATAATAATAATTGTAATAATATTAATAAGATTAATTTTATTAATTTATATTTAATATTTCTAAAATATTAAATAATAAAATTATTAAGCTATTTAATTTATTCTATCACCATAGATTATTAAATTAAATAAATACTTAAACAATTAATTTATTTAAATAAATAATATTTATTCTACAATATTATGATACGATAATATATTGCCATTAACTCTTAAATAATTATTCTTGTCCCTTTTATACATTGTCGCCAAGTCTTATTTTATTTAATTACCCTCAATAATGCAAATTAGAAACTCCTTTCTAATTTTCTCGCCAAGGACTCACTGGGTTGTCATTTATTCACATAGACATTTCTCTTCTTTATTAGTGGTAGATTCTTTATTGATCATACATTATTTGTGAATAAATTAAGTCAAAGTATAACTCATCATACACAAGAACTATGAATTCAAGGAATCTTATTTAAATAAAAAAATTAAATAATTATCCACACAAATGATCACGAGATCAATCAATCATCCAGATTCACTAATCCCCAATTTAGTAATCCAATGATTGGGAACTATTTTAGTAATGATCTCATTAGAATTACATTATAAAAGCATTGCTTAAAACTATGGGTTTGGTAAAATCCGTAGATAATTAAAAGCCTTTAATAAATTAATACTTTTATTAATAAATGAATAAGATTCATCAAAGTATATGCTTTATCATCAAAACATGATTGGCTTGTGCATACTACTTTCAAAGAGATCGTGGAGACACCTCTAATCACCAACCAAGATAATGCGATTAAAGATATCCATGTGGTGATTGAGGAATTAAAAGTTACACACTCAAGCTAGTAGCAAAAAGTAGCAACCGAGAGTGAGGAAGAAGGAACCTCAAGGAGGATTTATTAGAAGAACTTATTGATCAAAATGTAGAATTACGAAATCGTATTGGCAAGTTCGTGGAGCAAAGAATTGATTACTCCGATGTGCGATCATGATGATATTAAAAGTTGGAATTAATGAAAGATCGTGGGTAAAATGTGGAAAAGAAGTCTCGATCCAAGAAAGCTAAAATAGATGATATGTATTTCTCTTTTCGACATGAGAATTGGGAGAACAAATATTTAAAACTGTTGAACTACCCAAAGAGAAAAGTACAAAGATGTCTGGCGGTTGCATAGCGTAAAGACACGGTATTGATTATTGATGCTTACGTGAAGCTCGATCATATCTCTTATATTATTGATTCAAGATAATATGTTATATTATTAAATCAATAATTGAGGCGACAAGTTATAAATGATTACTAATTGTTGAAAGATTAAATATGTGTTGATTAAAATAAAATGATTTATGGATAATTGTGGTAATATTTATTCAATTGATGCAGACGTTTCAGGGTAAGAGTTATAAAGTAATATCCTCGATAAGGCGTGAATTAATTACCTTCGTCAATAGTAATTACCTTTACCGGGGTGATTCGAATGTCGCTTCACATTACTGTGCATCAAACCACTTTTTCTTTTCACATCATCACTAGTCCAAGCTACTTGCCTTTTCATACGGCAAGTGCTAAGCTAGAAATCTTCTATAAATAGAGGCATAATGCTTCATTATTATTTTGGAATATTTATTGTTATTCTTTCTTATTCATAAAGAGAAGGCTGCTGTTATTCCATTGCTTATTTATTCATGTTGAATAACTCAGATACGCTGATTTACCCTATACTTGGTGACATTCTTCTATTATTCTATGGAACATCTGTTTGTGTGTTTTTCACCGCACTTGGTTAAAATCTTTATTATTATTTTGTTGAACATCACGTGCGTGTGTTTTACATAGGACTCAGTAAAATCTTTATTATTATTTTATTGGAACAAACCAGGACACGGTTCCATTCTTTATTATTCTGTTGGAATATCACATGCATGCGTTTTTACGCGGACTGGTTCCGTTATTTATTATTCATTGAATAGTATGCGATTTATCGCATTTCGTGGTGATTTCTTTTGTTATTCCATTCTTTATTATACTCGGTTGGTTAAAACTTTGACATCTATATACTCCATGAAATTAGTGGAATTGGAAGATCTCTTTCATGGAAATATTCTTCTAAGTATTCTTTTGAATTTTACTCTACAAAGCAAGTATCATGTTGATAATTTGGATGTTATTGGTTCCTCTGGATAAATTAATTCTTGAACTTGTTTTATTGAATTCTTATATCATTGTCATCATCCTCATATTTATATTTTTTGAAAGTCATCATGTAGTTTGTAAGTGTATAGATGGAACTCGTATGATTATGACTACCACGTGGATTATTCTTGTAATCACGCCACCGTAATGTTACAAATGATGTGGTAAAATCCTCATTGGCCGCGTAAAGTATTGATGGATGGAGTTGTTGCATGATCATTGACCATTAATGAATACACAAATATTCTCGGCTCGTAAGAGTGCACTTGGATAATTGTGGATGATACTAAAGAATATCCTCGGCGTAGAATAACAAAGAAAAACCTTTTAAATCATAAAAGATAGTAGATTTTATTTTCTACTTGACTCTTTTAATGGATTCTTTGATTCCGTGCGATTAAACTTGATGTTTATTATATTTTATCGCTTTAACACTGTTGAAGGCTAATGATAATTTATTCGCATTATCTTAGTCATAATATTTCTATCTTGGGCTAGTTGAGCTCACCCTTTCTTTCATTTTTTCGTGAAATGAGAATATATTTGGGACTAGTCTGGGAGCGGAGTAATGGTCCGAGGATAGCATTAGTAGTCCTCACTATTCGTGAAATAGTGTGATAATAATTGTAATGAGGACTCCTTTTAAGTTTGTATAATCTCTAGTAGACAATATTTATATTCAAACTCATAGGTTTATGTTTTGTCGTATTGCATACACGACAGCTTGTATTTCAATTCTGTACCATGTATCTGGCGACCCAAGATGGGTGATGTATACCTAATTTTGGGGGCGTCACAACAGTATCAAAGCCTAGGGATATGATCCCCGACTAAGATGTGAGAATAATACTAGGAGGGGAGAGAGAATTCCTTCGCTAGTATGACTTACCTAGTTTTATGTCTTTATTTTTTATTGGCTCACGTAATATAGGGATAATATGTTACATGTCAATTAACCTTTTGTTTTGTGGCGAGATCTGAAAATGACATTTGAGAATGTTGAGAATAGAATGATGGAGCAGTGTAATCGTTGATTCACCATATATCAATAATCGGGATAATGTGCATCAGAAGGCGACAATCCTCATGAAACAACAACACCGACCAAATGATGAATGATCAAATGTTCGGAGGCTTTATGCAATTCATGCAATAGAAGCGAGAGCGGCTCTCGTCCAAAACGTAGGTGGAAACACGGAAACTCTCAAAGGTCACCGCTAAGCAGCTTCAAGGAGCTGGGACCACCGGAGTTTAAGGAGAGCCAAAACCACTTATGGCGGAAGCATGGATAAAGCAGATCACCAAGATATTTGATGTCTTGGGATGCTCCGAGAGTAAAAGGTTCCTTTTCACGCCTTTTATGTTGCGCGGAGATGAGACATGGTGGGAATTCCAGAAACGTACTCAACTTTGTCAGATCAAGATATCTTGGAAGAAGTTCCAGAGTCGTTTCAACGACAAATACTTTCCGAAAGTATTCGCCACATGAAGGAGTTGGAGTTTATCAAGTTGGAACAAAACAATATGACCGTGTCGCAATACGAGGCAAAATTTATGAGTTATCACGGTTCAGGCCCCCCACTGGTGGATAATGAAGAGAGAATGGCGAATGTTTTTAAGAGGTTTGAAGTTTCGAGATATGTCAACATCTTATTTCTCATAAACCGTGTTTGTATTTAGATATTGTAAATAGGGCTCGCTTAGTGGAGTGCGATAACGAGTCAACTTGAACTAAAAGAGAAGCGGTAAGCAAAATTATAATATACCGGAGAGTAGTCATCGAGCGGTGACAACAAGTGTGGAGGGAATCAATGGGCGAAATGGTAACCACTTCGGTGGTAATCAGTACAAAACAATAAGAATGGAAATTTCAAGAAGAAGAGATTCAACAATGATGGAAAGACGTCAAGACCAAAGACCCGTTGTTAAGGAAGGAGAAAGACCACCTATCATATGCTTCAAATGCGGAGGGAAGGACACATCACCCAAATTGCGCGATGTCGTCAAAGCATGTTATAATTGTGGAAGAGAAGGTCACTTAGCCCAATTTTGTTGTTCACCAAGACAAATTCACTAGGGTGGAGGCACCAAAGGTCAGTCCTGTAAAGGTCAAAGCCAGAAGGTGCAAGGAGAGCGTTTGTTATGACCTCCCAGAAAGCAAGGAACCCGAATGAGGTCATCACGGGTAAGCTTATCATAAACTTTAACAAAGTCTATACTTTATTTGATACTGGTTCTACCCATTCTTTTATTTCTCCTACTTGCGCCATCGATTAAATTTGACTCAGGAGAAATTAGACTTTAACTTATCTCGTGGAAACTCCGTTGGGAGAAACCTTCATTACATCCATCGCTTATAAGTCTTGTTTGGTTCAAAATCGGTACCTTCACATTACTTCGGCGATCTTATTTCATTAAAAATACTTGCATTTGACGTGATTCTAGGGATTGATTGGTTAACTACTCATCATGCAAAAATTGATTGTTTTCGTAAGGTTGTTAGCTTTCATATTCCTAATCAACCTATTATGCGAATTCAAGCGACCAAACCATTAAAATCAATCACGGTCATCTCAAGCCATAAAGCTATTCGCTTATTGAAAACGGATGTCAAGCTTTCTTAGCTCATGTCACGATTTAAACAAAAATACGCCGCTTTTGAACGATATTTCTATTGTTAATAAATTTCCGACGTATTCCCTCAAGAACTTCTGGCCTACCCCAAAGCGTGAAATTGAATTTTGTATTTACCTTAAACCCTAAGATAAAACCCATTTCCAAAGCCCCATATCGAATGGCTCTATTGAACTTTAGGAGTTAAAGACCCAATTGTAGGAATTGTTAGACATGGCTTTATTCGTCCTAGTACTTCTCCTCGAGGTGCTCTCTGTTCTATTCGTGAAGAAGAAAGATGGGAGTATGCGACTTCAGATTGATTATCGGAGTTGAATCATGTCACCATCAAAAATAGGTATCCATTGCCACGTATTGATGACTGTTTGACGATTGCAAGGAGCCAAATTCTTTTCAAAGATTAATTCGTTTCAGATATCACCAATTGAAGATTGGTGATATCTTATCGAAATTCTTATTGGAAAGCCCCTCTTCCTTGAAGAAGGCACCTGGTTGTCATTATTGTGATTACGTAATATTATTTGTGAATAATTAATTATTGATTTATATGATAAGGAAAATATTCATTTTATGTGGATATAGATGGAGAAAATTTTTAAAGTGACAATTGTTGAAAATCAATATTTTACCTTTTTTTCGATAAAATAATATTTTATTATATTATTATAATATAATAATGATGATATTTTTTACAATGAATGTGGGATATATGAGTATATGAGAAGAAAGAGTATTTTTGTTGCAAAAGTTGTTTAAAACATGTTAAACATATCTGTGGGCCCATTTCTTGTCTGAAATTTAATTATAGCCTGTAAAATCGTCCGTATGTGGATTTCGGTCAATTTCTGTTTGGATTTTAGAAAAACTCTATTCTGCAAAGTTGTAGAGAATTGAATTTCCTATAAATATTCGCAAGATTCAAATTTTCTGATAAAAAGACTATTTATTATGAATTATTGAAGTTCTGAAGTTCCGAAATAATTAATTTTGGAAGTTTTAATTGTTTTAATTAACAAAAACGTTTTTGTTGTTTTTATTTGAGTAGATGGCTGATGTTGGATTCTATGAGTGTGCGTAGGAAGTTGTGGAATAATAATAATATTATTATATTAAATTTTCTGCTTTGGTGTTCTAAGCGTTTTCCTATAAATAGGGTGCTTAGGTTAGAATTGAAAATCACACCGTAAACCCAAGTTTTTCTCTCTTTCTCTCTATAATATTGAGCGTATTTTGTGAGTATTTTAGTACTTTGAGTATTGCTATATACAGTATAAGTTCTTTCAAAGACTATATCCAAAGATTCCAAATTTTAAGTAATTGCTTTTTGCAAGGTAAGGGATAGTAAGGGATATTAAGGGATGTTATATTCTTCATAATGATGTTATTCTTTCAATATCATTATAATCGACATATTGGTATGGATCTTATTGTGGAATTTCTACCTTTTTGAGTCTGGGTTACTAGTCACGCATGTACGACAATTATTCACGATACAAAGACTATTCATGTATATGTGGCACTTATTTACGATATGACATTATTTACATTATACTAAGACTACGTATGTCACGAATCACGTAAGTACTATTCAGGAGTTACTATTCATGGGTACTATTCACTACAAAACTGGATTCTTTTTTCTAACCAAATTATAGTTGATTTATGAATATTACTCTGGAGATTAAAACTATGTATTGATTATATTAATTTTATTATCATATATAACATTTTATAATACGGTGTTGAAATTCTCTTTCAGTGGAGTGTAAAGATGGGTAGATTATTGGTATGATCATGACTATGGTTCTCTTTGGCCAGTAGTGAAAAGTTGAATTGTGACTGGTATGATCATGACCATTGAATTTATAATTGAATATCTTTAGCTTAAGTGCAAAGGTGAATTGATCAACATGGTTATAATTATTGTTTATATAAATTTTGAAATGATTATATATTTCTTTGAGATATGAATATCTTTGGCCCGTAGTGCAAAGATGACCTGTTGTTGAATATCTTTGGCATGTAGTGCAAAGATGGTATGTTGATGAATATCTTTGGCCCGTAGTGCAAAGATGAAATTGTTAGTATGATTATAAACAGGAACTGTTATTTGGTATAACCATGATCTTTGATGTTTCAGGAAAAGACATGTGATGAAAATTATCTTCGTCCTGGATGCGAAGAGAGATTTAGAATCACAATTATGATTATGAGTTATTCATATGATTGTGGACGTAGCTGCTGATTGATGTTACAGGGATAAAACATTGTTGGTGGATTTTTAACATAGAGAAGATAATAGACTTTGTAGTCTATTTGACTCTTTTAATATATTGCTCGTTCCGCTGCAACTATGGTTGAAAAATTTTATCATCTACTATATGTTTTAAATCTCTGATTTATTACTGATGAAGACTATTGGTAATACGAGTATAGCTGGGTCGAGCGGGGGTAACAGGGGAATAGAATGGTGGTCATCATTTAGTAGTTATATTTGGTGAATCAGATAGGGTGAGGTGAACCCAATGTTGGAAGGGTGTTTTGCCACTATCATACAAGATGTCTAATGACATACAACCTCGTGTCATCATAAGACAGGGTTGTGCTCATCCACTTCCTGAGTATATTTACGAGTACTACCTATATAATCTTGGTGTTTGTTTGGAGTTTAATTTCCAATTAGAGATAGTGGAGATAATGATATGTCAAGAGAAGACTCACCATTGGGAAGAATATGATAGTAATCTTCTCATTTTTCTTTGGGGTCTATTGGGTCAACCGAGGATAATTTTGTGGGCATATGATATCTATAATAACCTAGACGCATGGCCTCCCATGTACGAAGGTTTCCTTGAGCACTTCCCAAAGGTTTTAATTTCTAAAACAATTTTTGACTGTACCTTTATGTAAGGTGTTATGGTGACGTGCTATCCAAGTTGGTGTCCAGAGTCACAGTTGGTATATTTTAGTATCAAAACTCACAACATATGTGTTGTTGTATTTTGCACGACAATTGTTATAATAAAGTTGTAGTTGTTTTTTCGCATCATGTATTTGGCGACTCGAAAATGGGTTGAATGGAATAGACTTTGTTTTGGGGTCGCCATCACGATTGGTATTAGAGCTATAAGTAAAGAGCCCAGAGCCTCTATCCGGTGACTTCGTTGATGGGGGATGCACCGAAGCCCGGACTCTCCGTAGGGGCCTGCTCATGCGGTGTGGCAAACCGATAGGTATCAATGTGAGGTGTCTTGACACAAGTTGGTGTCTAAGGTCACTGATTGGTATCGAGCTTAGGATATGATCTCTGGCGGAGATCCAGGGAATAGAACTAGGAGGGAGATGAGTAAATCCTTCGCTAGTGTGTCCTACCTAAGCTTATTTGTTGGTGGGTCATAATATCGGGATATTATGTGATATGTTAATTTATTAAATTAACCTTTGTTTTTGAAGTCGTATTCTAGAATGATATCTCAAATACGAGGAGATGAAAGAAATGGAGAAATCATGATGACAGAGAAGATGGAATCTAAAATTAAAGCAATGTATTCTCAACTCTTTGAAATATTGTGCACGTAAATTTTGGGGGACTAAATTTCATAAGGAGGGAGATTGTAAGACCCCTAATTTTATGAAATAAAAGTATTCAAATTTTCTTATAATTACTATTCAAGAAATGGTTAAATTGATAAAAGTTAAAGTTAAAGGTGATATATGAATTTTTTTTTTTTTCAAAATATGCAAGTGATTATGAAATACTCATTCTATTTGGGAATATTCGTTTGGTCGTGGAATAATCTTTCCGTTGGGAATATTTAAACGACTACAAGTTAAACCATTGGTGGGCCCCATAAAAGAATAAGCTGTTGGATGAAGAAAATGACAAAAGGGAGTTTTTATAAATAATTCAAGATAGTTGTTACTGCTAACACATTTGTTGGAATACCCGATGGTTAAAATCTGATGAATACGTTGTTGTTGACAAAGAAGACACTGCAGATTGCACCAATTATTGATTCTTACGTAAGAAGGCATTACTCAATAATTGTTACAAAGTAATTCTTGCTCAATATTTTATTGATTCAATAATTGCTGCGTTGATATTTTATATTATCGTTGTTTTAATAATTGTCATTACTACACAAGATTTTCCTTATCAAGCAATAATTCATATTATCCGAATAATATTATTAGATAACATTATTGGCAATGTCTAGAAAGTTCATCTAAGGAGAGGTTTGGTCACCTAATTCTTGGCCAAGAAGTGAGAAAATTTTATTGAAAGTCCCTCTTTCCGAGAACCGCGCACAGTTGTCATTATTGTGATTCTCAGTAATATTATTTGTGAATAATTAATTATTGATTTATATGATAAAGAAAATATTCATTTTATGTGGATATAGATGGAGAAATTTTTAAAGTGACAATTGTTGAAAATCGATATTTTACCTTTTTGATAAAATAATATTTTATTATATTATTATAATATAATAATGATGATATTTTTACAATGAATGTGGGATATATGAGTATATGAGGAGAAAGAGTATTTTGTTGCAAAAGTTGTTTAAAACATGTTAAACATGTCTCGTGGGCCCATTTCACAATCGAAATTTAATTATAGCACGTAAAATGGTAGTATATGGATGGATTTCGGTCAATTTCTATTTGGATTTTGGAAAAACTTTCTTCTGCAAAGTTGTAGAGAATTGAATTACCTATAAAAATCGTGAAATTTGAATTTTCTGATAAAAGGGCTATTTATTATGAATTATTAAAGTTCTGAAGTTCCGAAATAATTAATTTTGGAAGTTTTAATTGTTTTAATTAACAAAAACGTTTTTGTTGTTTTTATTTGAGTAGATGGCTGATGTTGGATTCGTATGCGAATGGATTGCAAACAGTGTGTTGTGTGCCTCCATCATGATTCTATGCTTCAAGTCAGAATCGTTAGGAACACAAAGTCTGGAGTTGAATCTAACTATTCCTTCTTCATCGATTCTTCGCTTCGAATAGCACCTTCTTGACTTTCTTCTTCATACGCGACGCCCACGTCCGTAGCTCGAAAGCAAAGCTTTAACTTTATCGATTAAAAGTCTGGTTCTACTCAGTTATATTCGCCATCATCATGTGGGTCCTTAGAGTCTTTAATTCTACCTCCATCCTTTTCAAGTCATACGAATGGGCCTTCAGATTGACAATATCGCACTCGTATCAAGATATGATCTTCTACTCAATGTGTCGAGCCATTATGTTCGCTTTTCCAGGATGATATTGAATAGTGTGATCATAATCTTTCAATAGTTCAAGCCAACGTCATTGCTTAGCATGTTGAGTTCTTTTTGGGTGAAGAAATATTTGAGGCTTTTTATGGTCCGTATAAATCTCCACTTTCTCCCCATACAAGTAGTGTTTCCAAATTTTCAACGACGATTATCGCCGCTAACTCTAGATCATGAGTAGGATAATTCCTCTCATATTCTTTGAGTTGTCGTGAAGCATAGGTGTGACTTTCCCATATTGCATGAGAATGCATCCTAACCCCTTCACTCAAGCATCGTCAGATATAACAAATCCATCCGCACTCGGATGGTATGCGCGAGCAGTGTGCCGAAATGAGTCTCTCTTCTTGAGCTCTTGGAAACTCTTCTCGCATTCCTCGCTTCCATACAAATTTTGTATCTTCCAAGTCACCGAAGTTAACAGAGTAGCGATTCGAGAAAATCCTTCCACGAATCTCCGATAATAACCAAATTTAAGCTTCAGAAAGCTACGCACTTCTGGCCACCGACTTTGGTTGCTCCTAACTTTGATCGCTTCAATCTTTTTGCGGGTCAACAGATACTCCATGTTTTGACACCACGCGCCCAAGGAATGCTACTTCCTCGAGCCGTAACTCACATTTCTTCAAACTTGGCATAAAGCTTGTTTTCACGAAGCCTTTCAAGTATCAAACTAAATGGTGCTCATGATCTTCACGGCTTTTGGAATAGATGAGGATGTCATCAATAAAGACAACAACAAACCGATCCAAATATTCCTTGAATACACAGTTCATCATATCCATGAAAGCGTTAGGAGCATTAGTCAATCCAAAAGACATGACTAAGAATTCATAATGCCCGCATCGAAGTTCAAGGCGGTCTTTGGAATATCCTCGCTTTTAATCTTTAGTCGATGATATCACGAACGTAAGATCGATCTTTGAAAAGAATTGTGGTTCTTGAATCCGGTCGAACAGTCATCAATGCGAGGTAGCGGATACTATTCTTGATAGTGACATGGTTTAATTCATTAGTCAATACAAAGTCGCATACTCCCCGTCTTTTTTTTTTCTTTACTTAATAAAACAGAGCACCCCAAGGAGATGTATTTAGGACGAATGAAACCTATGTCTAACAATTCTCAGAGTTGGACTTTTAACTCCCAAGTTCAATAGGAGCCATTCAATATGGGGTTTTAGAAATGGGTTTTAATTCGGTTCAAGGTCAATAAAGAATTCAACATCATGTTCGGGGTATCGGAAGTTCTTTAGAAATACATCGTGAAATTCTCTAACAATGTAAATATTATTCAAATCGACTTGTCTTTGTTCAAATCCATAATATGGGCTAAGAAAGCTTGACATCTATTTTTCAATAAACGAATAACTTTATGGCTTGATATAGGATAGTGAGTGATTTTAGTGGTTTAGTTGTATGAATTGTATTTGACGGGTTGGTTAGGAATATGAAAAACTAACAACCTTACGAAAATAATCAATTTTGGTACGATGATGAGTGGTTAACCAATCAATTCCTAAAATCACATCAAAAGTAAAGTATCTTTAAAGAGATAAGATCAATGGGTAATGTGATAAAGTGCAACTTGGATCACGCGAAGATTTATAAACCGTGGATGTAACGAAAGTTTCACCCAACTAGAGTCTCCACCGATAAATAAAAGTCTTGTGAGACCCCAGATTTTATTAATAAAGATTTAAATTTTGTCGAAATAATTTTTAATATTATGGTGTGAATTTGAGATAATATTATAGTTGTGGGTAGTATTTATAAATTTTGCAAAGTATGCAAGTGGTTATATTATATTCGATTGGCCTGGGAATATTCGGTTTAAAGCAGGAATATTCGTACAACTACTCAATCATTGGTGGACCCCACAATGTAATTATCATTTGATCGAGAAAACGACAAAAATATTTTATGAAATAACTATGAAGTTTTACCGTTGATAATTGTTGAACTACTTTAATAAAAGTACGAAGAATACGTGTGGTTGCATAAGAAAGACACCAGATTGATTATCGATGCTTATGTGAGAAGTCACCGGTTTGATTCCATTATTGTCGATTAATAATATGAATTATTATAGCGATAATGACGCTTTTTGTTTTATTCAGATTATTAACGTAATAAAATGTAAACATCTTTTATATAAAATAGAATACTTTATTAAAGTTATTCTATAAATGTAATATATTATATTTTATTATGATAGTGTCGATAGTGTTTTTCAGATAATTTTTGCATAGTATTTATATAAAGTGTTTGCATAGTAAAATGTTTTATATAAAAATAATATATTATATTTTATTTAAAAGATTTTCTTTAAATATGGACCGCCGATTAAAGTAAATCAATCTGGACCGCTCATGGATTAGTTACTATGCATTCCATTTTCCTATAAATAAAGCTCATTCCTTCATTATTTTCATTTAATTCATCAAACTCTACAGAGAGAGAAATTATAGAGAGGTTTATAGAGAGAAAGTTATAGAAAGAAGAGAGTATTCTCGCTACTTCACTACTTCTATATTCAGCTTCTTTTTACTAGTAGTGGGTGTTATTCTTCTTCTTGAAGAGAACTTCGTTATTCCATTCATTATTATTCATTGAATAACTCGTAAAAGTGGCATACCCTATACATAACTCAGATACGCCAGATACCCTATACTTGGTGAAATCCTTTATGTTATTCCATCGCTTATTATTCTCATTGAATAACTCAGATACGCCATTTACCCTATACTTGGTGACATTCTTCTATTATTCTCGTTGGAACATCCATGCTCATGTGTTTTACACCGGACCGGTTCCGCTTTTATTATTATTCGTTGGAACATCCCGTCTCATATGTTTTACAACCGACCGGTTCCGCCTTTTTATCATTCTCGTTGAATATCCTATCTCGTGTGTTTTACACCGGATCCGGTTCCATCTTTTATTATTCTCGTTGAACATCCCGCTTAAGGTGAATTTCACCGACCGGTTCCGTTATTATTATTCTCATTGAATAACTCCGCTCATGCAAGCACCGCATGCACGGTGATTTCTTTTGTTATTCCATTCTTTATTATACCAAATTGGTTAAAACTTTGACTTCTATACTCCATGAAATTAGTAGAATATCCTCGATATTTACGTTTCATCCAAAGATCTTTCACGGAAATATTCTTCCGATCATTCTTGAATTTTACTCTACGTAAACAAAGATATGTTGAAAATTTGGACGTTAATAATTCATGGATTAAATAATTCTTGAACTTGTTTTATTGAATTATTATGTCATTGTCATCATCCTCATGTTATATTATGTTATCTTCGCTTACGCATAGAGATGAACTTAGTATGATTATGACCAGGATCATTCTAAGATAATCACGACTTGATATAAATGATGTGACTAAAGTCCTCATTGGCCTCAGAATGCGTTGATGGATAGTTTTTGGTATGATTATGACCAGGGGTGATTTAGATATAGTCTTGACCATTGATAATTTGATGAAAATCCTCGACCGTGGTACATGTGGATGATTAGATGTGGTGGTTTATTTATTGTCGAGTCTCAAATGATAAAAAAAATTGATGAAAACCTTTAAAACCTAAAAGATAGTAGATTTTATTCTCTACTGACTTTTTTTAATAGATTGTTTATTCCACCGCAGCTTAAACCGGGTTGTCTATTGTATTTTATCGCTTTAACATCGTCAAGGCTAATGATAATTTATTCTCGCATTATCTTAGTCATAATATTTTCATCGGGCTAGTTGAGCTCACCTCTTTCTTTCACCGTTTTCTTCGTGAAATGAGAACATACCGGGATTTAGCTCTGGGAACGAAGTAATGGTCCGAGGATAGCATTAGTAGTCCCTCACTATTTCGTGAAATAAGTGTGATAATAGTTGTAATGAGGACTCCTTTCGAGTTTGTATAATATCTAGTAGACAATATTTGTATTCAAACTCACAGCTTTATGTCAGATTGCACACCTACGCTTATATTAGTAAGTTGTATTTGAATTTATGTACCATGTAAGTGGCGACCCAAGATGGGTGACGATACCTAATTTTGGGGGCGCCCTCGGCTTGGTATCAAAGCTTAGGATATGATCCCCGGCTAAGAGGTGAGAATAGAACCAGAGGGGAGAGACGGAAATTCCTTCGCTAGTATGACCTACCTAAGTTTATTTAGTATTTAATTGGCTCACGTAAGTGTATAGGATAATATGTGATATGTTAATTAACCCTTGTTTTGTGATGTTGTTTGTATTTAGATGTTGTGAATAGGCTCCGGTTATCGAGAGCGATAATGAGTCGATTCAACCAAAAGGTAACGCACCAACAACACGATAATAATCATATCGTGGCAGAATTCACCATCTAACAATGATGACCATCGTGGGAGAAATTATCATGCCAAGAATGGTAACCACTTCGGTGGTAATCATGGCCAAGATAATAGAAGTGGAAATTTCAAGAAGAGAAGGTCATTTAGCTCGATTTTGTCGCGCACCAAAGTCAAGTCCATTGGGACGGTGGCACCAAAGGTGATACGGATAAAACAAAGTCTGTGGTTTCATGAAGAGCGTTTTCATGACTTCTTAAAAAGAAAGTGACTCGAACGAAGTTAGCACAAGTTAGTTAATTATAAATTCTTCATAAGTCTATACCTTATAAGATACCTGGTTCTACCCATTCTTTTTATCTCTCTTGCATTAATGCTCAACATTTAAATTTGACTCCGGAGAAGTTAGACTTTAACTTATTGGTTGAAACTTCGTTGGGAGAAACCTTCGTTACCTCCAATCATTTATTAATCTTGTTGTTTCAAATAAACACTTTCACGCTATTCGTCGATATTATCTCTTTGAAAATATTTGCCTTTGATGGTATTTTAGGAATCAATTGGTTAACTATTCATCATTCTTTTCGTAAGGTTGTTAGATTTTATATTCATAACCAAACTACTAAAGTCAATTATAATGTCATATCGCCATAAGTAAAGAGCCCCGATCCTTTCATTGTTAACTTCCTTGTGTGGAATGCACCGCCGACTTTTCTCAGAAGCGCTACATCGTGAATGAAGATGGCAAGTTTATAGGTATCATTTTGAGGTGCTATCTAGGTTAAGGGATAGAAGTCACAGCTGGTATCAATGTGACGACTATCCAAGTCTTGGACGAGAGTAATAGCTTTTGAATGATATTTCTATCATTAATAAATTTCTTGGCGATTCTTGAAGACTTCTAGCCTACCCTAGAGCGTGAAATCGAATTTTGTATTGACCCCAAAGACAAAAACCCATTTCTTAAACCTCAAATATTTCTTCAACTAAAATGAACAGCTTTACGTGGTTTATGATGAAAGAAAGTAATAAAAGCATTGGACTAATGAAAATCATGGGTATATGAAGTATTAGTAAGTTTTATGATGAGTTATGTTGGTTAGTATGTGAAAACATGAAAGTTTCTTAGAAATCACAAAGAGTTGAAAATCGATTTTGGTGAAAAACGAATATGAAATTCAATTGACCATATCTCCTATTATATTTTGAATTTTTGAATGTGGTCAAGTCCTAGAGTTAGATCTATGAGTTACCTAACTAATCCAAGTGGAATTACTGGAAAAGGTGTTGTAGATTTTGTGTGGACTGATTTTAGCAAAGGAGGCCAAAGCTGTAAATTTCAAAATGCTACTGCCTAGAAACTTTAAGGGACTGTTTCGGCCACTTAAATTATGAGAAAAATTCTGGGTTTTTGGGACATGAAGGTATATGGTATAAAGTACCTCCTGTCCAAAAATGAGCTCATTCTCGACTTAAAATGAGCAAGTTATGACTATTTCAATATTTAGGTTTTTCCGATTTAAAACGCTATAACCGAAAGTTCTATAACTCATGATGACCATGAAATTTAAACCGAAGCTCACGTTAACATGTGTAAGGTCCTGCCAAGATTTGGGAATTTTTGGAGTTAAACTTGAGGTAGCTAATTTCTTAAGGAATTAATTAGAAATTGATTTTTGAAAAATAGTAAATGAATTTTAAAATTCGAGAAAAATATATTTTCATTATGGGACTATATTATGCTAAATCCCAGAAAAGAAATATTTTGGGACTGATTTGGTATTTTCATGAAAATAGTTTAGTTACTAAACATACGATGAGTTAAATATGTTATGTGAAGTAACAAAGTTGAAAATAGATTTTATGGCTAGAGAATCCTATATGTAGAGTATATGCATTTTTTGAGGGATTTGATAATTGGTGATGATATCTTATGAGTATGGCATTTTGAATGATTAAATGCATAATATGGTAAAAGCGTAAACAATTGAGATAAATTGTTTATAAATTTAAGAAGTGATTAAAAAATTGTTATAATATTAATGATATTAGATTATAAGATTATTAAGTGATTGATAACATGGGGATATTCTTGAACTCGGATAAATTATATTATAAATGTTTAATATTTATCCTTTATCTCATTTGATTGATTCTTTATATCATTATCCTCACGCTTATATTACGTTGAAAGTCATCATCTGTGGCTCAGTAGTATAGATGGACTTGGTATGATTATGACCGTGGATTGTTTGCAGATAATCATAATCGTAATTGAATACACAATTATCTTTCGTAGTGCATGGATAATTTGTGGTCGTGATACTAATGAATACACAATTATCTTTGGCCGTAGTGCATGGATAATTTGTGGTCGCGGATACTAATGAATACACAATTATCTTCGTCAGATAAAGTGCATGGATAATTTATTTTGGTAATGGTCGTGATATAATGGATAATCAGTAGTGCATGGATAATTTGTGGTCGTGATACTAATGAATACACAATTATCTTTCGTCGTAGTGCATGGATAATTTGTGGTCGTGATATTAATGAATACACAATTATCTTTCGTAGAAGTGCATGGATAATTTGTGGTCGTGATATTAATGAATACACAATTATCTTTTGGATAATTTGTGGTCGTGATACTAATGAATACACAATTATTCTTCGTCAGAGTATGGATAATTTGTGGTCGTGATACTAATGAATACACGATTATCTTTGGCCAGAAAGGTATGGATAATTCGTGGTCGTGATACTAATGAATATCCTCGCCTCAGTAGTGTGGATGATTCGATGATATGGATTAATTATCGAAATGAGTCTCAAAGAATGAAATATTAATTCATGGATGTGGTAAAAGTCATCTTTCGTCAGTAGTGCATTGATAGACTTGGTATGATTATGACCACGGATTATTCTTAAGATAATCACGATCAGATTGAAAACACGAATATCCTTAGCCAAGAAGGTATGGATAATTCATGGTTGTGATACTATTGTCGAGTCTCAAAGATTATTGGTTTTACAATTGTATATCTTTGGCCCAGTAGCAAGAAAAGATGAATTGTTAATGAATATCTTCGCCGGATTGCAAAAATGAATTTAATGTTTTCAACGATAAAGGTATTCAAGGTATCCTCATCTCTTTATCATACCTGTATCGTACTTCTAATTTCGAGGGCTGAAATTCCATAAGGAGGGAGATTGTGAGACCCTTCAGATTTTATTAATAAAGATTTAAATTTTGTCGAAATAATTTTTAATATTATGGTGTGAATTTGAGATAATATTATAGTTCAGGTAGTATTTATAAATTTTGCAAAGTATGCAAGTGGTTATATTATATTCGATTGGTCTGGGAATATTTGGTTTAGCAGGAATATTCGATAACGCTCAATCATTGGTGGACCCCATAATGTAATTATCATTTGATCGAGAAAACGACAAAAATATTTTATTGAAATAACGGCGGAAGTTTTACCGTTGATATCGTTGAACTACTCGGTAGTAAAAGTACAAGAATAATACGTGTGGTCGTATAAGTAAAAGCATACCAGATCGATTATCGATGCTTATGTGAGAAGTCACTCTTTGATTCCATTATCACGATTAATAATATGAATTATTATAGCGATAACGACGCTTTTGTTTTATTCGTATTATTAACGTAATAAAATAGAAACATCTTTTATATAAAATGTAATACTTTATTAAAGTTATTCTATAAATGTAATATATTATATTTTATTACGCATATTGTTGCATAGTGTTGCATAGTGTTTTGTATAAGATTGCATAGTGTTTTGCATAGTAAAATGTTTTTATATAAATATAATATATTATATTTTATTTAAAAGATTTTCTTTAAATATGGACCGCCGATTAAAGTAAATCAATCTGGACCGCTCATGGATTAGTTACTACGCATTCCATTTTCCTATAAATAAGCTCATTCCTTCATTATTTTCTTATTTAATTCATCAAACTCTAGAGAGAGAAATTATAGAGAGAGTTATAGAGAGAAAAGTTATAGAAAGAAGAAGAGTATTCTCGCTACTTCACTACTTCTATATTCATTTTTTACTGGTGTAGGGTGTTATTCTTCTTCGAAGAGAACTTCGTTATTCCATTCATTATTATTCGTTGAATAACTCGTAAAAGTGGCATACCCTATACATAACCTCAGACACGCCAGATACCCTATACTTGGTGAAATCCTTATGTTATTCCATTGCTTATTATTCATTGAATAACTCTGATACGCTGGTTTACCCTATACTTGGTGACATTCTTCTATTATTCTCATTGGAACATCCGCTCATGTGTTTTACACCGGACCGGTTCCGCTTTATTATTATATTCGTTGGAACATCCCGCTGTGGTGTTTTACACCGGACCGGTTCCGCTCTTTTATCATTCTCGTTGAATATCCTATATCTCGTGTGTTTTACACCGGATCCGGGTTCCATCTTTATTATTCTCATTGGAACATCCTGTGCTCGGTGTGAATTTCACCGATTCGTTCCGTTATTATTATTCCGTTGAATAACTCGTCATGCAAGTACCGCATGCACGGTGATTTCTTTTGTTATTCCATTCTTTATTATACCCAAATAAGTTAAAACTTTGACTTCTATACTCCATGAAATTAGTAGAATATCCTCGATATTTCGCGCTTCATCCAAAGATCTTTTCACGGAAATATTCTTCCGATCATTCTTGAATTTTACTCATTTAAACAAAGATCATGTCGACAAATTGGACGTTAATAATTCATGGATTAAATAATTCTTGAACTTGTTTTATTGAATTATTATGTCATTGTCATCATCCTCATGTTATATTATGTTATCTTCGCTTACGCGGCATAGATGAACTTAGTATGATTATGACCAGGATCATTCTAAGATAATCACGACTTGATATAAATGATGTGACTAAAGTCCTCAAGTATTCTGTAATGCAAAGTTGATGGATAGTTTTTGGTATGATTATGACTGTGGGTGATTCTAAGATAGTCATGATTATTGATAATTTGATGAAAATCCTCGACCGTGGTATGTGGATGATTAGATGTGGTGGTTTATTTATTGTCGAGTCTCAAATGATAAAAAAATTGATGAAAACCTTTAAAACCTAAAAGATAGTAGATTTTATTCTCTACTGACTCTTTTAATGGATTGTTTATTCCTTCCGCAGCTTAAACCGGGTTTCTATTGTATTTTATCGTTTAACATCATTCAAGGCTAATGATAATTTATTCTCGCATTATCTTAGTCATAATATTTTTCATCGGGCTAGTTGAGCTCACCTTTTCTTTCACCGTTCTCTTCGTGAAATGAGAACATAGCCGGGATTTAGCCTGGGAACCTAAGTAATGGTCCAGAGGATAGCATTAGTAGTCCTCACTATTCGTGAAATAGTGTGATAATAGTTGTAATGAGGACTCCTTTTGAGTTTGTATAATATCTAGTAGACAATATTTGTATTCAAACTCACAGCTTTATGTCGATTGCATACCACGGCGCTTATATTAGTAAGTTGTATTTGAATTTATGTACCATGTAAGTGGCGACCCAAGATGGGTG